>JAVKLA010000005.1:27438500-27461339 GCA_034782735.1 Sagittarius serpentarius | reverse complement strand
GCCCTGGTCCTGCTGGCCACACTAGTTCTGAAACAAGCCTGGATGCTATTGGCCTTCTTGGCCACCTGGGCACGCTGCCGCCTCCCCGCCTCCAGCGACGGCCTCTGCCCGGGGCAGCGGGGTGGGGGGGTGTGGGGTGCGGCCGGGAGCGGCGGGTGGGGCCGGGCCGGGCCGGGGAGGGGAGCGATGCCTCCGGGGCTGGAAGCAGATTCGAGAATAAGGAACTCAGCAACTTTTTTTACTTGGTGTCATCTCTGCGAGGCAAACACAGGGTAACACGCTCTAGGCAAGCAACCATCCTTAACAAGATGGAGATGCCCCACTTGCGGGTCCGCCCTGGCTGGCTGTAACAAAGACAAACGGAAGGTTGCTAAGTCACTTAGGGACTGCACAGTCCTTATTCCTCACGGATGCCTTCAGCTGTCCCCTCCAGGTGAAAATCCTGGAAAAGCAAGCTAGGAAGCACCCTTAGAGCACACGACAGCCACGACTGCATGCAGAGAAGACATCAGCCTTCTAGGCTGTTGTTCAGTAGGACTTCTTGAGATCACAGACACACAACCAGACGTAAGCATAGAGTGTTTGAGAAAGAAAACGCAAAATGTAGAATTTTATCAACTTTTGAGCTGGTAACATTCACCCACCTGGCAATTTAACTTTAAAAAAAAACCAAACCCACAACCCAAACACCCCCACAGAAACCAACCAACCAACCAACCAACCAACCCGCCCACCACCCCAGTATCAGAAAAGCTTTTGGCTGCAGAGACTTCAGGTTAAGGGCAACTGAAGCTTGGGGCACAGTACTCCAGTATTACTTGCCAGAGGCAACTACAGTTCCAGTTACTAACTCCAGCAGGTCTTAAAAGCAACAGATGAGCATTCAGCACCTGTTTGATAAAGTATTATCAGTGTGAAAGAACACACTCCAATTTTCAGCTGCTGGCCAACTTCAGTTTCTGAAGTTTAAGAGCTATACCATGGATCAATTAGCAGGGGTGCCCTGGTTTCAGCTGGGAGAGAGTTAATTCTCTTTCTAGTAGCCTTCAGGTTGCTCAGCGATGTGTCCAATGTTGAGTACCTCCAAGGACAGAAACACTACAGCCTCTCTGGGCAACCTGCTCCAGTGCCTGACTCATCCTGGGTTTTTCTCCCTTGTGTTTAAAGGAATTTTCCTGCATTTCAGTTTGTGCCCATTGCCTCTTGGCCTGCCCCTGGGCACCACTGAGTCCTGGCTCCATATTCACTGCCCCCCGGCCCCCCCCCCCCCCCCCCCGCACCTATACACCTGTACAAAGATGTCCCAGAGCCTTCTCTTCTGCAGGCTGAACAATCCCAGTTCTCTCACCCTCTCCACACAGCTCACACACTCCAAGCCCTTCAGCATCTTTATGGCTCTTCACTGGACTCACTCCAGTACATCCACGTCCCTCTGATACTGGGGACCCCAGGACTGGACCCAGCACTCCACTCCAGCTGTGGCCTCCCCAGTGCTGAGGAGAGAAGGATCACAACCTCGACCTGCAGGTGATGCGATGCTGTTCCTGATGCAGCCCTGGAGAGGCTGTTGAGCCTCCTTGCCCCAAGAGCAGGCTGGACTTAGAAAGCTGTACCTGCCTTCAACAAGCACTATGCACACACCGTTTCTCATCCAGTCAAGAAATCACACCATGTGCAGTAGAGACGGCAGTGGAGTAGCCAGGAACACTGAAAGCCCAGTTCTTTGAATACATACCTTATGAAATCGAGCCGAGGTTTTTCAATACAATAGTGAAAATAATGTAGTTAAACCTGTATTTCTACATTCAGATAAAGACTGTTTTCAGAAAAGCTGAAGGCATGGAAGGCTCATCTGAGAAGAATAATTAGTAAGAAAAAAAAAAACCCACCAAACCCTTAAGTAGAAGGCGCCTTCCCATATATACCACAGTCAGTAGCACAGCTTAAAAGAAAAAGAACTGAAAAATCCTTCCCAGAGGGATCCCTGCAAGTCCCACTCTGTATTACATGAAACTACACCATGTGAATCAGGATAAAAACTAGAAGTAATTTATCAGCTATTAAAGCTGTTAAGGATACACAACACATTATCAACTTAATGTCACTAATACCCCATGTCATACCTCACTACTTACCATTTCTGGTCAGTAAAATACAGAGCCCTGTTACCTGGAAATTCCTATTTCTAGAATAGGGAAATATAAATTTCCAAATATACAATTCCTCCATGCCTCCAGAACAAAGAAATGACAGTAAAAGTCTTTAAAAGCAGAAACCTGCCGTTATGTGTTATGATACCTGCTAGACCCTCAAGGCTTTCTGTCTGTGCAGAAAGGTTACCCCCTGTATGAATACCAAAACAGACCGCAAGGAAGTGGATAACTAACGTAGACAAGCTATGGATCACCTGGTCGCCCTTTCTTGGCACAGGGCATGATGGATTTATTCAATTTATTCCGAAAGAGACTTGTTTAGCGAGGCTAAAGACTCAAAATCTTCCACCACATATGGCCCAAAGCAACATCTGTAGTACTTCCCTAGGAACACAGAAGCTTTACTTGGGAAAGATGACCTGTAACTTTTGCAGAACTGCTGGAACACAGAAGGTAAATGCAAGCAAACACCTACTCACACGTACGAGCAAGTTATAGCTTTGGGGAACACCTGAAGGGGTTCAAAGATGGCAAGAGGAAAAATAATAAACTGCACAGCTCAAGCTTAAGTCTTGTCCCCAACAAGGCAGATGGATGAAATAAAGGAAGAACAAACCAAACACCGCACTTCTCTAAGTCAATGGAGCAATAAAAAAAGCTCGCTCTTTCTCAATTTAAGAAGGCACATACCCAAAATTACTGTCTACTATTTGCAATTGGTACCCAACAGGAATAATTGGGCAATGCCTTATGACAGGCCAGGTACTCCACAAGTCAGATTTAAAGAGCGGGGCAAATCCCAAAGCACAGGAAGAGGGACACAACACACACAACCTGCAGTTTATCTTGGACAGGACAAATTAGAAACAAAACCTCTTTAGGTTCTTTCAGATCTCCAAGGCCCTAATTTTACATAACAGTCTAAAGATTCAGAAAAGGCCATTGCATAAATATTCATCTGTATCAAGAGAAGTTAGGTATCCAATAGTATTGCAAGTAGGAACCTTGCTGCATCTTTACGTAACCACATATCTGCAGGATGTGACCCCAGGTCCAATCCACTCAGTCCTCCCACATCTCAATTTGCACTACTGTAAGAGGAGAACAATACCTCACAGGGCTGTGCAGCTTACCTGCTTAATGCATGCAAAGCTCTTTAGTGTTCTCCTCCAATCCTCTCATAGATGTGCAAATCATTGTATTCTTACTGTTCTGGAATAATGACTTTAATTTGATGACTTACAGAAGGAGGCCTCTCAGCAGGGACATTTTCATCTGAAGGCTCCCTTACCGGGTGCTGGTGGGGGTGAGAATTTTGACAGCGTAGCTCAGGGGCCAGATGTTGAAGGAATCTCTTTCTTTGCTTCCTGCCCTATCGCGACCATATTGTGACTACTTCTCAAACAGGGAATTTGAAAGAGGCACTGGAACAACGTGAAAGTGAATAAAGGACCTTGAAACTCATTGTTTAAGCCCGAGTTTGGAATCTGAAGAGGAAAAGACAAATTTTTTACGATATGGTAGGTTAAAATAATCTTTGCTTATTAGGCTCTTAACATATCCTACTCACGCAACACAGTTCATGACCGATCAATTAATTAGCTCAAAACGGTTACTCCAAGACCCTTGCTTCTCTTGTGTGGTTTATGCCATTTTGAACACTATTCTTGAACAGTGCACCATACTAAGGATGCCGCTGGCAGAAAGCCTACGTTTAACCCAAATGCTGTTCACATGTGTGTTTGCAATCGTGAGTATAAGTGTTTGAAATAGGAGATCCATAGGATAACTTAACAGGACCAGCTTCTCCCAAAAGTGTTTTGGAGGTCAGCTCCAAGTGTTGAGACCTCTGACTCATTTCTGAAAAGAATATTTTACTGTAACTCTTGGAACTATAAAAACATTTATCGGCAACTATCATGCATTATGTTTTCCCTCAGGTATTTTACACTGATGGCATCATTCACATTGTTCTACCTGTAATTTAGTTAAATACTGATAAAACTTTTCTGGAACAGATTTCCTATTTAACTGCAAGACCTCCAAGATTAACTTAGAAGGCCTCCCTATAAGTGAATCTTTTCTTCAAAGCCATGGAAAAAAATAATTTAAATTTTTACTGTCTCAAATGGCAAAATCTACTAGCGGTAGGAAATGCATCTCTTGAAATGGAAGCTACATTCAGTGTCCTTTGAAGTGGCTTCATCAATGCAAATTCTCACTGAAGTGGAGAAGTAAAGAATAGTGAGGCTGAGTAACAGAATCTTTTCAAGGGCAGTATCACAGAAGTCTTACTAGTGGTTGAAATAACTCCACTTAACTGAAGTGAGAGTACATGCTAGAAACAGTCTGAACAAAATGCCTGCCTACTTCCCCTCCACCCCCAAAACCAAAAAAATCCCAACACCTTCACCCAACAGAAAAACCCAAAAGATGTTAAAGTTCTAGTAATACTTGTAAGCCATCCCATCACTGGGCAACTGCATTAGAACTGTATTTTGAGCTAACTAGAGGAGGAGTGCTCTCTTTCTCTCTCTCTCTCTCTCTCTCGATCTATACGGTTCCATGTGTACGACAAGCAGTCAAAATGGCACTTTGCAGATTTTTGTATTTCCATGGATTTTTCCATTTCCATGGATTCTTCCTTTTGTGATATGTGTCTTGTTAGTTTAGGATTAATTATAAGGTAATATGAAGAAACAGAGGACTATCTTTTAAATAATTCCTCTTCTATACTTTGTTGGTTCAAGTCGGTATGATGATAGTATGTGCACTTCTCCACTTCTGCTGCTAAACGGTGGTGGTGGGGAATACAGCTTATCCCCTCTGACCCAAAGTTGGGAACAGAATGGAAAAAAACCACAACAACTTAGATGGTATTTGCCTCTGGCCTCACCACTCTGTAGGGTGTTCCTCGCATTGAAGGAGAAATCTGGGAGGAAAGGAGGTAAAACGACTGCAGTCACAAGGAAACATACTAATACCCAAAGCCGTTTTCTAAAACAAAAAGCAGAGAACAACTGTGACAGCAATTGGAGTAGCACTGGAGGTTTTTATCTTGTCCTTACTAGTCTCTGGAGAGAACATCAAAGATTAAGACTCTCTTTTCAGAGATGTTGTGTGGAGAGCGCTAAAGCACGACACACCCATTGAGGTTTACGTTTCTTTAGACTCCTTTTGTTTTAATTTGATAGAAGAATCTCCCTTCAGAAATATTCAGCATTTTTACAGATGTTTACTGAAGTCTGCAAAAACATAACTGATTTGAATTAACTTATACCAATTCCCTTTTTTCCAACATAGCTGGTTTGGTAACCGGATGAAAAACAGATATTCATGTTTCAATGTGGACTTACAAACACATTCTTAAGTGGCGAAAATATTAAGAAAAAATTACTCTAAGCACGAAGCTGTTGTAGTGAAAGACCACAACAAGAAAAAACATGCTGCTATGCCTTCTAAGTTGCTTGCACTCTTCTAAGCAAAGGACTGCTATAATCCTTTTAATAGATGTGATGAAACTCTTAATAAATTAACTATAGCTAAGGAAACAGATTTCAGGCATAATTTGGTATCGTAGTTCAGTGGGAAATGACTTTTTAGGCAATGTGTAACAAGATCTCCACAGCCCTGTGATTGTGACAAAGAAAAAAAAAAAGTACACCTCACCAGGAAGTTTTTCACATGCTAGATTCACATGAAAAACTGCAAAAGACCTTTATCAACATAAAACTGCATGAGATACTTAACATATTTTAAATCCTCCCAACCCCCAAAACACATCTGCATCATAAACACAAACATGTGATATCATCAGAATTATGTTTATGGTCACCTCTGAACAGCTAAAGGTAAAAACGAAATTACTGATTAATAAGCAGTAATTACAGCTTTATGCCAAAAAAGAAAAGCAGCTTTGACAAGATTTTAGACCTACAGTCTATACCAAAAATAATTTTGAAAATAAAACCCTAACATACCTTTAAGTAGCAGTTTTAATTTTTAATAACTTTATTTCTAAATCAAAGTACTTACTGGATGCAAATACTACAGATATGATGAGAAACTACACAAATTTTCACGACTTCAGCTCATCTGCATATACTGAACAAAAGCATAATGCGCCCAAGTTTTCCAAAAGTATTCATAGCACTGAACTTAAAGTCAAATTTTCTTTATCACTAACTTAGTTATAAAGAAGAAAAAACCAAGTCCAAGCAATGTTACCGCTCCCATTTTTACTAATCTTTTTTCCAGGGTGGGTGCTTTTTCTGGAAGTTTCACTCGGCTAGGGTCATTCTTCTGTTCATGCTGAGGCAGATGTTAAGTTCATGTAAAAAGTGCAACAAAGAAAAAAAAGTTATTGTGAAAGCTTCTTAAGTATGTGATAAAGTACCCAGTCCTAAGAATTTGCATGCATCTAGGATTGATACTATTTCTTTCTCACTGCCTGCCTCTGCCCTACTTAATTTGAAATGAACTTGTGCAAACCTGTATCTTACCTTGATGCTCAATCATTCTGTAATATATATTAGAAAAACAAACTGTTTGTTTACAAACTTAATTCCTCAGGAGTAAAACACACTGCTAATAGATGCTACAAAAATCTAGTAACAAACGTTTAAACTCCAATCGTCACATATTTTAACCAGAACTTTTGCCATTTAATTACCAAAACAACTGTTCATTAAAAAAGCAAGTTAAATATGTAACAGATTAGACTTCCTTGAAATTAAAGGGAGAATGGAAAGTACCTTACAAGTGTCTGCTCGAGTACATATTGAAGCTGAGTGGAGCCTTGTCATCAAGTGCAGCATGGTTAGGTTCCGATTTCCTACCTTAGTTTATAATGCTTAGAAGGCCATCTCATTTACCATGCTTTCAAAAATTGTATGTTACAGACATAACATGTGCTGCCCGCAAAGCCTTGGAATGACTAAACTTAGCAAACAGTACTGAAGATTTTAAGAGAATTTATACAAACTTACTATCTAAGAGGTTTAACTTTTTCACTTAAATTGGCACTTTTCATAATAAATGTTTCAGTGCTCTACTCATTCAAGAGTGCTCCATTATAAACTAAGTAGCAAAAAAAGTTTTGCGTTAAAGTCATCAGTGAAATCCACAAAACGCTACAGTATTTAACAGAAGAGGAATTACATTTTTTAAGTAATTACACGGCTAATGTTTAACACCTCTGTTTTAACACTGGGTACAGAGGCACCATGCTTCATCTTGACAGCTCTAAAACCTTGAGTACAGATGAGAGCCAAGTCAAGTGGCACCTAACTCAGATACCCCCCAGCCCTTATAACTGGCCTGCACATACAGGAGGCAAATACATACGTACCACTGATTTCTGCATATGCAAAAAAAGGAACACAAATAGCTAAAAAGTTATTTGCCACAACCTATATCTACCTCTTAAATATATTTGGTGTTAAGTGATTTATTGGGAGAAGGCTGTTATATTACATTAAATTTACTTAAACTACAGGAAATTGCATTAGTAGCATTATACTCAAGGTCTGAGTTCCACATGGCTTCGTTCAGCAACAGATTCCTTTCTGACACTGATGCTCCATTTACTCTATCCCAGCGGCCGTTCCTTTTACCAGCCTATTACTTAAAATGACCCCATCTGACAAGAGCATGTCATTGTGTTGGTTTGAGAATGACTGATGTGGTGCTAACATCTAGCCTTGACCTCTCCCACCCTCTTCTTTTGTCACTCTGCAGAGTTATCTGGGATGCCTCCCATTCAATCCATAAAACCTTAGTATCTTCCTTGTGAGTCAATAATTCCAAACAAAAGATTCCTTGATTAAGAAGTAAGAGTGTATTCAGAGTGGCATTTATGCCAGGTTGTCCAAGAGCACAGGGATACATTCCACTTAATTCTTTCCTGCGGTAGAAAGAAAAAGATTGACTGTGCCTTCCTTTGGAGACTCTCCACGCTGCTGTGGAATATTCTGGATTATTTCGCATTCTGTCCACAGAAAGGTGGAAGGGGGAGAGGTGGATGCAATGTCCAAGCTACAGCTAAAGAGCCTGTAGCAGACTAAGGTAGGCAAGATTTCACCGACGGATGTCGCATTTGAGGTTGCATGCAGAAACCTGTACCCAGTATTTAACAGCCTCACTTGCACATACCCACCTTCTCCACCAGGTCCTTCAGTTTGGTAACTTCTTCTCCCAGCTTTTCAACATTGCAAAGCAAGTCTTTGCAGACTTCGATAAAACTTTCAGTCGGTGCCCACTGCAGTACCATCTGTTAATAGCTACAATTATTTGCCAGAAAAACTGTAGATGATAATTTAATATTCTTTAATTAATGTATCATAAGTGTCAGAAAAAGTTTATAACTACATTCATGCTGGGTTTTCATTGTATCATTGTGCACAACATGATCTACCACTCTCTATCAGCCTTCATGGGACTCTTTTGTCACCTTAACTCCTCTACCAACAGAAACATGAGGAAACAGATCTATCTCCTTTAATTGGGTAGCCTAACTCTTTGTAATAAATTATTTTTAAAAAGTGTCCTTTAGAGAAAGGACATTGGACAGCTCTATGTAACTATATAATAATAAAGACAATTGATGAGTATTCATATTTTTCATTTTACAAGGTAGAACAATATTCTAGAATAGAATAATATACTCTAAATCAATCTTTTTTTCTTTGGTTGAATACCTTGTCAGAATTTTTGAGGAAATGCTTATTCACGGTCTGCACAGGAACAGTCAGCTTACCACACTCTTTATTCAATTTCTGAAGGAACCTGAGGAATTCATCTCCACTACAAAAATAAAATGGTATTCTGTTATTTGTTAAAGGCTGTAACTTTTTGCAAGCTAAATATTATCTATGCTTTTCCAACATGGGCTAGTGAGTCAAGACATGCAGTTTCATTGCATAAAAATAATCCAGTGTCATTTTAACACAGGGTAGTTAAATACTACATTTAACATCTTAGCAAGTTCCCCCCAACCCCGCTTTTGGAAGGACAACAAATCATTAAGTTATCTGGAATATTCAGCTAGTGAGACACATCAAAAGCTGAAAAAGTGTCACTCAAAAGCTTTTCAGAAACATTCTATTAACCTCCACTTCTGTTTCTAACACTCATAAATCCTGTATTATCAATGAAAACATTTCACTACCTGCTGCATGAGTAATTTTGTAACACACTACGCATAGTAACTGCAACACTTTCCTGTGCAGGTGTGCATACAGATCACAGTCTTGCAACACCAGAAACAGAGATTATATAGTCAATTTTATGCTGACATATCAATATTCCTGACCTGCAGCTTACATTTTGGGGGAAGATGTGGGGAAAAAAAAGCCTAGTTTGTACTTTGGAGCTAGGACTGAAATGACTAGGTTAGAGTCATTTAGTTTCCAGCACAGTGGAAGAAAAAAGCATCCAATAATACTGATTTGGCCCCTGGATCTGGAAATATATTCCTCAAAGCCTAAAATACCTGATGTTATCCACTTTGAAGAAAATTTATACTTAGTGCTCAGATAGAAGCAGGAAGACAACTCTGAAAATTAGTTTGATCCCTATCTCCAAAGAGTGGAGAAAAGGATAGAAAAATTTAACAGACCAATTTCAATGCTAAGTTTCTAGAGCTTCCACGTGACACTGACTCAATTTATTTTACTGGAAGCCTCAGAGAGTGTTATAGTTGTAAGTCATGGTGCTGGCCAGAAAGTTGTTGCCATTGACTCGACAGAGGAAAAGGGGGCAAGGAAGAAGATCATCCATTTGTTTTTTACAGAGGGAGCTCTCAAACCCTGAAACTCCTGAGAAGTGCCTGTATCTCCAGTAGACAAGTTTCCACTAGGTATAAGCCATTCAGGTGAGTAACAAGCAGGGCCAAAACAAGAGACAATTTTAAATTCCTATTGCAGGACTTCCCATTATATTTACAGAAGGATCTGAATAAATTAATTCAGACCCCAACATTCCTCTTTTACCTAGGGCAATCTGCTACTAAAGCTAAATTCAACATACTCACACCACATTACTTGTTGCTGCTTCTGATGGCAAAAAGGTATACATGAAATTTGCCAAACAGCTAAACTAAGCTACATGCCAGTATGGTGCAAGTATCTAAACACAGACTGAATTTAGCCCATAGAGTGTTTTCCTTCAACTTTGGCACAAGATCATTAGCAAGCAAAGTTTCCACCACTGCTCAGGATATGTGATTTGCAACACTGCTGAACTATTAAGACTTTAACACCTAAACCAGAAATATATACATATATATGCATCAGTAGTGTTGCTGGAGGTTAAAAACTTAGACTGTTCATGGTTTTTATGAAGATGGGGAAGTAAGAAAGCCTATTAGCCTGTTTTTATAAAATAATTTTTATTTATTTCAGAACAATATAACTGAACTGAGTATTTAGGGCAGAAAACCAAAAAACACTAAACAAAACAATCACACCTGGAGATAGTCTGAAAGTTTCTCCCACGCTACTACAGTCAAGGCAGGCTCATGAAGATTTCCTTCTACTTAGAAAGATACTTTTTAGCTAGCTAGGATCAGTTACGGCACTTTCTGTGTTTTGTCACAAAGGAAATTATTTTTAGGAATTCTGGAAGGATTCTCAGCAAAAATAAAGTATGTCACGGGCATGAAATGGGGAGGAAAAAAAAGGAAAAGAAAACCATTTAGTCTTCTAATACTTCTTTATAATACCAATAATAGTTCTTAAAAAAACATTTTCATAGAATTTTTTATCTGTTGCAGTGATATATTCTTATATTTGCAAATGGAAATGTTTTAAAAAAAAAATCACTTTTTAAAAGAATTAATGGCTGTCAAAACATCAGTGGCTTAACAGTGCTAGACACTCTGTGAGTTTATAATCAATCAGTTCAACATTTTCTACTATGTTAGTTTTTCTATGACTTAATGACTGATTTTCCTTCTCACAGAATGACTTTGAACAAGTGGGAAGTAAAATCTTTATATAATAGCATGTAAACATAGCCTATGATTTTAGTCTCAAGGTCAGATTCCTAGAATACATGTCAAGCCATTTTCTAGAAAACTATGCAGTCCTTGCTGTAAGTGAAAAGCTGTCATATTTTGTGTATTTCAATCTTTAATCAATCAATTATTTTCTGGTTTTGAGAACTGCATATGATCTAAACCCATACTGTACTAGGAATTAGGTATGTCACTGGTGTGTGAGACTGTATCGGATATCATGTGGGTTTTTTTATTGTATTTGGCCACACATGCAGCGAACTGCTAACTTTTATGTATTTCTCCACTTATTCCCTCTATTCAGATTTTTAAGCTGTTCTGCTGGAATGTATATACTAACCACCACTGTGGGACAATCTGAAAAAAGTATACATTTCTAGCATAAAAATGCGCGAAGCTTAAAGTGGGCAAAGTCTTCTTAAACTGCAGCTAATTATCCCTTGCTGAAGAGTCAAAATCCTCTTCTGAAGGTGCCTAACTTGGACAGTTAGACACCCAGATGCCTGGCCTAATACCTCAGCAGTAAAGCCTCTACTTTAATAGCAAAGGCTCAGGTACTGTCAGAGTATTTATGGTGTATCCGTATCATTCTGGTTTGTACCCTCTGGCATGCCGGAACTTTAGTTCTTGTCTTACAACACACGTACTAGTTTGCACCTGGATTCTCCTCTGAAAGTACACACTTGTTTTGATAGAGAATCACAGAATCATCAAATGGTTTGGGTTGGAAGGGACCTTAAAGATCATCTACTCCCAGCCTCCCTGCCACGGGCAGGGACACCCTCCACTAGCCCAGGTTGCTCAAAGCCCCATCCAACCTGGCCTGGAACAACTTCCAGGGATGGGGCATCCACAGCCTCTCTGGGCAACCTGTGCCAGTGCTGCACCACACTCACAGTGAAGAACTTCCCCTTACATCTAATCTAAATCTACCCTCTTCCAGGTTCAAGCCATTACCCCTCGTCCTATCACTACGTGCCCTTGTAAGAAGTCCCTCTCTGGCTTTCTTGCAGGCCCCCTTGGGTACTGGAAGGCTGCTATAAGGTCTCCCTGAAGCCTTCTCTTCTCCAGGCTGAACAACTCCAACTGTCTTAGCCTGTCCTCATAGGAGAGGTTCTTCAGCCCCCTGATCATCTTCATGGCCCTCATCTGAACTTGCTTCAACAGGTCCATGTCGTTCTTATGCTGGGGGCCCTAGAGCTGAACACAGTACCCCAGATGGGGTCTCACGAGAATGGAGTAGAGGGGGAGAATCATCTCTCCTGACCTGCTGGTCACGCTTCTTTTGATGTGGTCCAGAACGCAATTGGCTTTCTGGGCTGTGAGCACACATTGCTGGCTCATATTCAGTTTTTCATCCACTAATATCCCCAAGTCCTTCTCCTCAGGGCTGCTCTCAATCTATTCTCCGCCTAGCCTGTATTTGTGCTTGGGATTGTCCCAACCCACGTGCAGGACCATGCACTTGGCCTTGTTGAACTTCATGAGGTTCACACGGGCCCACCTCTCAAGCCTGTCAAGGTCCCTCTGGATGGCATCCCTTCCCTCGAGCGTGTCGACTGCACCACATAGCTTGGTGTTGTTGGCAAACTTGCTGAGGGTGCACTCAATCCCACTCCCTATGTCACCGACAAGGATGTTAAACAGTGCCAGTCCCAACACCGGCCCCCGAGGAATGCCACGCGTCACTGCTCTCCACTTGGAC
Organism: Sagittarius serpentarius; assembly: GCA_034782735.1. NCBI lineage: Eukaryota > Metazoa > Chordata > Aves > Accipitriformes > Sagittariidae > Sagittarius > Sagittarius serpentarius. Next base: position 27,448,465 of record JAVKLA010000005.1, on the reverse strand, counting down.
ATCGAGCTGTTGACCGCAACTCTCTGAGTGCGACCACTCAGCCAATTCTTCATGCACCGAGAGGTCCACCCGTCAAATGAAATCTCAGAGACTAAAAGGAGCGTCAAGGTCCTGTAGCAGGACATCAACACCCTGCTCTCCCAGCCCACCTCAGTCTTTCAAGAGCTTCTCCAAATGTCTTGCATGTCCTTCCACATCCTACAGCTCAAACTTGGCATCATGCTGCAAAAACCTACCTCAAGCAGGCTGCAAAGCCTCTTTCGTATAAACACAGTAATGGATACGGATACAGGTACAGTACCAGTGTCTGGAGCAATCAGTATATGTAAGAATGACTAGACGGGAGTGGAGTACATACCAGACAGACTCATGTAACCAAGGCACAAAAGACAATGCTATGGCAGGACCACATCATGGCATGACTGCTAATACAGTGTCAGTGCAATTCAGCTCCCTCCAAAGGATGGTGACATGTACAGAATGAACTTGAACCCAAGCACTTTCTTCAGTCCAATGAACAACATAACTAAAGAAGAGTCAAGCCTTGTAGTACCCGAATAATGCAGACAGCTCTCTCCAGTATTTTGGAGAGGGAAGAAATATCTAACAGAGTAGCAGCACAGCTGTCAAGAGGGAGATACACACACTTCAAAGGGGAACTGAACCCTTATTTTTCTAGACAGTAGAAAGTTATTTCATGAGTAGATTGGATGCAAGGACAAGTTTTTTCCCCAGTACTACTCTAGCCAGGCCACTGCAAATAAGGCAACGCAATGCTATGCAAATGGTGGTGGGACTGGGAAGAAACAAGCACAGAGAACCTAACTTACTAGTGATGCGCGCTACAGTACAAGGAAGGAGCAGTATCTCCAAACCGGTCTTCTCCAAGTTAACAGTTCACTTGACACAGTTCAAATGACTAAAGCCTCTGAAAGGCAAGCTTTTTCTGCCCGAGTCCATTTCTAAAACTTTTGCAAATTGAAATATCAAACTAATCTTATTTTCAGAAGCTATTCTTCTGTAATTCTGGGAAATAAAAAGAGGAAAGATATGAGAACAGAATCTAAACTCAAGTCTAGGTCTCTCTTCTGGAAAAAATGGTATTTAGACAACGAAATAGAGGGTAAGAGGTTTAAGAAATCTTAAGACACCTTTGCACTTACTATAGCGTTCATTCTTCTTTTTGTGCTGGATGTGGAGAGTGCTCTACCAGTGCTGAGGGGACTGATGAAGTTTAATAAGGTTGCTGAGGGCTGCTCCTCTCAGCCTAGGCCTGTCTTTCATGGGACGGCACAAGACAGACTATGCTACAGGTATGAGAGGTATTGCAGAGCTGATGCTTAAGGCTGTAAGAAAGAACCTATAATGGGAACAATATCAAGCTGTAATGGAAGTTTGAAGGAGTAACACTTACTTAAAAAACAGTTTCCTTATAAACCGGTTTGTACTGATACATATAATCTATGGTAAAGAAAATACCTTATGAAGTTCTTAATTTGTGATATAAAAAAAAATGAGGTCTTTTAGAAGCCAGTTAAAACTGCTTCCAGTGGAAGAGGAAAACAAGGAAAAAATCCTGAACCTATACAGAAGTCACGTACAAGTAATTTATCAGTTGAAAATTAAAGCCCTATACAGAAATTACATGCAACTTTCCTTCTCATGCATCTTTTTATTGTGTCTTACAATCAGACAAATTTGATTGCAAGACTAACAGAGCCTGCCTTGTCTACAGACACAATGGAGAATTAAAGAGACCACATCACGTGGGGTTTGTAAGGGCTCATGATGCTCTTGAAGCACGGAGAAGCAAGGAGAGCAAGAACCCATTTCCACAGAGAAATAAAAATACCTGCTTACTGAAGCCTATCAGAGAAATTAAAGAATGAGTTAATACTGGAGCCCAAGAAGCCAGTTTCAGAGTTTATGATATGAACACAAGGTAGTGAAAAACCCTGCACAGCGAGGCCATGAAACCCTGTTTGAGGTACAAAGAAAGAAATGATCACTCAAAAAGATGGCCAAAGTAATGGCATATAATGGCAATATAACCCATGAACAGATCCCTACAACAGGAATCTATGCTTCCAACTTTCTTTGTACAAAACACACCTACCACCAGCCCTCATAATCCACTAACTAGCGTACTCTCATGAATGTTATGCATGGGATAAGGTGCGAGAGAATTTTACCTTGAGCTATAGAAAACAATATAGTCACCTTAAATAGTTCATATTTTACTTCCGTTTCCTCAGTTATACAGTTAATACCTCAATTCCAGCTTCATCACTTCAGGGAGGTCTCCAATTCTTATTTCTTCCACTTGTAGCTCGTTAATAGCATCTAGGAGTTTCTGTTGATCTCCAGGATTTGTAATGCCAATCTAAATGTAAAGAGTAATTCCAAACATGATTTACTTTAAATACTTATAAGACATAACAGTACAGTACCATTTATTGTGCAAGCATCTAATTATTTCGAGTCAAAAGAAGCTGCTTTTAAGTTATCGCAACCAACTACCATGTATGTAACTGCCAAAGGAAAAAATAAAACCACAGAAAATATTCAATGACGTAACACAAAATTACAAGAGCTGAGGAAGAGCCAAACTGAAATTGCACAGGATATGCAGAAAATCTGTTTAAGGTTCATAAAAATCATCATAATAATAATGTTTAAAAATATAATAGCAGTTTTATAATATAATAATATACATATAATAAAAATAATAGCAGTTTTTATAAGTACCCCTGTGTTGTTAGGATGTTATGCTAATTTATTTCAGGATCATCTCAGTCATCTCTTACAGCAAAATAACCATCAAGATGGTGATACAGCATTAATTCACAAAGAATGGAAGCTATCAGATCAGTATCAAACGGAGAATTCTACAGAAAGAGGTCCGATTTTAAGAAGGGCTCATACAAGCTTTTGGGTGTGTATTTTTTTCCAGTCAGAAAAACTTGTCTCATAAGATATGACATGTCTTTATAGAATCTCATTTAAAAAAATAAGATATGTCCACAAAGAGATCTAGTAACTACCTCCAAAACCTCAAATGATCAAAACTAGTAGAGAAAGAGAATATGATCTGTTAAAAAGACATTCAGCTGGATGTTTCTACCAGGAAATAGCCTGTAAAAGCAGCCTTTTTATATATCTGAAGGACAGCATACTTATAAACTCAAAACAGATTTCTCACCTCAAATTAAGACCAAGCCTAAATACCACCCGACATCAGTTTACACAGTCCCCAAGCTCAAATCAGTTCATCTTCTACACTCTTGGCTAATGCTGCAAACAACAGAAAAGTTCTCCAGTGTTCAAGGGTTTTTGTCTTTTTTAGCTGAAAAAAAAGTACAATTTTCTTCAGAAGATATACACTATGTAACTGAGATTCTCCAGGTGATGCCTGGGACAGAAAACATTGTCAGCTGTGTTATCCATCAACTATCTCAGATTAAAGTTTAGCTCATATTTAAATCCTAGGCTGAGAGTTTTCTTGTAGAAGACTTGAAAAAAAAAAAAATAGTCCATTTGTTAAAAGGGAAGTGTTTCTGTGGCACATGCAATACTTTTCCTTGCTCATTTGACAAGCTGCAGCGCACCACAGGGCTTCTGATGTTAGCAGCCCTAGGGATGCTTCTCCACTCAAGCGAAAAACCTCATAATGCCAGCTCCAAGTATGACTTTGTTCCTAACTCTCCAGCTGAGTACCTGGACTCAGCAGGAGCAGACCACTCTGGAATTTGAGACCGTAGGATCCCACAGTCTCCAAAGTTAGAACACATGGGGATCTCACTGATGTTCCGAGGACCTGAAGTTCCCTGCTGCTGTCATAACCCAACCACCCTGAGAGGTTATGCATTGGTAAAGGTTTAGGCTGTCAGGCAGGTCGGGATCACAAGAGTGCCCAGATCCCTCCCCGGCTGCCTTACTTCTGCCCAACTGTTTAAAGTGGGTATATGTGCAATACCAGACCAACGTCCATAAGACAATGTTTGCAAAGAGGAGATAAAGGAAAAGTACCCATTGAGCTCCAATAGGGAGAAAATTAAACCAAATCAAGCATCAAAATTGCCAATATATGCATAGTTTATTAAGCATCTAAATACTCACTAATGCTTGCTATATTGGATTTAACAGATCTAACTCTATTCAAATAATCACTGATAAAGACGGTTACGTACTCAATGGCAATAAGAATAATGATAATACAAATAACAGTCATGAGTGTAATTACGGTGATTGGCAATGTCATACAGTCAAACGTCCCTAGCCGGGAGGATGTCACCACATTAGTGAGATCCTCAACTGGCTCTATCCTAAAGTCAGCTTTTATACAGTTGCTTTACCTACGCACAATTACTTGCAGCTGTGATTCAAAAGCAAACCACAGGCTGGCTTCCGTAAAACTATGTCAAGTTCCGTAAAGCAAAACAGTTTCCGTCCTTCAGAGTCAGGCGCCTGCTGTGGCAAGAGGCTTGTGGTTTCATGTTGCCCATCTTTGCAAAGATGGGGAATGTGTGTATGTGTCAGTCACCACAGCTGCAGCCTCAGAAATCTGTAGAGATGTTAGTGTTTGAAGTCTCCCGGATTTCTGTTAATTATTGTAGAAAGAATTTTGAATGAACAGCTGGCAACACACATCAGATCAAAACGCCAGGCAGTCTCACTTCCTCAGACGGTGCTGAGCAGCAATTCTAGGGAAGAGAAGGTGCCCAGAGAAATGCTTGCTTTGTGTGAGACTATTGTTTCTGATGTCCAGTGTTCATTGTGGCTCCATAAAACGATCCTCTACGTTCTCCACCAGGCGTTCAGAAATCACAGGTAACATGTAACTATGGGCTCACAAGTGTGTCTTTAAACATTTCAAAGCCACATTATAAGCCTGTAGACAAGTAAGTTCTTTAGTAATGTAAAACCCCAAGTAGATTACTTAGGAGTTTAACTACAGGTGTCAAGAACTTTTGAGTTTCCAATAGGCTGCCAAAGGTACCTGAACAAATTGTACTCAAGTCTCTTTGGTAAGTACCACTAGCAACCTTAAGAGAGAAAGACCTGGGTTTCCTAGAAATAATTTGCTTTACTTATGTCGAGCTGTAAGTTTGTTCAATTTATTAGTTTTCAGGTTTGCCTTGTGAGACCTATCTGGTATGAACTAGTGTTTTCTTAATGCTTACAAAGCATTACAGCAGTCATTTCATGATGCAGAAGTAAGCTGATTTACATAAGAGCAGCAAGGTTACTTTTATTTATAATTAGCAAATCAAATGAGCTCTTCCAAGGACAGAATGGCAGTTATTCTTGAATATTAACAATATCTTGCTTAAAGTGGGAACTTAAAGTGAAGACTGGGTTTGCTTTTGACTCCATCTTCTCATTCCTGGAATAAGCAAATCAGGATACAGCTTTCTGACCAGCGTATCAAGAAGACGCTGTACTTTGTTTCCCTATAAATAAAACACAATTTCATCCTTCTGCAAATGGATCAGTGACTGAGCACCACCACATCTTGAAGATATGGTTTAGGAATTAAAGAGTGTGATAAAAGTCATCATAGATAAAGCCTTCCACCACCACAGTAATTCTGAATTCAGAGGTATTAGGTACAGAACTTAAAGAAAGTAGATAGAGCAGTCCAAACCAATTCCCAAAAGCAGAAATACTTTCCCTTTCTAGACCATTTCTGCTGAACCTGTCTATTCATACAATGATGAATGCATGGAACAGCCACAGTGCAAAAAGCTCTTCTTCCTTATGGATAACCAAGCTTTTAAATCAGTGCTGATTCATTTACACTCTGCAGTCCAAATAATGGAAATATTATTGTCAAGTGGCCATACATTTAAGAATGTACAAGTTGTGTACAAGAACTTGGTTGTACCTATAAAAAAGTCTATGCGCAGTCTAAATTTTAATTTTAGGCACATCAACATCTATTTTGTTCTTTACTTAAACAAATAAATAAAAAAAAAATCAGCCCCTGAAAATCCATGCTCCAAACTCATACTCCAGCATCAACATGACTCTTCTGTCATCCTTCAGATGGAAATGAAAGAAGAGGTGAATAACAGATTGCCTCAACACATGAAAGACGACATGCTTCTCAGATAAAATCAGTGAAGTTATGCATGAACTTTTATATCCTTGCCATCTTGCCCAAGTGGCTGCTATTTTTTTTTTTTAAGGAACTTTCTTCATCCTAAATGCATCCAGAAGTAAAATTACTTCTGTTGCTATCTTGTGAGACAAATGCTCAAAACAAAAATCTGACAAAAAAAGATCCGAGTGTTATGAGTAGCACAGAATCAGACAAAAACCTCCAAATATAGAATAGACATGTCCCAGTATATTGAACAGACTTGTCTCAGTATGGAACAGTTTATAAGCTTAAGGAATGTAAGGATTTCAGCTTGAAAGAGTCATTGTTTAGGCTCTGTTGTAGGATACAGATAAAGATATTTACAGAGAAAATATCTTTCTGATATTGTTTGATGGAGGAAAGTGTATCATGTTCGTGACAGAATTTCTCTCCAGTTCTCTGGATACAAAGCAGCTTGGTTCAGAGGCATCCATCAGAGGTCATCATTAATCTCTGTAGTAATAAGATCCAGGCTCTTTAAAATAGCTGGCTGTTAGTTGAAGATCTGCCACTACACTAAAAACTTTCAACTCTGGAGTTACGAGGAAACAGATTAGATTTGTTCTATCAGCAGCGTGGGGACAAACTGTTAGCAGAACTCTAAAACTAGACTGCATCAAGAATTCAGGATAACTTATGAAGTGCTAATAAGGCAGGAGTGTTATGTCGTTTTTTAAATTTTTAATTGAAGACTCATCAAATAATTTATGTCCATGCAGAAAGCATGACTTATTTTTCAGGAACTGTTTTTCTTGCTGTTGCAGAGCTAAGCAGCAAAACAATTCTGTTCCTGTAGATATTACCTTCCTGTGCAGGTGATCCAGGTATTTATTTCAGTTTGTTCAAAAAAGCCCTTTCTATAATAGGGAGCCTCAAATATGTTGTAACACTGAAACAGAAGTTACCAGTTTTTGTGAAATTATACCTCTTTGGTGAAGGAATCATAAGGCTCAGCCATTCACTAAAGTCCACAATACTCTCCCCTTCCCCCAGTGTCCCCTGGACAAAACCAAGTAATGACTACAACACCAAAACAGGCGATCAATATGAACGTATACGCAGATTTGCAGTTTAATGCAATCATGACCAACACAGAAGCTCACACAGTGATGAGAAGAAAGCCACAAAAATCTCCCATAAGAGCAAAATTCCTGTCAACAGGGCCTTTAGGATTCATATAAAGCCCATACCAGGATGCTGTCCAATGGGCATGATCCTGAGGCTTCAGAAAAGCAGTAATATCAGAACATGCTGACATGCCTTATAATATTTAGGTCTAAGTGAACTCTTAAAAATCTGTTCATCGACAAAGCTCCCTATACATGCACCCTCTGAGAATACAGAATTACTTCTGAGCTCTGTTAAAAAACTTAAACTCTACTCAGTTACAAGATAAAACTTCACACAAAACATCCTTGTGACACCAACTCTGAAGGAATATTAATATCTGTACACAAACAGTTGGTTCCAGCTGCTAGACCACATGCCTCCTTGGTACCAGAACAGAGGGAAAAAAGCTGACACTGAGGACATGGATAGTATCAGTAGCAGGGAGCAGGCTTGAAGCAGCTATTTTAATGAGGCATCTTTGGTGTATCACACCAGGTACAGAATGCTCTGAAGAATCCTGCGGCCTGAAGTACTCGCATTGTTCCAAAGAGACTCCTAAAATTGGATTTTATTATGGCATCCTCACGTAAACACAGGAAGTCTTTCATTTCTCACAGGAGTAATTCCAGCAAAGACTAAGGAAAAGCAACAACCCTATCTCAACTGGAAACTGAAACCTTGTAACAATGCATCACTTCGTCCTGGATGACAGTGAAATACCAACCTTCCCAGCTGCAGTAAACTGTAAGAAACCAAATCTTCCCTCCTCTTTTTTTTTTTTTTTTGTAAGGTTTTACAAACCTGTGTGGAATATGAGATTCCACAATGTCAGAGAGCTCTCATTTTTCCAGCAGAAATTACCACCTCACAAAGGAGGACCACATTTAAAGTAGTTGTTTAGGATTACCTACTGCTAATCCTAGCACTGACTTCCTTTCAGGGAAAATGTATTTAAATACTAAAAACGGTAACAACTAAAATTTAACAGGGAACTATTTCCTGCTCACCCCAACTCCCACATCATTGCAGCAGAGAAATACTAGGGACTTCTACTTCATAGTCATATCGAGGAAGAGAAGATACAAGAATTCCACTCATAGAATTCACAGCTGATCCGTGGGATTACATACTTTAGAAAAGGTCTGTCTATATTCACATTACAATTCAAGAAGTTGCAGAAGATTCTGAAAACAGATCTTAAAAAAAAAAAAAAAGAATTCTTACAAGGTCAGACATTTATAAAGAGAAGTTAAGACATTAAAAACATTTAAGAAAGAGGAGAACAATAAATTAAGTTCTGAGGTTGTAAACTGACCTGTATTAACTCATCTTTTCCCATGATCAGAAGTTGTCTTAAAGCTATCTCTCTTTCCTGTATAAAACAAAGGGTTTTCTGCCATCAAAAAGAATTTCATAAGAAAACACTATTTTCACTTGTTTTGCTTCAGTTTTCAGAAACAAAACCAGCTACACAACACCATTATCAAAGCAATGAAAGAGTTTCTAGTTTAGAAACATCATATGTTGTGACTAATGCACATAATCAAAATAAAGCAATCCAATCCAGTCCATTGCAGTTCAACACATTATATGTAAGCTTCTGTTTAATAAATTTATTTGGATTAAATAAATTTATTTGAATTAATATGTTAATAGTGATGGAACTTTTTTTTATGCTGTAGGTGCATTTTGCTTTCATGGATTACTTTACAGATAGCAGATACACCACAAACTTACCTTCAATAATCCAATTATGTGCTCTAGACCAAGACCATGTAAAAACACTTCCATGTCATCAAAAGTTGAATAGGAACTGTAAATATAATTAATGAGAGTTGAGATGAAAACAGTGAAAATTTAAAAAAAAAAAAAAAAAAAAAAAAGAGAGACACCTAGAACGAAATACTACAGAAAAGCTCCCCAGACAAAGCACTCGTGAGCAACCTGAAGTTGTACAAACGTACTGATGACAGCAGTATCTCCTAAGCATCATGGGGTACAATTTAATCTATCAAAATTTTATAAACCTTTTTTCTGTCTAATGAGTTGAATTGAGCCTAAAGGGAATAATTTTCATTAATAAATGTCATTTTAAGTAGCAAAATGTTCCAATTGAACATTAAAGTTGGGTTGCAAAAGCCTGAAAAATTTGGAAGTGGCGTTAAGAAAGGTAACTATGTATTCTTATCAGATAACATTCATATCAGTTGGATTCAGCCCACAACTGCTATGCTCCCAGTTCCATTTAAACCAAAAAGGGCTACCAAGAAAACAGGTATGTCTGTAATTAAAGATAGTGGAAATTACCCAGGTAAGAAATTTGCTGTTCAGAAGGTAGACTGAGGAAGTAATATAACCCACCGTAGGTTCAGAGTTTAACATTTATAAACAAAGATAAAATACCAGTTTTAAGCACCCTACCAAAGCTTATAAAAATATAAAGGGAAAAAAAATATCTAAACAGCTTTCAACAATCAGATGAACAACTGTAATGAACAGAATTAAACCAAAAAGCAAATCATACAAAATGCAGAAAGGACTACTGCAATTGCTACACTGAATCCTTTGCCAAAACCGAGTTAAAAGATAGTTTGCTTATTGTAGGCCCCAAGATGAAGATCTGCCCCCTTTTCACATCAAAGACTTAAAGAGCTCCTATTAACATTTGTTTAAAAAAAACAAAGAGGCAAGCAAACAACTCCCCCCCGCC
>JAVKLA010000005.1:27423966-27438400 GCA_034782735.1 Sagittarius serpentarius | reverse complement strand
AAACAACCCCCCCCCCCCAAAAAAAAAAAAAAACAAAACAAACCCCACCAACCAAAAAAACAACCCAAACCCCAACAAAACACCAAACCCCAAGCAAACCTCTCTGAAAAATCATTCTGGATACACAAGAAAATATTTCAGGTTTGCACACTGAGAATCTTGCATTCCAGGATTTTTGGTATTTAAGTATACTTATCCCTTTATGAGGATGGAAACCTTAAATCACATATGAAGGAGTTTATGCAACTTCCACACTGTAACAAGTCAATAGTTCTGTGAGCATGCCTTCTGTCAGCAGGCAAAATATAAAAAGAGTTTAAAATAATTTTAGTAGAGTTTAAAGCCATCATCCCTACCATGAAGTTGTGTAGAATTGTGTTACCCTCTGCCCAATTCCTCCCCCCTCAACACAGACAGCAACAAGCAGTCTTTGAAGTAAGCAATTAACATATACATCCAAACATTGTATGTACAGCCAATGCCCTTCAACTGGCAAGAGGAATGACATGTGGTGATGAAATGCTGTTATTTAGGCATTCAAAGTGCCCAGTTTGCAAAGGTTTTGGGAGCCCTTGGGTAACTCAAGACTTTCGATACTGCTAAAGGTGGAAGGAAAGGACATTTTTTCCCAGGACCAAAGAAAGGGCTATTCAGCATCCAGACAATAACTTGGAAGCCCCTGAACCAGAAAATTACCTAATCCAGGAGCTGCAGAAAGCAAATTCCTGACAGGTATGTGCATTTCCTTGTATAGTCCAGGACTCTGAGGCCAGGACAATTGTCTAATTAGGATGGCAGACAGCAACAACTGAAGCTACACTCACTGCACAAGGATGACAAAACGATGACAACAGCAAGGATGACAAGTTATACTTGCTGACCCTGCATGGTGGGGCACAACTGATATCCAATACCAGATGATGCATTAGGAGCAACTGAGAGAAGAGGGACTTGAGAAGACAACTGGTGATGCCTATAATGAAAATTACGCAGGCAAAGGGCAGAAAGGAGACATCCAGCTCAAGGAGCTACGATGGAGTAAACACAGGTATCAGTGTGCCTCTTGACTATCACTAGACGAAAAATACCCAAGTCACTAGGGCACGTGTGTATGCGTGTGTGGAAACGGGTGTAAGAAAAGGCATGCGTTGTAAGAACACGCATTTAACAGCCAGACAACTGATATACTCCAGAGGACTGTTTCCTGAAACCAAGAGTTCTACTAATTACCAGAAATGCTCAAAATCATGAAACATCAGAGCCAGCCTTTGTTAATATAAAAATCCTTGACCTTGACAGAAATGTCTGTTCATACAAACAAGTAAGTTTTTCATCTGATGCAGAGAAAACCAGCAGAGTTTAGAAAAACACTGCCGAAACATTGTGAAATCCTGGAAGAATTGCCTAATGCAGAGTTACATTTGCATAGCTAGACATCCAGCTGCCACAAAGTATTTTAAGTGGGCTTCAGGATTTCACTGTCGTATTTTAAAAGTTTATCAAGACACCCAAACACTGGTACAATGTTCTCTAGCCACCGTCAGGTTTCAACAGCACTAAATTCATTTGGATAACTACTGCACAGTGTTAGTTTATTTCCTTACATGAGAAAAAGCCTGGGAAACTTCCTGAATAACCTAAACCTATGAAAAAGAGATATCTGCTCTAACACTGAGGTCATTAAGTACAGACGCTATCTAGGAGTACTAGTCTTTGTGAAGAGTACTAGAAGATCAATCTACTTAAAAGAATGTCACCTTCATGGCAAGTATACAGGGACTCAAAAAGATGATCCCCAAGGAGCAGACAGATCCCATGGGATACCTGGTTCATAGATGGTGAGATATACCCACAACAATGCCTTCAGGAATCTATGAGCAGTAAGATGCAAAAACAAAGAAGACAGCACAGATAAATTGATTTTACCATGCAAAGTCTTCACCCCTCCGCTTCAAGAAAAACCTCTAAGATGACTGTGGTTGAAGAAACAGAGAATAAAAATCTGACTTACATAAACATTCATCTAGCTACAGAACCTGGTGAGGCTTTTCCCAAACTGAGGTACTCTGAGACTGAGACTACCTCAATGTGATACCTAGTGAACTACCATCAGCCTGATGACATGAAACTAGGGCATTTCAAATTCAGCATGACCTGGCTGAGCAGGGACATAAAGAATCTATCTGACCAACCAGAACAGACTATGGGTACTGGGAGTTGTCTTCTTGAGACCATGCTGCTCAAGCTCAAGGAGGCAAGTGGTTTGTTGAGGACTTCTTAAGTCAACATGTTCTGGGACAAAACCATATCAGAGATGTTCGAAGTTTCTGAAGCAGTCACTGGACACCTGTAAGCTTCAGGGTTAGGGGCATGCTATGCAAAAAGTTCTAGCACTTAACTGGTGTTCATACTTAATTCTGACTCTCACATATGCAGAAAAAAAGGAAAGAGTATAGCTCTTCCTGGTGGCATGAAGCTGAAAACAGGCATTCAGTAAAAACATCAAAAATTTAACATCAAATGAAGACAACCACAAAATAAGGATTATCCAACAGGGGAGCATACAAATTTAACAGAGCTGAAGTGAACTGAAGTGACATTGGACCCTGGCTGTACTATATTTTACACCAAGAGGAAGGAAAGATCTAGAGCATGCTCTTTGTTTATAATGCAAAGGAACTTTGCAATCTTGAAAAATTAATAGTACATTAATATACTTACTGTGGGTTCTTGGTAGCACTCTGAACAATACACAATATGTATCAGTACAACTTAATCACTGATATGAACAAACACAATCTCTTAGGAATGTTTATAAGCTAAAATTACACTATGACTGTATTTACCCAACTCTGTGGTCAGGGACAGCTGTTAGAAATTTGTAGATACCCTCTTGCTTAATCGTTTCATGGTATCTCCCTTGCAAGTGATTTGCAGCCAAAGAGAGTAAACTATATATCTGGAAGACCCAAAATGAATTAATTAGTATTCAAACTCAAAATGCATAAAGCAATACACAGGAGGAAGACTACAAAGAGTTCTATCATAAATTACTACTTACAGGAAACATGAAAAATCTGCCACTTCTTCTCTAGAGCATACAACTACAATGAGGAGTTAAGACTAAGACCATAGAGTTTATCAAGAGCATTTCTAAATTAACCAAGTTCCAGCACAATGATGAATTGACACAGAACAAAACAGTGTCTATAACGTAGTCTAAAAAAGTTAGCATCTCTCACTACAAAAGCAGCAATACACCAACATACTCATTTTTGTGGTTTGTAGACAAGAGTTCTACATACTCAAGGCAATAAGTTGTCTAAAGAACACGAGGCATGCGACCATTTTAATGTCTCCATTTCCAGTGCATATACGGACCCAACATTTAGCAATTTACAACTGACAATCTAAGTTAACTATATCTGACAGACAGGGATTCTTTCAACTGATTAAAGAAGCAAGGCTTCCGACAGATATCACTATCCATCAGCGATGGATTCCAGAAACTGAATTGCCCCTGTGTGAGTTTTGAGATAGTTACTAGAAAATTCAGCAAAACAAGTAGATCCTCAATAAACCTAAAGGAATGGTGAAACCACTTTCCTGAAATTCAGGTGACTAGGCAGTTTTATATACACATACACATATATGCATGTGTGGTGTGTAGTTGCTTGCTCAATCTCCTCCATCCTGCTGGGGGAGAATCAGCAGGGTAAAAGTGAGAAAAAATTCATGGGTTGAGATACAAACAGTTTAGTAAGTGAAGTGAAAAAAAACCCCCAGAACTTAAGTAATGCAAAGGCAGTCACTCAACACCTCCCACCAGCATACCAATGCCCAGCCAGTCCCAAAGCAACAGCTACTTCAGGAAAAACTCCCCCCACAATTTTATTGCTGAGCCTGACGTTATATGGTATGGAGTATCCCTTGGGTCAGTTGGGGTCAGCTATCCTGGCTGTGCCCCCTCACAACCCCTTGCTAACTCCCAGCCTACTTGCTGGAGGTGGGGGGCAGAGTGATGCTTGCCCTTGATGCTGCACAAGCACTGTTCATTAATAGCTAAAATACTGATGTTATCAACACAGTTTTGGTCACAAACTTAAAACACAGCACTATACAGGCTGCTAGGAAGAAAAATAACTCCATCCCAGCCAAACTCAGTACAATATGTAAGGAAAGTACCTCCCCTCTCAGATACAGTTTCTGCAGACATAGTCTATATGACAGCCCCTTGGGTTGTCAACAGCCTGAAGAGCAGTCCCCCAAGCTGGAAGATGCTCATGACCATTAAATACCTCAATACCATCTGCACAGCTTCACAGGAACTGTGTGAAAGTTAGCGCTTCACAGGTCAAGAGGCAAGACCCACCTCTCACATATGAGGAGCCTGTATTCCCTCCATGCCAGAGAAAGTCATGTTATAAGATTATATGGCCATAGCCTGCTTAACAAGTAATTTATCAAAGGCAGAAAGCATTTGTAGCCCCTTTCAGTAACCTGAGCTAACAGATCACTGAGCCTCAGACACTGATCTTGCTAGCCTACACTGACAGCTTTGTGCATAGTTATCATTTTTGCTCCTGCCTAGCCCTGGAGTCTGGCAGGAAGGAAAAAAAAAAAAAAAAGAAAAAGAAGCTGTAAAGTGAATTACAATCCACTAGAGTGAATTATATATTTTTGAAGAGCCACTGCAAAAAGCCACATCATTGGTAAGAGCAACTCAAAGCAAAATACACAGAAGTCTGGTCTGATTGATCCACCATGCATCATCTGGTAACAGTAGTAAACAGATTTATTTTAGGAGAATATATGTTGTCTTCAGCAGCTCACTCTCTACACTGGTAATCAGTGGCTGCTCTTCCAATGATCTGATGACCAATTTATATTATTTTGCACCTTCTTCCCTCCCGCAAATAGATTTTGAAGACGGCCGGTACCAACTCCCCCTCTTTTTAGCTTTAGCCTTTTCACTTCCAAATTCAATCAGAAACTATACACTGCAATTAGTTTGAAGTTTGATTCTCTCACACACTTTGGCAGACAGGAAAAACACAACACATTATTTTTCTACTTCTCATGTCATCATTACTAACATGAATAATCCCTTGTTCTGTATTCTCAATTTGGAGTCAAGAATTCGGGGGGCAGGAGGAGGGAAGTTTCCCAAAACATTACTATATAGCATTTAAACATTTAAAGCCCTGTGAAAAGTTGGGATATAACAGAAAATAGTCTATATAGATGTAACAGCACAAGTATTCAACTAGCTGCTATAATTTAGTTATTAAAGTAACACTTCTACAGAAAATTATACAATTAATGAACAGATTTTTGAGGTGAAACACAGAATTTGCATTTCAAAGAGAAATTAAATACCTCTGAATGTTTATTGATTTTTGCTAGCTCTGCTGCTGTTTTCTCATCCTTAGTCTGTAGATTTTTGTCAGCTCCCAGCTCAAGCAACTTAAAAATTACACTTTTATGTCCATGCTGTGCTGCCCACATTAATGCCTGCAAAGAACAACTTCATTTTACCAAGTTTACATATGGAGCAAAAAAGAACAGAGGTTCAATCAATAATGCAGTCTTCAAAGTTCTCACATGGCAGAATCTGGAGACAAAGACAATTAATGCAAAAGAGTCTAAGTGGTGTTAAAGCAGAAGAATATACAAATGAGTATTTCTGAGAAAGTTGTACTTAGAAACAAGCTTGTGGGTTCTTGCTTTTTAAGATTTCTGTGTGTTGTAATTAACAATAAAAGTAAATCACTTACCGAATATCCGTTTTCATCTTGGGCATTTACGTGTGATCCATGAGCGACAAGAAGAGCAGCAACCTGAGGATAGCCTTTTCTAGCTGCATACATCAGTGGAGTCATTTGTCTCCTGAAAAAAGTTATTTCAAGATAACAAAATCCAACTGCATTATCAAGCAGAGCACCGCAATTCTGTAAAGATTCTCTGTTCTGCAGAAGAACTAAGCAGAGGATGAAAGCCTGACACCACATTCACGCTTCAGCACAATGGTCAACTTAACGTACAGATTCAGCCATTCATTTATGTCCAGTT
Source organism: Sagittarius serpentarius (assembly GCA_034782735.1). NCBI lineage: Eukaryota > Metazoa > Chordata > Aves > Accipitriformes > Sagittariidae > Sagittarius > Sagittarius serpentarius. Next base: position 27,432,328 of record JAVKLA010000005.1, on the reverse strand, counting down.
AGCAATTTTTGTTTTAGGGGTCACGTTTATTTCCTGATTGAAATGAAGTTAAGAAGTCAATTGTTGTCCTCCACAAGGAATCTCACAGGAGACTAAACAACTCTCTTTGAGAAGTTTAGAATATAGACCTATAGTGCTTCTGGGAGAAAGAAGTAAAAAACCCCAACCTATCACTGCTTTATCATCTCCAAATTCAAGTAGTGCATTAACACACAAATAACTAACATGTCCCAGCTATGAAACACGGTAGCTTGGTGACTAAACCATTTCTGGTTTGGTTCTGAACTACACAAAACCAGTTTTTAAAGACCATCCCTCCTGCTGCTACCACAGACCCAGCAGCAGGCCTCTCATTTAGCACACAGACCACCTTAATGAAAAGTGAATGGGCATAACTGCAGATCACATTTTTCACCCTAATAAAAGCAGAGAGTATCAGCAAATCACCCATTTTTTCCCCTCAATTAAAAAAAAAGAAATAGTGGCAGAGACTTTCATTTTTTTACTTCAGCTGTGGCCTTTAAAAATATTTTTTTTTAAGTGATGAATTCTACATACAGTTACATTTAAATCCAAAGTTCTGAAAAGAAATATGCAGTTTTGTGGAGGGCAAGTTGTAAATCACAACCAAGTATTTAAGAGGAAGAGTATTAAGAACAACAACTATGTACATACTTGCAAAACCCCCTCTGGTAAAAACAATGTAAGCAAAAGAATCACAGGTCACACAGCTCCTGCCAGTGTGCACAGGTGCAGTGCAATAGCGCAGGGTGCACAGGTATTGTCAACATTCAGACAGCCGCCTCCCCCCGTCCCCCCTCGCCCCAAGTATGCCCGAGAGCAGTCTTCAGAGAGTTACATACAAATGTATGTAATCTGAAGGGATTACAATCTTAACTTTTCAAGTACTAAAACTAAATGCACATCAAAATACTTTTGTCCTTTATCCCATTTTTGTTTTCTGTTCCCAGAAGTGTACGTGTTGACGCTTTCTTTCCTACATATATTACTATTTCTTACAATCGAAGAAGTGAGTACTTACAGATACCACTTTTCCTGCTATTTTGTTTCTTTTTTTAATATCCCAAACCCATGATGAGAACAGTCTACTGATCTTATGCTTCCATCAAGATGCTTATAAGATGAAGCCATTGTGAACTGCTCTGAATATTTTGAAAGAAAAAAAAATATTGCTCAAAAGCTTCTCTTAAAAAAGTATCTTTCCAGGTGCCTAACACTTATTCTTTGGTGGAATAAGACTGCAGAATTAAAAAAAAAAAAATGCAGTATCGGAAGACAAAGATGTGGAGCTTCAACCTACTATGAGGTAATCAGGCTTAAGCCAAAATATTTTACTAGTGATGTTCAATTAAAAATCTATTGTATCTTAAAATGCAGTATTTTTTCCGGAAAAACCAACATTCGTTGCTTTTAATGTACAATTCTGTGTCAAAAATCTGCTGTCAAAAGATTATTCTATTTTGTTACAATACACTTGAGGGGAGGATTGCTCTTTCCAATAGTTTCTTAATGATAATTTCAATACCGACCACTAGAGGGACCCCCAAAAGCAGATGTATACCAAACCAGCTGTCTTAAAATACCTTCTGCTTCCTTCCAGAGTATTGCTAGAACCAAAGCTTTGCTCATCCGTCCTTGTTACTGCTCATTCACAACAGGATAGTATTTTTTCTTAAGCGAACATAGTTAAAAGTGCACTAAAAAAAATCCAGTCATATTACAAATTTGAAAGAGCCTTGACAGGGAAAAAAGTCAAATACTTGGAGATAAGCAAAATGAAATGTAACAAGGCCTTCAAGACATACAGTCAATAAGAGAAAGGAACTTGGTAATGAAATGAAAATACTTGCATCAGTCTATAACTAATTCAATTTAGTCCATCAATACTGCAAAAGCAGAAGTTCTGACTGAATGTAAGGAGACATTTTTACCATGGGGCAGAGTCAGTGGAACTGATTGCTCAGAGAAGTTTTGTAGTCTCCATCTTCGGTGGGTTTTGTGACCAGATGGCAACCTAGCCCAATCTCATAGTGGAAGTGGCTTTAAGGAAGAAGCTGGACTAGAGACCTCCTGAGGTTCCTTCTGACCTGAATTACCCTGCGATCCTATGAAGATTACGGTAAAAATAGAATAAGACTCTACAATCTGCCCCTGTAACTCAACAGCTAACTGGTGAGACAGCAAGATATAGATATCTCTATATAGACATACACAGATATCCATAGATACCTATATTTTAAAGAATGAACAGAAGTTGATTACAACCTAATAATTTGTAGCAACAGAAATCAAACTCCCTTGTCGAATGCAGACACTCAATCCCACACTTATTTCTATTCAGTGGCATGTAGCCTTTGACAGACTTTCCATGCCAGCACCTTTGAAGTATTTACATCTGACTGCAAAACCAGTCCATTCATACTTGTTTTAATTTTCATTTTTTCTGCTCTCAACTATTTTTTTCCCTTTTTTTTTTTTTTTGAACTTGCACACTGCTACCACCTCACAATTACCTTCTGCATTTTCAAAGGAAAAATACTGAACAGAAGTCCAGAGCCTACAGATGTCTTTTCTCCAAAGAACATCATGTAGTGATTACAGCTGTACAGTACTGTGGATGTGGTATCTGAACGCAAGGCAACAACTCAATGACATTAAAGCCACTGAAAGTTTCTCCATTTTTCAGTAAAACCCAATAAACATGACATTTAAAAGGTCCACCAACATGAATATGCAATTACTACTGCAGGCATGCCATTTTAATGTTCGAGCTTTAAATTCAAAGGCTACAAGCTGTTTCAGGATATAAACATACATAGTGCTGCATAAATCTGCAATTGCATTTATGCACCACGGTATATGAGGGTGTACCATTTAATGTCTTGGACACATGCTGCATAACCACTTCAGAAAGCACGGTCCATTTGCATGTACGTCCACAAGAGGGAGACTAGAGCATTAAAGAAAACAAACCACCTTTTCCTAACCCTGCAAAGAACTCCCACAAATACAACAGCAAGCTTTAAGATGCCAAATCCACTGTTTCTTGCTAAAGTTGAAGAGAAATTAAATGTATTGGTACATTTTACTGCAATCTAAAAATGTACATAGAAGGTGTAGTGATAACCATCTAGATAAAAGATGTGAAGAATCCTTTCATCATTTTGAGGAACTGTGCAGACATTCGCATTTCAGCCATCTGGCATGCCGATGACCTTCTTGTCCAGACACTCATGAAGTCCTAGTCCTTCTGTATGGCACAATTTGCCACAAGACATTTGCCCATATTGAACATGATACTCAAGTCATAGTCAGTAAATAAATAAAATCTTAAAAGGCATATAAGCAGTTTATTAATTATGCATGATGTCAGTTCCAACTATGTTTGCTTCCAGCTATGTAGCACCTAAATAAAAAGCAAGGAATACTGCACTGGTCTCATGCAAATGAAGGGCTTTTGTTTGTTTATCTTTAGGCCTCCCTGCTTTTACGTTAAGGTTGGAGAAAAAGACAAAAGCAAAAGGTTTTTCAGTTTTCAGGGCCATCCAAAAGTTTGTATGTGACATCTACACAAAGATACAACCAGAGGGTCTTACAGGCTTGCTTCATCTTCATCCTGTCAAAAAAACCCCAACAAAACAACTGGGCAAAACATTATCACAAGAGAGCAAGCTAAGTGGAACAGCCCTAAAAGCTACTACTTGGAGCCTCCTACCTTGGATAACCACAAGCCACGATAAAACCAAGTGATACAATGATAACCAGCTATGTCACTGAAAAATGTCCCGCGTACCTGTCTGTTACCACTAAGCTGAATCTGTGGTGCAGAATTCACCATGCCTGGCAAACACACATTCTTATGTTTGGTATCATGTTCTCAAGCAAGACAAAGTTCATCTTCCTGAAAAATTTCAGAAGAAGGAGGAGAGGAAAAGATGATGTCTTCCATCTAGACACAGGTTTCCTTCCATCAGGGAGATAATCTATAGAAAATTCAGTATTTCAGGTTGGTGATCTTGAGAAGTATAAGCTGTATGTAAAGTCTCATAACTGGATATATGTTTATCAACTAGACCAGTGTATCATTAACATGAGAAAAAAATACAGCAGCTAGAAAACAATTTAACCTCATGAGTTTAGTCTCAATCTTTTCTTATTGAGATCCCAAAGCAAGGAAATGATGCTACAAGACACTAATATTTTAGTCTATTGATCTGCAAACTGAACACTGCTTCAGATAACCAGGAAGCATCTTCAGAAGCTTTTGAAGCCAGTTTCACCACTCCAGTGCTGTACATTAAGCCTGGAACTGAGAAACGAAGCGGTAACAGTGGGATCACAGCAACAGAAGGAGAGCTGTTTGCCCATTTTCTGGCTTATTGGGGTTTTAAGTGATGAGGTGGGAAACCCTATACAACAAGTAGTATTGGAAGAACATACTTAATTGTAATATGAGCTGCAAGATACTTTTTCCAGGCACTGTCTGCTGGAGGAAGGTAGGAGAGTCCTCTACCTTCTTGAAGTAGAAGTTGTTAGCAGAATGGAACATACAGCTCTAGTAAGAAGGCTGGGCTGGAAAAGGTGACAGCTTAGTTTCAGGCTCCCTAGTTTTAGGATTCATTTCAGATTGTCAGTTCTTGTACCTTTCTGCTTCTGAGCTCTGTTTACATGACTGTTTTAAAATTAAAAAAAGGCATCTGTGTAAGTTCTACAGCACACAGAGGTGGGAAGGTAAACAGCTACAAAGTTATCTTCATATGACTAGAAAAATACAAAGGACATGATTATAAAAGGGATTAGCATAAAAATTAACAATGGGGATGGCAGAACTCTGTGCTATGACACTGCCAATTATCCTGCCCTGTCCTCCTACATCCTTACTCCATCACATTTTTACAAGCAAGCTGGTTTAGCTAAAAACATGCATGCTTTGATGTAAAGTAGAAAAATAAGTGAGTCATCCACATTATCGGAAAACTCTCAGACTGTTTTCAACTTTACTTTCAAAGCGGGGGTAAAGTCTGCAGTCAAGAAATTCAGCACATTCATGCGAAATCTACCCCACCTTTCTAATGAAAGGGCAATTCTCTGTCATGTAATAAAACCAAACCAATGCTATGCAAATAACCCATGACCAGCATAAGCTAATGGCAACGATAGGAAGTTTAATATACTTGGGATAGAATGTTGCTGCCATAATGCTAATGGATTTCAATGGGGGTTTTGTTTCTGTTTTCCACAAAGGCTGCTCATGTGACATTCCAGAACACCACAGTATATTGTCAGAATGCCTCTGTTAAAAATAGCATCTAATGTTGCTACTGTCCCTGAGTATTTTATACCTCTGTCCAGAAACTGTGATCAACAGTTGTAAGCCTGTCAGTACTACCACACAGTCAATACCAGCTGGGAAAAGTACAATCACCTATTTCAGTATCTAGACTCCTTCCCTCTACCAAAAGATCTGATGAACAAGACTCAACGCTTAAGTTCAAAAGCCACTCTTCCAAACTCAAGGAACTCACACATGTACCATGCTTTTGATTTCTCCCTAACTTGGATAAGAGGAGGCAAGAGATGTATGGACATAGCCCAGATGAACACAGTACTTTGGTAAATGTAGTTTTACATCTGATTTTTTTTATACTGAGTCCCTTTGTCCTGATGTTTGACCAACATAATAAAGTAAGTCTTTCTGTCCCAAGTTCATAGTGCTAGAATAAAATAAACTCTGAAAGGCATGAAGTATAATAGAGCATAACATCACAAGGTATTTTTTTCTCTGAGGTGGATCAAAGATCTCACCCAGTCAGTGTTAAATTCCCTCATTTTCTTGCCCCAGCCATTAAACGCACTGTAGTGCATTAACTTTTCCCAGGCTATTTACCTTTACTGAAAGGTACTGTTTGTCATTTGACATGGTTAGCTATCACACAATGATAATGTCAAGGTCTTTGAAATAATTATGTGGCAGTGCAGACTTACTATCTTATCAGTAGCAATAAATATCTTGCTAAAATTGAGGTGTTACACAATTGCTTTATTCTGACTATGCAACCTGAAGAGACACCTACTTTGTGAATTGGGCAATACTGCAATGAAAATTTCCCCCTTCCATTATCATCTGTTCAAGAGGGCAAAATAGACCACAACTTTCACCATGAAACTATTTTTGATACTCCTCAAAACTGTTCTAAGTGTAAGCATAAGTGAACATACGTAGGCAACTTAATACCAGACCTGAGCAGTGATTATATTTTCATGTATACGCATTCATGTACATGACAGTATGCTTCAAGCTCAGCTTTTAATCTGTACAATGACAAAAGACAGACAAAGGTCTAGTTATTATAATACTCATCCTAAAAAAAAGAAAAAAAACCCAAAGATTTTCTGAAGACCCTGAAGACCCCCAGGACATACACAAAATTCATAACCATTTTAGAGCAGAAACACTGAAGACAGGCTTGGTCATTGACCAGGACTCAACTGTGTCAGAAATTTTAAGAGCTGGGGGAAAAAAAGCCACACAAACAAAATCAAACCTCTACATATCCCACACACACCAAGAGACAAAGAGTTTATGTCAAAATAAAGGAGGTTTCAGTCATTCACCTATTTGTACCTTCTTCTAACAAAGAGCTATTAACATGAAACATGAACTCAAAACACTCTCCTTACTAGCAAAGCCATTAGGTTTCTTTTACTCTACTTTATATAAACAAGAACTTGGAGGATGTCATCACTAAAATCCGTATTTACTAAACAACCTATGACATGTAATCCTACCAGCAGTAATTTAGTTATCAGTTGGTCATGCCTTTTCCTTCTGCCTAAAACAAAATCACAGCTTAACATTAATAAAACCAATGTACCTTTCGGAAAGCACTGCAGGTTAAAAGAGGTTTTAAAAAAAAAAAAAAGACCACTTAAATATTTCCAGGCCTTACAAAAGGACAAAGTATATAATTTACACTCTGGAGCAAGAGGGAGGTGAATGATACAAGATAAGCAGAACAAATTTCTCAAGGTAGTATTCACTTAAATGAAACGTTCAAGCTATAACAGCTCTACAAAGGCTACACAGAGCAGGTCTTTCAATGTATTCTTGTTTCACCTAGCCATTACCTTACTTCTTGTTTGTCTTTCAAAACAATTCAGTCAGCATTTATGTTTTGATACACTACATTCTCATCAACAAAATAGTTTTTACAGCCATCAGTATTCAGTTCCCAATTTTGATTTAGCAAATTGGAAGTTACTCTACTGAATGCTTTCTGCTCAGTACTCACTCTATCCTATTGCAAAGAAACCATCTACCTACCCACTCGTAAACTCATCTTCCTTCTTAGACTGCATTTCAAAAATGAGTTTATTTCTCACTAGTCCTTCCCCACTCCACACACACTTCATGAATTAAGACAAAAAAATCTGCAAGTTTCTGTGTATTACCTCCAGACGACATGACATAAAAAAGCCTACTGGCTGCCCTGACAGCGCAACAGAGAAAGGATAAATACTAAACTCTACCTTACATGGAAGTTAAGTATTCTGCTTTGCATCCATACACATTCCAGTTGTGGACAAAAGAGAAACTTCCTAAAATCATTCCCGTTCTTAAGTGCTGAGATAGCCAAATAATGAGAACTGTAGTTCTTAACATCTGTGGTAAACTGACCACCCAGGAATTACTCTCACAATAATCTCAACTCACTGACAATTCTGATGTCCTCCTACAAAACACCCTGCTTGCTCTAATGAAACGGGTGAAATGGGACTGCAGTGCCACACAGAGGGTCTGTTTTGATCGCTTATCTTCACAGAAGCTGGTTTGATGCGTTTCATCCCCATTTCAGAAGAGAGCGGAAGAAGCCCACAAGAAGCAACAGCTGCTGCCTCAGCAGTCTAATGATGGAGTGGTATGCACAGATGTCAAATAACGGAAAGGAATAAAGGCAGCATGAAGATTTTTGAAAACTCCAGACTTTGTAATCTAATTTCTACTTTTGTTTGGTACAAATATGACATTTCTGATTGTCACTTAATTTATCTTTCATTTGAGAAAGAATACTATTGCAAAAGTGAAAAAAAACCCAACTGGACACTGTATCTGATGTATGCAAGCGTAACTCGTATGTCAGCACAAGGTCTTAGGAAACAAAGAGATAGCAAATAACTATTTGTATATGAAGACCAACTATGCATAACATACTCTAAGTTTATTTATAAAGTTCTGCCCTTAAAATTCCCATCTCTTTTGTCAGAATCAAAACTTTTTTTTCTCCCAAAGTTTAACCAAAGGCCTTTAAAATGTAAACCTGCAGCTTTGCACTCTGGCTTA
>JAVKLA010000005.1:27387872-27423866 GCA_034782735.1 Sagittarius serpentarius | reverse complement strand
GCCAAAGGCCTTTCCAAACATAAACCTGCAGCTTTGCACTCTGGCTTACATTTTCAAACACCCAGGACAAAGTTTAATAATGCAAATACTTCCCCTATTTCTTAAGGCAGGATGTTTATTCTAACACCCGGCTATCTGATGGCAACAAAATTTTAGAGTCTGCAGCTTTCTCTTCTTTCATGAACAATTTTTAGCCTCTCTGATCAGAATAAATGAATGGCATTCAAATTTGGTACCAGACACCACTGGCACTTCAGCACAACTATGTTTCCTCCTTGTCTATCAGTACTATGCTCACAGTGAGGTTCAGGGCCCAGAATAATTGAATTCTACTAATGAGAACCAACAGACCTCCATCTCTGTTCTCTTTAGAGAGCTACACAATCCACATATCTCGGGTAATGTGGTGAAAGAGCTGTGGTATAAACTGAATTTCAGTTAGTTGAAAAACAAGCAGTTTCAATTTGACCTAAACAGTATCTTTTTTTTCCAGCAGAGAGAAGATAATTTATCCTGGGTCAGCCCAGAATTTCTTTCTTTTTGATGCAAAATGAAACACTGCTTCAGACTATGCAACTACAGACATCTCACAATGCACTGCTTCAGACTGCTGAGACACAAACTGGTAATTCAAGAAACAAGCTGTTACTTGTTTTTAAAAGGAAATTAAATCTCCTTTTAATCTGGATTATTCCAGACTGCACTAGAATAAATGTATTTTATTTACAGAGACGTTTTCTTTTTCCATAGGAGGCTGTCTGTGAAAGGAATATAGCTAGATACCCACAAAAACCTCAAAAGGAGGACATAAATTTAAATAAAAGAATTAAATGATTTAACCTACGTCCTTATACAGAAGAGGGAATATGATTTGGGAAAAGCAGAGGACCTATTTCTTGCCCTGACTGCAGTCAGCTGAAGTATTAAGATTAGTTTTTATCTTAAATTTTTGTCTTGTTCAGCTGAGGAACATACTTAAATTTAATAGAACTGATCATAGTCTTATCTTCTCAGATGTACTAGGAAAAATAAATACCTATACAATAATCTTTCCTTATACACACAGCAGCGAAGTCACAAAATCTAACCATGTACACATTATCTTAATCAATAACAGCTATGTCTAGAAAGATGTCCCTGTATATTAATATTAAATTTTATTTATGTATTCACAGACATGGGTTTTTTTGGTACCTGCAAGTAAGGTTAGGGTCAGCATTCCTTGACAGAAGCAGTTCTACAGTCTTCAAGATGTTTTCCTCTGAAGCATGCGCAGTACATGCTGCCATCAGCACAGTGTACTTATCTGTTTTGAAACTTGCAGTTAGAGAATTACATATGTAAATACCACGCTAAGCCAGAAGTTCCTTTAAAAGCCTTTACATTTGCTAGAGTTGTTAATTGGGTTCTGATACCGTAAGATATTTAGAAAAGGGTAAGAAACTTGTTTTTCTTCCAGTGAAAGTCACTAGAATTATCAGGTAAAATAAAGGCATCCGAGAAGAGAAGATACTCACAAAGGTAAGAGTGCATGGCAGTAGTAAAGCATCTATTCCTACTGAAGTTTAGGATACTTCTTAGGTACCCAAAAAACCCAATAGGAGCTTAACTATAGATGCTTGTTTCTTAAATCTTGTTCCACACCAGTAGATTCACTCACTCCCTGTTCCTCCCCACCTCTCCCCAAAACACAGTCAATGGAAGACACAGCTTACAGGAAGTTAACTGCAATGGATAAAAAAAGTGCAGGAAATATATTATAAACACGTAGCAACACCAATTTTAGGGACAACAGAGACCCATACAAAGGACAGTTGAAGTAACAAGGCTTTATTATAGGGCTTAAGGAGAAGGAAGTAAGTTTACTAAACTAGACTACTATGGTGCGTAAAAGTATGGTCTTAGATGTGGATTTAAACAATATCTACACAGTCCATAAAGATTCATCAGCAGGAACCAGCGTATTTGCTCCAGCTCTGAAGCCTGCTGGGTTTAACATGCCACCTTTGCTCACAAATCAGAATTGTACACCACTGCTGTTGCCCACAGAACAGGGGAGATCTCCTTTCCCATGGTTCTCCTAGAGATATATGGGAAGCATCACACCTCAAGGACCTTAGCAAATTAGTTGGCCCTAGAGTCAATTAGAAGACTGCCATTTGAATAACTGCCCGTTTTGCTTATTGCACAAACTTGTTCACAAGTTCAAACATGCCTTTAACAATTTGTTTTAACAAGTATAATTTTAGCTGTACCTACTTCAGACCAAACCATGAAGTGTTACAACATATTTGCTAACTTCTTGCAGAAATTTTAAGACTGTGTATATATTAACATCTTTATTCTTCAACTGAGCTCAGATTTTATTATATTTAAACATGAGAAGTTTATTATGTACTTTACCCCCTCTGCTCTACTTTATTTCTCACCACTTCTTGTCCCCCACCCCCCAACCAAAGAGCTTAGTTTTGCATTTATCTGTTTTTTAATATACCATCTTTTAATTTTCAACTACCTCATGCAGAAGTTCTAACATATAAATCAGTATGTTAAATGAAAAATTAAGTTTCAGAGAGTCACTTAAAATCCTGAACGGTAAGCAATTAACTCTTCAGTAAATTACTTGATACAGTGACAGATTTTTACTCAAAATGGTTAACCTGGTTATCAATAACAACATGAATGGAAAGGTGGAAGGACTCTGAGCAAAGGTAGGGATAAGCACCATTAATCTGGGAATGATATTTAGAAGGAACCTGTAGTTATATTTGTATTCAGTATTTCATGTAGTGTTAGAGTGGAAAATTCATTTCTGTTAGCCTACCTATAGCTCATACATGTGAGCAAGAGAAGAAGGGGAAGAAACAGCTTAGAATTCTCAGGTTTCTCTTTTGCAGAGAAAAACTGGTAAGAGACTGCAAAAAAGATTAGTTTATGTTCAGCCTAGCTGAAAAACCCAGAAAAGCCAGTGAATTTACTCCTCAAGGATGCTTGCATTCTGATCCCATCACATAGTTGCTTGTTCTTCACAACTACAAAAAAGGGTAAAATTCAGTAACCACTTACAAAGAATGACCAAAATGTGACAAAAGGTGATTAACAGTATAGCTATTATTAGGATTATAAACATTATAGGGTATTTAGTATAGGATCACTTATGTGATTGCCTGCTGATCTAAAAAAAGCAGCAGGACCAGTGACATTTAGTACCACTTCAGGATGCCACAGCTTTACTGAACACATATGGTCTGACCTGAATCAGTGACTATTCCTAACTGGACAGTTCTCTGCTGTACGTAAGCCCTAGCTACTGTTTCCCTACACAGACTAACAGGGAAACAAGCTGAGAAACCTGATCCTAGCAAGATGCCACTTAGGGCAAACACAGCTGGTCACACACTGAAAAAATGCCATGCATGTTGGTCAACTCGTCAGCTGAAACTGCTGCCCACAGCAGTTTCTGCCCCCTTTATAGCTCTCTACCGTCATAAACAAGGAACAAGTATGAGCTGTAGGTAGCCACAGCTGTAGGCAGCTACATGGAAGTTCTCTTGAAGTTGGCTGCAGTGACAGTAATTCGAAGGCATGATTGTTTTTGGTGCAGGCAACCTACTCTAATCTCATACTCTGATCAGCTGCTAAGAAGTTCAAGAAAATTTTCAGAGCCAGATTTGTACCATCTGCATTTCAGTCTACTACTATTACAAACATTGGCAAGTTACTGGAAAATACGACCACTGCTTTTATGTACTTGGCAGTATTGTGTGTCACATCAGTTTCTTCTGTACTGCAATGTTTTTTCTTGAATTTCAATTAATCTTCCAACACAATGAAAGAGAAGGAAAATAACCACAGTTTAAGTAGGAAAAAGTTATTTTTAAGCCATAAAAATTGACAGAGGAACTGATATTACTTAGAAGCTCCACTGAACTCTTGCAGGAACAGGTGATCAAGCAACTGAAGAACAGTTTTGACTTAACAGAAAAACTGTGCTCTAGTTTTAGAGAAGTCCACGTTAGTTTCCCACGAACTGGAAACCTATTCCTCTTGTTTGGGATACTCCCTGGTTAGTTTCTGCATGTACATACGCCGTAACAGGATCAAAGGAAGTTTTAACTGTACAACTTCATCCTAGAATTCTTGAACAAGTATTTCCAAACACTCTTTTTAAAAAAGTACTTGGGGATTGGGAAGCTGGGGGTAAAAACACAGTGAGAGAGAAAGAACAAGAAAACCCATCAACTGATTCCAGATCAGTTTCAAGAACACAATTTTTACTTTAAAACTACTACTTCTACTTCAAAACTGTGAAAGCTAGACTAGGTCCCAGTTTCACTGTGAACTTTGTTTTTTTCCCCCTATATATGTAAAAAGAGAATAAGGATAGGACAATGTCTGGTACTGAGCATTATTGGCCAGTATTTTTCATTCTCATCTTACCTATTTCAAAACACGCATTAGCACCTCTGTCCAGAAGAAGACGCACTACTGCAAAGTCAGCCACACTGGCAGCACACATCAGGGGAGTCCATCCAAACTGAAAGCTAGATTCTGTGCTTATACCTGTCAAAATTTAAGATACTAAAATCATAAAACTGCACCACAATAAACATGCTTTTTATAAACCTTACTCTCAACATGTATCGTCACAAAGGTTACACACTGTGTTTAGTCCTAGGAAGAGAAGTCTCTTATACCATTTTTTTTTTTTATACACCTTTATCTATAACACCAGAAAATAACTTTTAGAACTGACACCAGGGAAGCTTAGTTCTCAATCCAGTAAGTTAAGTACTACAGAAAGACTACATTTAAAAATAAAGTAATAAATATAACTGCAAAAATAATTTCAGGGAAGTGCACAGAATCTGTTTTCTCCACTTACGTGCAATAGCTTTCTTCAATCAAAATAAAAAATTTTGATTCTTGCCAAGTCAAGCGGACTGCTGTGGAAGCAAATTGCTTGTCAAGCAATTAAGATCATATTGACTAGGGTTTCCCTGCTTCACAGCTCCTTTTATTATCTGCCTTGCCAGACAGTTAACTAGCAGATACCATTTTTACGTTCAGTACTAACAAAACATTATCTCCATAGAAAGAGAAATAGAAGATTATGCAAGATGCAGTCACAATCATCAGATTTGTTTGTTACTCTTTATAGTAACCACATCTTCCTTTGTGGCTACAAGTAAGCTTGCCAGACAGCGCTCCCAAATTCACCAAGAACCAAGCACCAGACCTAGATACTTATCTGACAACTTTCAAATTAAAATCTCTATACATTTTTGCAATAAAAGGAATCATCTTTCCTTCAATCCTTCTTCAAATATTACTTCCTCTAGTTTCCATCAGCTGGTTCCACATTAGTCCAAGAGTGATTATGGAAAATCAAAACTACTTCTTTACAAGAGACAGCTCTGAAAAATACCGAAACTGTCCTAAGAAATCTGTGACAGTTGAGCTACATGCATGCCTTTTCATGCAAAATGTGTACTTACTTTCCCCACCTTGGCAGTTTGGCAAAGATGTACTCAGTGTAGCAACATAAAGTCATAAATGCTGAGGGAGTAAGTAACAGGTCACTGCTCTTGGACTGATTCTTCAACTGTTTAAGATCCGGAGTTGTGGAAGCGATCAGTAAAGAGGTAACATTCAATGAAAGCCAGGTGTTGAAGCATTCTAACACCTCTAACACCTGCAAGCCACAGCATCTACAATCAACTCTTCTTAGTAATGCATACATACCATTTGCAGTCCTTAATGTCACAGTATGCCAGTTCGCCTGCAGCACACAAAACACTTCATTGAAGCCCACAGCCAAGTTCTACAAGGGGAACCAGCAAAAGTCCCTTAGCAGTCATATCTAAACTTCCTTGTAGATGAGTCACTTCAAGAATTTAGAAAGCCTGATACCCAACTGCCCACTGAAGTAACACTAGTAAGAAAGGAACACCAGAAAGGTGGCACTGTCAGCCTTAAGAAGTCCCTTTTCCTCTTAAGAAAAGCAGTCCAGGTAACCACAGCTCCCATCTAGAGCTTTTATTTTAATACACACCTGAACAATAGTGACAAAAGATCTATTTGGCAGGCATAGAGACTTATTAAAACTCCAGAAGGTATTTTCCTTGCTGCTTTCTTTACACGTATAGCAGACAGTATCTGCCACAATGCTGGTGCTTTTTCTAAGACCTAGAAGTAGAACGCTCTATTTGGCAATGAAGCGTCAAAGATGTGCTACAGCTTGTTTGTCCTGCATGGTCTCCTGCCATCGTTGTAGTGACTGCCTTGAAGTACCATGCAGTGTGGAAGTCACAATGCAAACCAGCGGGAGCCCCAGAGGAAGACAAAGAACGGACAACTGAAACAGTAACAGTCATGTTGCTTCTTGGCTGCGTGGTTATACAAGTTGTTGACTGAACAAGAAATGTCTCCCCTGGGTTACTACTCAGACTTTCTCATTACATGAGCTGTTCTTGAAGAAAGCAGCGTTAGTTTAGCATTTAAAATGGCCCTTAAGAAGTCCTATAAGGCAACAGTGAAGCCCACAAAAAAAGTTTTTAGTAAATATCAGGCCAGATCCAACAGCCAGAGAGAGGCGAGGCTGTCACAGCTCCACAGCCCCAGGTGCAACCAGTATCGACGCTGAGCATGTATTCCCAGCAGGCACACACATACAGCACCAGCCACACCGATCAACACAGACAGACAGAGCACTCGTGAACACAGACAGTACCAGTGGTCTCATCCTGCTCCCCTTTGGAACGGATCTATCTCCTCCAGTTGCTGGCATCACAGACACACGGGCCTCTGACTGCCCATCCCACTCCTGCGGCTGGCACATCCTTTCACTCACTACTGTCTCTACAGTCGCTGGCACCCAAGCACAAGAGCCCTGTGACAGCCCAGAGAATCCCTTCCTCTGAGTCCGTTATTTGGGTTCCTGCCTGCCCTTGGGCCTCTCTGCTCCTCTGGGCTTGTGGAGATGGGCCTGTGATGGGCTGATGGCTTCCATGCTGGGCCTGGGAGGAGCTGGGCCAGGGTATTATTTGTGGTTCCCCACCTGCCATTATCTCTCTGTGTTACTTTGTGGGCATGCGCAGAGGAGCTTTTCAGTCACATAACCTCACAAATTATATCTAGAAGCAAAGCAGATACAACATTCTTTCTTACAATCAGAGTTACAGATAAATATCCTCCTCTAACCAGGAATGGGGAAAAATACGTTCTGGCCCCAGACGCGCTCTACAGCAGAAACTGTATGAAGCATGTGAGTAATGCTGAAGCAAAAGAACAGCAAAGGAAGAATTATGTTCTTTCTGTGATTACTACAGTTTCCCTGGTATGTCTTTCAGATATTTTGTTGACTGTGGCTAATAACAGTTATGGTAGAAAGGCCGTTTTTACACAGAAAAATGTAACCTCAAATTCAAAGAGGTTAACAAGGTAATGCCCGAAGAACTACGGCCAACCTCTACATACAGCTTTTTATGCTAAATAATTCCATGTTTGGCACCAAAAAAATGAGGTCTTGAAAGACTTTCATTTAGTTTGAGAACAGCTCTTAGTATTAGAATTCATTCACATTCAGACTGAATTTATCTGAGGGAAAAGTTCTAAAATCATAGAAACATAGAATGGTTTGGGTTGGAAGGGACCTTAAAGATCACTTAGTTCCAACCTCCCCTGGCATGGGCATGGACACAGACACCTTCCACTAGACCAGGCTGCTCAAAGCCCCATCCAACCCCACACAGACCCCTGAGGAACACCCACTCATCACTAGTCTCCACTCAGACATCGAGCGTCGACAACTCTTGAGTGTGACCATCTAGCCAATTCCTTATCCACCAAGTGGTCCATCTCTCAAATCCATGTCTCTCCAATTTACAGACAAGGATGTTGTGCAGGACAGTGCCAAATGCTTTGCCCAAGTCCAGGTAGGTGACATCAGTTGCTCTTCCCTTATCCACCAATGCTGTAACCCCACTGTAAAAGGCCACCAAATTTGTCAGGCACAATTTGCCCTTAGTGAAGCCATGGTGGCTGTCACCAATCACCTCCTTATTTTCCATGTGCCCTAGCATAGCTTCCAGGAGGATCCACTCCATGGTCTTGCCAGGCACAGAGGTGAGACTGACTGGTTTTAGTTCCCCAGGTCTTCCTTTTTTCCCTTTTTTAAAAATGGGGTTTATGGTTCCCCTTTTCCAGTCAGTGGGAGCTTCCCCAGACTGCCACAACTTCTTAAATATGATGGATAGTGGCTTAGTCACTTCATCCACCAGTTCCCTCAGGACCCACAGATGCATCTCATCAGGTCCCATGGACTTGTGCACCTTCAGGTTCCTTAGATGGTCTCAAACCTGATCTTCTCCTACAGCAGGCGGTCCTTCATTCTCCCAGTCCCTGCCTTTAACTGATTCTAGAAGACTTCTCTCTAATATAATTATTGATTTCTTTTAAGTCTGTCAGCACTTTGTGCTGTGGTTCCACAATACCTTAAAGCTAAATTACATCAGAGCTGCTGCTGTCTCCCACTGCTGAGCCAGCTGTGGTTCTCATCTGACTCAGGGTTCAGAGACCTAAATTGGCTGAAAAATTATTCACACATGCAGACCGCCGACTCCCATAGTTTACTACTACTTCAGTTCCCTGAACCAGCTCACAAAAGATCAGATGAGCTCCAGCACTCATGCTGGACAGGAGTGGAACAGACCACTGAATGAAAACAGGAAAGAGGATTTGACTGTAGATCTATTTTTGATGAGCCTGAACTGTCATGAGGTTTTAATTTCTAATTCCATTTGAGGAAAACATATGTACAATATCGTGTTAAGTATTTTACTCCCAAAGCAGACCAAAATGCCCAAGTCATCTCTGAACCTGCTACTTGCTTGCATTACTTTTTGTGACACATACTTCAGAAACTCGTTCTTAGTATATTGCCATTTTGTAGGAGGGGTAAGAGAAGACATTGTGCTTGTCTATCTCCTAAAGCAGCTCTGTAAAACTGCCTCAGTACCAAAGATTCTTAAAGCAATGGCTAGGCAAGTCAGAACACAACATGTTCTCACCTTACCTGAGAGAACGGCCCCAACTGTTGCTAGGAAATCCACTTGCAACACAAACTCTGAGTTTGGCCAAGTGCTGGTAGCGAGCTTCCTACAAGCTCTACTGAATATACACTAAAGGCAACTTCGGAGGCAAAGATTTAATCTGACTGAGCACAGATCCTCTGAAGGACAATGTTACCTTTCTTCAGAAAGGCCTCCCTGTTAGAGAGGCATTGTGTTCTACTGCTCTGCACGACAGTACTGGATGGGTCAAAATTTACTGTTAATCATATTTTCAGGAAATGATAGATTCGTTTGTGATACTGCCTTGTACATTTCAGGAGGCAGGACACTAGACTACAGGAATCTTTGGCCTGACCTTACGCTCTTACAGATACCTATTATCAGCTTCCAACAGCACAGAACTGCTCATTATGTAGCAGGCATCAACATGGAAAGTGAACTATTGCTGTTTGACTGCAGTACAAGCAATTAAAAATGGATGGCTGTAACAAAACAATTAAGCAATCTGATGTGCAGACACCACTAAAAACTCTACCTATAAATAAGAACGTATTTTCTCAAAGCAAAACAGAAGATGTATTTCAGTCCATATCATGGCTCTGTGTTTCAGCCTGTGCAATAGTTTTTACTTAATTTAAAAAGAAAACCATACCCCTACTATGGTGAGAAACAGCCGTCTTCTAAAAGGGCAAGTAATGTCATTGCTTTAAAACTCAGAAAAATCCATTGCTAATCAGGAAACTACTTTCTTCCAGCCATAAGACAGATTTTCCTCAGAGAACAAGCTCTTGGCTACTATATTCTGCTTGCTTGCTGAAGCAGAACTTCCTGACAATTATCACTAGGCAGGTCAACTCAGCTATGCAGTTTTTGATTGCCCTGGATGCTTCAGTAAGTGATCCAATCCTCCTAACACTGAATAACAGAAACACATTACAGACAAATACTGAGTAACAGAACAGCGAGAAAGGCTTTTAGTGTTAAGACAAACTACTTTTTAGTGACAAATGCCACACAAACCCTATTAGACCTTTCAGAATCACAAAATCTTTGTCCAGCTGATGTTGCCAGGACAGCAGTATTACACAGGGCACATACCAGAAACTTAACAGTGCTGTGAGTGAGGAAAAAAAAAATAATTGGAATTTCCAAACTGGGGGAGCATTAAAACAAAAACTGTCAGCCTCTCCTTCCTGCCCCCAGTCCCCCAAGCAACCTTCAACACCAAAGTAAGACCACCCACTGAATTCTCACTCTCAATCTAAACCACCTCAAATTCAGTGTTTGTAATTGATGTTTTCAGGTTAAAGATGTAACTGAAAACAAAGAAACACCTTATTTCATAGTTCACATATTTCACAGTTTTCAGGGCTCCTGACTGATGAAAGAAATAAAAATTAGAAGGAATTTCCTGAAATACTGCATGCTGAGTCACTGAAAAAGTAATTGCATCTTTAAAATAAGAGTTTATATCCTGTACTGGAAACATTCACATATTCCTACATGCACTCGACACATTATTTTGAAACGAGAAACTTCAAAAGCTTAGAATTCTTGCCAAGTTCAATTAAAAATATTCAACTTCATAAGTGACTTTCCTCACCAGAGTTCAAGAGCTCTTCAATTAATGACACATCACCACGAAACAGAGCTTTCTTTAACGCTTCATTCTTGTCCGCCTGCAACATTTGATCCAACTGCTAGATAAGCAAAGAATAGTTAAGTCAAAACCTAGTAACTGTTTCAAGGCAAAAACTACAGCTTGATTTCAGTATAAAAGCACTAATGACCTCTGTAAGGACAAAGGAGAGAAGTGGGGGGGGGCAAGGTAAAACTATCCTTTTTCCACCCCTGTAGACCTGCTTAGGGTCTACTGTAAAACATCAGTTTTGAAATTAACTTCTCAGCAAGGTTCCATTCTCTGAAAATGTAAATATCTCTTTTCTCAACAGACCTCCTACACTGCTCTCAGTTTTTCTTCGTGTTATTTGATTTCAATTAAGATTCTTTTTCATCTTTTGGCACCAGAAAAACGTTGCAACACATTTCTGTACCTTTTTTGTACATTTCACATGTTGTGAAGCACAGCATTAAAAAACATAGCTATCAGACATAAAAGTTAGTTTGGGGCAATGCAGCTCAATGACTAGCTGTCTGGCTTAATACAGCATGAATCCATTGCTGGAAAGGTTTACCGTTCCTCTTTTGTCCTACTTCTGTGGTGGCAGAGGTATTTGTGTTGCTGCAACATAAATAATTTGGCTGAAAAATGCCCTGACTAGAAGACTAGTTTACGCATCAGACAAGTTGTCTGACTCAAGCTCCTTTCAAAAGCATCACAGGTTTATCCTCTATTAAAGCTGCAGATGCAGCTGAAGATTACTGCTAGCATTATCTAGATTATACAAAACATTTACATACACCGATATGTGGAAGACTATTCACTAGTTTCTTTGCAGACAGAAGTAGGTATGGAAAGAAGGGAAGCCCTATTTCATGCTAAGTGTTGAAATCATAACCTGAGAACTCAGAATTACAACATTTCCCCCAGCACACTGTAGTTTATCTTTCCAACAACTTTTGTAAAGATTTTAGTAAGCACTTAGTGTCTAGAAAACCAAAGGTGAGAAACAGCCAATATAATAATTTAGCCCTATTTTTGTTCTACTCAGCCAACAATTTCCAAATAATGTGTAACTTTGGATAAGAGCCTCAATATAAAGATCAAGATGCCTGAAAAAACTGACTATAACCTTTAGCAAGAGTACTGCAAGTATTCAGTGACTTCCATTTTCCAATTCTGGCCATCAGACAAGCCAATGGCTAAAAAGCCTTGCAGAATCTCCCTCTACCTCACACTATCAGATGCCTCACACCTCTTAGATGCAATAATACCACTTAAATCTTCGTGTCAGCAAGAAACAGACTCAGAGATTTAAGATATAAAACAGCTTTATAGACCTCCAGTTGCTTTCAAATCTATTGTTATGTTGAAATAGGGACTAGGGTCTGTTATTAAGGGGGAGAAGAGTGTTTTAAATAAACTTTAAAAGTTTTACGTAAGAGGACAAACCCTCAAAATTTAGGTTTTCTTTACTCCTGGATTGAGGGTATGCCACCACTACCCTGCTAGGAAATACTCACAGAGGAGGCGCCAGCCGCAGCCCCTCCAGAGGCCGCCCTCCTCAGTGAGACCCACCGAGCCCCGCGCCCCTCACCCCCGTTTCAGACTGACACCGCCTCCCTCGCGTTACCCCACCCTGAGACCGCCCGGCCACAGGCCCCGGCTCAAGGGCGCCGGGAGCGGAGAGGCTCGGCCCCACCTGCGGCTCCTGCCGCACGACGCCGATATCCCAGCCGTCCTCATCGCTGTCGCCCTCCTCGTCGCCCCCCGCCACGACGCGCGACGCCCAAGGCGCGGCGGCCATGGCACCCCGCTCCGCCTCGCCGTCGGCGGAAGGGGTCACGTGGCCCGCGGCGGCCGCGCCGCTTTCCCGCCCAGGAGGGGGCTCGGCGGCCCTGCGCGCACGCGCGGCGGCTGGTGAGGGCCGGGCGCGTGCTGGGTGCGTCGCGGCTCGCTGGCGCCCGCACCCGTGGGAGCGGCCGGGCTCCTCAGGGCGCGGTGAGTGCCCGTTCCTTTCTGGGCTCGGCAGCCCTCGTTTGTGAGGGTGAAAGGGGCAGCCTGCTCTGCGCTGGTGGTGGCGTTACAGCATCAGGTGAAAGAAAGCAATAAAACTGACGGTTATAAGTATGTGGGAACGTAATGCAGCTTACTGGTGGCTCAGCTGTTTTTGTGGGGTGTTAGGTAATGCAGCAGGGCTGTGTATGAAGTTGTTGTTCCAGATCTATGACTGGCATATGCGTGTAAATCCAAGGTAAAAGATAAGGTTTTTCTCTCTTTAATTTCTGTTGTCATTAATACACTCTTAAAATGCTACCTGAGCTATTAGCAGTCAGTTACATTGCTTATGCGTATATACATGCATTGTTACATAGCCAAAGCCTATGGTGGTGACGGTTACATGGGAAGGTTGAACGAGCTAAACTTTCACCCTGCTGCCTCCCACCTGGGTATATACAGGCGTTACTTTCAACTTCAGAATTGTGGTTAGATTTCTTTCCAATGACAGATAATACTGTCTCATCTGTCACAAGGTTCACGTGAAACTCTTTGAAGAACAGGTGGGGGACAACATTCTGTATTTCATCCACAGGCAAAACCACTCTTTGAGCTCAGCGTAGACCTTGCCTCAGTCCGAAATAAATTTGCTCTTCCACTGGATGAAAGAGAACAGAAAGGAAAAAGTCTGGTCTTGGAGAAGAGGCAGGTGCTAGTACAGAATGGTGAGTGTAGTCTTTGTGCCCGTGACTGTAAAAGTGTAATACTTAGGAACTTCCATTTTAACAAAAATTTCACTTATCTTAATCAGAAGGTCTCAGTGAAGCGTTTCTTCCTTTTTTTTTTTTTCTTTTTTTTGGTGCAACGCAATGTGTAGGGCAACTTTTACCATGTTGGGAATTTGCAGGTTAGCTAGAGCTGTGCTTAGAACATATTAAGTGCTATAAAAACTGCACTTAAAAAAACCACCAAAACCAAACGTGGTCTGCATATTTCAATTGTGCACTCCTGAAATTTTTAACAGCTGTTTTTTTCTGGGTTTTAGTTGCTTGCCTGTAAAATATGACAACCTGTTTGCATAAAAGTATTATGAAAGTCAGGTTATTAACAACGAGGAACTCTGGTACAGAGCTAGCTGAACACTTTAAATGAACTCCCATGAAAGAAAATTCCAGTTCTGGAAACTTGATAGAAATGCAAAAAACTTTTCCTTTCCCTAGAACAAAAGATGCTAAAATTGAATCAACTGTAATGCACACCTCTATATAAAGGCTTAGCTTTATGTGATTATTTTGGATTTAACTGCATATACTAAACAAATGTCTGTTTACATTAGTTTGGTAATTAAGATATAACATTTACTGGATGTAATAATTAAACATTTTTGTAGCCATGTCAGTTCTTATAAAATTGTAACTTTTATTCTCAGAGTTTTCAGTTTTCTGATCACTGGCCTGCAGAGCTCTCGTGTCACTTTCTGCCTGCAGAGGAAAAGTAGAATTTCTGGCATTGTCATTTAGCTTCTTTGTATTTATATGAGTCTACCAATCCTCAATATTATGGTTTCTATATCCAGGATCAAGCTTCCATAATAATTCTTTGTTTGGCTCAGCTATGTTACAGAACATGGGCTGGCTAGTAGAATTTATATCCCTAGGCACTGAACTCTGAACACAACTGAGTGTGACTTTTTACAGTTGACCCAATGTAGTGCAAGAGAGTTGTTTCTAACTGGTGATGGTACTATCTATAGATTCCTTACTTTTAATACACTAGTGATTATTTGATATTTGACATTTGTGATTTATTTGTCCTGGTTCAGGTTTCAAAGTTTGAGATTGGTTGGGTTTTTTTTTTTTCTTCCCTTTTGTCTGTGCCATCTCACGTACAATTTAAAATGTCACAACAGACACTTCAAATGCAACCTGCATACTGCTGCTTTGCTCAAAGGCCACCTCCCTTTAAAAAGGTCACCTTCAGGAACAGGCCTGATAGTCCCTAGTGCTACAGAAAAAACCCTGTCAAAGGCTCACAGTGCAGAAGAGCCTTGCAGTGACTGTACCTGATAGCTGTTTAAAATGTGAACGTGTTGATCATGTAAAAGTTGATAGCAGGTGATCTCTCCTTTCTGTTTGCTCGGAACTGTAAACCAGACGTTATTGTTGATGTGGACGCTCCCTCTTCTTTTTCACATTCTTCTTGCTCCAGTTAATTTGTGACCTTGAAGTCTGTGTCCCTTTTTCAGCTAAGCAGACTTTCGATTTTGGTTGACAGTATGGTAAGTCCTGGCTATCATCCATATTTGCCAAATATCAGTATGTTCTTACTCTGGTAGGAGCAGTTCCCAACATCTCTTCCTTATTGCTGTGCAGTACTCATTTTACATGCAGAGGGTAATTATAGAATGGCTGAAGCTGGGAAGACATCTCAGAATAATTTCCTGTATCACAAGGGGCATCAGAACAAGCACTAAAAGCCAACTCAAATACCTAATCTGTGTGTAGCCTAGCTCCATGTACTTGCATGTCAGCCTATACTAAACATACCTGTTAAAAATACAGTGAATAGTAAGGACAGCAGTCACTGGATGCGGTAAATAGCAGTATTCTTGTAAGAACCTGGTTTTGCTCTGTATAATAGAACTTTACCACTCTTTCCACCTGTCTTCAGCCACCCTCCTTGCTGGCGTACTTGCATTTAGACTTCAGCTTGTTTTATTCATCAGCTGACTATTAATCTTCTCTCGTTACTTCTGGTATTAAATAGATTTCATTAGTTGCCTGAATTTCTGTATTTTTATCTATGCCTCATGTTTTGTCTCGTATGGGACTGATATATACATAGCTAAAAATTTTTACTCAAACATGGTTGCCAGAATATTCAAAAATGTTTTAACTGGTTCAGTTTCCCCTGTTTCAGACCAAAAGGCTGAATCAGCAAATATGCAAGGGCTTTGATGCTGGGAAAGTAATGTTCTTGGGAGGAGAATCAGAATTGGTAAATGTTTAAAGAGAATGACTCTGTAAACCTTAACTACTGCAATAACGTTCTACTAACAACACAGCAGCTAATACTTTAGACAGTTAACAGCAATAGCATTTTAGTGGAATTCTACATAGTTCTTTATCACAGCTACTAGTCTGAGTAACAGTCTATTCAGTATTATTCTTGTGTAATTTTCATCTGTGGTAACATTTCATAGAGTAAAAACTCAGTGGCTCATTATCTTAAGTTTTGTCAAAGTAATATCTAGCTAACATTAACTGTGGGACAACTGATAAAAGGTCTTGAACCCATTCCTTTCATGTTCTCCTAATTTATTTGTGCAGAGGAGGAACAAAGTTCGTGTGCCAGCAATGGGCACTCCAGAAAGAAGGGTCTTAGTAATTGTAAGAGATTCTCATTCCCAGAGAGGTTTAGTAGCTCTGGGTCTACTGAATTGACAAATTACCAGTACATTTTCAGCTGGAGGATGATGAAGTACCAGCTGTACCAGTTTCATGGTTAAGGGCAGGACATCATACAAGCAAAATGTCCCATAAAGTAGCACACGTGATTGCACTTTCACGGTAATATTCATGAAACAAATGGGAAACAAAGTACTTCATAGTAGTTTATGTCATCCTGGATGAATTGCCAGCTGACTTGTATATACCTGTAGCATCTCTTATTTTTAAGGTATTTCAGGTATAAAGGAGGGCTAATATTACAAACTTTCACTCTAGACTGTAAGGCATTTATTCCGTAAAAAGCACGGAAGTGATCTGTGTCCTTTCTGTGATCTGTGAAATCACCCTTTGTGTTAAACCAGTTTTAGTTTTGCCATCCTGAAATTTTGTTATGAGCTGCTGCACTACAGCAAATTGAGTTATTCATAGTTATTTTAGTCATTGTTCTAATGGACTTAAAATAGATGGAAAACATTTAATTTCAGCTGTTTTGCTTCTGATAATTCATTTTTTACAGCTGTGTTCGTTCTGCCCACTTTGCCAAATCTCTCTGGATAGCACATGGTGTGCACCTTTCAATCTGCTGTAAAAACTTGAGTATAAATTGCGTACCAACTGTTTTCCTGTTCATAAAATTTCTTTTCTGGTGGAAGCCTTAAACAATTGTCAAAATGAGACCACATAAACTAATTAGTGGGCAATTCATGGGCATGGTGTAAACCTGAATGCTTTTCAGGACGTCTTAGGTGTGTGTGTCATGAAAATATGTCTTATTATCATAGTAATGTATAAAAAACATAGAACAGGAATTAGGATGTTGAAGATACTTTCTTTTTTTAGCATCAGGCACATTTTCAGCTTCTTTCTGTATAACCTAGAAGCTTTGGTCTCTATAGCGAGTCCATGTCAGAATGATTCCTGCTATTAGTAGATGCATCCTCTCTGTTAAAAATTCCTCATTCCTCCACTAACTCTCTACTCTGTTCAACACTACTTCGTCCCCTTAATCTTGACTGGCAGTACTCCCACTTTGTCATCATGCTGCTGAATGTACCTTCTTGTTTCAGCCTGTTCATTCTCTGCTCATCCTCAGGCAGCCTCTTCTAATAGTAATGCTTGTCTCTTAAAAACTCAAAAGTTTGAGTATACTAATGGCTGTTTATATGATCAAGTGGTGCTTTGAATTTTCTACTCCAGTTACCTTTTACTCTGATGTATGACTTTATCTTATCACTTTTATCAGGATTGAAGGTTATCCAGATATTCCAGTAAATTCACATGTATAATATTTGCGTTAGTCGCCACATTCTTATTTTGCTCTGACCAACTCAAAAGGAATATGGCTTCTTGGAAAAGGGACTGAATCAAAAGCTCTTTTTGCTTATTGTGTTTGGGTTTTTTTTTTTTTTTTCTTCTTAGCAAAACATGAAATCTAATTGTTGTTTTTGCATACTGAATTGCCTTGCTATCATAGGTTTACCACAAGGTGTTAAGTCTCTGGTTATCTCTTACTTTTATGGCTGCTGGGGCTGCTCATCAGTAGTCTCTGGGCATTGTGACAACTCCCACACATATACTGTCTTCTTGGATTTGTTTTGCTTGAGTTTATTAAGTCAAGATGGTGTTTTACATTATGGTCTGTGATGATGGCTCTCCAAAGTGATACTAGTAATTTAGAGCTCCTAAAACTTCACAGCTTCTCTTCTGAGAGGAACTGTTCAGCCCCTCACTGAATTGTTAGGATGTGCTAACTGGACTTTGCTACTGATTCCTTTTATCTCATTTGTTTCTTCCAGCAAAGTCAGCATCTGGTTTATATCTGCTTTAAGCTTTTCTCTTTGAGGGTAATTGTGATACCGTCACATCCCCAGTGGTATGAACTAAAATTGTTCCAAATGCCAGCATTTGGAACATGAGAACATGCTCTGTGAGAAAACCATCCAAAGATGTTGCACTGTTTTCTAGCTGTCTTTTATTTGCATTCTCGTGCTACTCTCCAGACTTTTTTCCAGAAGTGTCTAACTGTGGAAGAGACTTTTATGATAATTTCTGGGTACTCTGTCACAGCTGACCCAATAACAGGAAGCCGTAAAAATTCCTTATTGTCCACGTGGGAGCAGTTATGCAGTGGGGATGCCCTGCCTTTTGGCTATCTGAAGCAATGACTACTGAGATTGCAGAGGAAGGTTTCTTCCCTCTAGTAAATCCCTAATATTTAAATGGCCATGGTTCAGCCTCCTGTGTGCTCATATTGAATCATGTTGTTACATAAGATCCTGTACATGTATCTGTATCTTTCTCTCCCCAAGTCTTTAACCACTGATATAACTCCTTCATTCAAGTCACTGTTGCCATAGATATAATGCTTCTCTTGTTACAAAAGCCTTTTATTAGTCCCATTAGTTTCAGTGCGTGAAATCTCAGAATTATTAACAGGCACTAATGTATTAAAAAACATACCTCCTGTCTAATTTGTGCAGTAAAATCCTCAGCAGTTCCTAT
Source organism: Sagittarius serpentarius (assembly GCA_034782735.1). Lineage (NCBI taxonomy): Eukaryota > Metazoa > Chordata > Aves > Accipitriformes > Sagittariidae > Sagittarius > Sagittarius serpentarius. The sequence continues at coordinate 27,405,222 of JAVKLA010000005.1, read as the reverse complement.
CTACTTTGATACTGTAAAAATGCCCTGAGTCTTAATCATCCTATATACCGGAACTATTCAGGTTATCGAGGATATGGTTTCTTCTGTTAATGCAGATGTATAAGCTGCCAAAACAGCCGTTTGCTCTAGATATCTTTCTCCTAATGCTTTCCTACAAAACTTATCTTGCACTAAACTTGTGGAATCCCAATTGCCTGACTAAAAGGCTCTGCAATGAACAGATTTGCATCTGTCCCGTATAGTTCTTTTCTATGTTCCTCCTTGAAATACCCATTCCTTTAACCAAACCGTCCAAACTATCATGGAATGTATCTGAAATCCAGATGTATATGGGGGAAAAATGGGGCCAGGAGTCTTGCACTGATGATCCATGATCATAGATTTCCTTGGCCACATCAGCCAATCGTGACAAACCTCTGATGAACTCCTTGGCTTACTTTCTGCAAAATCTCCACAGTCCCCTTTGGCAGTGAGCTCAGACTCATCAATTCAAGTAGACGGGTTTTGTAATAGGCATTATGTCAAAAGAGACGCTGAGACATATTGATTAACGTCGTGGGAATAATGTGAGGATTGTGGGACTACAATATGGATGTATCTATCACAATTGGACACGTGACGTGTTACAACTTGGAGAAGAGAGAGAGGAATGGTAATTCAGTGATGGGGATCTGTTTCTCTGATGATGTTGCTGTGTACCAGTTGGTCCTGTCAGCGGGGTGTTCCTCCATGATAACTTCACAGTCATTGTTTTCAACAGAAAAACAATCCTTTGCTCAGCTGGGATAGCACTCTATAGTAGTCTTTTTCCACATTTGTAATCCACTATTGTCCTAAATTTTGTGAATTATATTCCCAGGCTAGATACTTTATTGTCCTCTCCCACAGAATGAAAAAAGCACCCAAAACCTGTAAGGGCTGTACAATTTTTTAATCAACTACTTGTTCCTTCAGAAAAGTTTTATATTTTCCACATAATTCAATGAATTTGATTTTGGAGGGGAGAACAATAATCCCCTTCCTCTCCTTTCAATTAGAGGTACTTAGTGAATGCCTTGTTAATATCACAACATCTAAAATCCTTCCTTTTTCGTGTGGGTTGGCAATTCCTAGCCATTTGAATTTATGCTGCTTACGGCAGTTGCTTGTTTATGTCCAGAGTTTTGGCATCAGAAATTTTAGCTGATCCTGTGTAAATGCAGACCTTCTACCAAACACGCAAAGTGTATGTTTGATGCTGAAATTCAGTATTCTAACCTTTTTTTTTTTAAATCATTGGATGCGACAGTATTAGAGAATACTGGCAAGCTGGTGGAATTTCCGTCCAGCAGTAGCAAAGCACAGGCAGTTTGTTGTTGTACCTAGTTCTTGACTTAATAGAATTAACTTGCAGCAGTGATACTTATGGGATTCTTAATATTGTTATCACCTAGAAGAACAGTCACAAGACAGGGTGTTTTAAATCTTATTTTCCTGGGAAGTTGAAATTTCAGCTGGATGTTGGGATGTCTAATTTGTGATTCTGAGTTCAGGAAAGTCCTTGAATGAATGGTCCTAGCAAGGCTCTTTTTTTGTTTGTTTGGTGTATTTTTTTGTTTATTTGACTTTCTCCCTACATACCTTGTTTCTGTTATCTGGAGTGGGAAGGGCAGGTTTAGATACAGGTGACAATATAATTAAAGGCTGTATCATAATGCTGTGGGGAAAAAATACAACATAAGGATTTCAGTCTGATCGTATTTTGACTTTTGTCTTTGCAGTGCTCATATATTTAACATGATATGTTTTAGAAGTGTTTATATTCTAGATCTTACTAGGTTTGGAATTTTCAAAGTTAAACGCTGTGTATCCAAATAGTAAAATTAAGTCTGAAGACCTCAGCAGAGATACAAACACACTGCTCTTTCACTTTGGTTTTACCTAGTCTGCTTCCCTGTTTTTTCCTTAACCATCCTTTCTGTCCCAGCTCTGAAGAGCAAGGTACGCTATTTCACTCCCTCCTCTGCGTGAGTCTTTTGCCTTTCCAGTTGATCTTGCTGAGCTAAAAGTATCACAGCAAGAAAGGAAGCTGTGTTAATTATACAATACCCATCAAGCTTCCACATAGACTTATCCAAAGGGGGAAGAAGACAAGGCAGGGAAAGAAAGGGAGTTAGTCTTTGTACTGAGAGTAGAGGTAACATTTGATTTCTACCAAGCTGAGGGAAGAGGAAGTTCCCTATGTCAGGAGGAGAGGAGGCCAGTGGACAAGGCAGACTCCTGTGCAGCTCAGTAGTACTGGCTATTCAGAAGAGCTTCTGAGATTTTCTGCATTTTGTAACAAGTCATCTCTTTTTCCTTGAGCCCCCTGTTACATCAGTAACTAACAAATTTGAAGAAACATAAATTCATGTAAACAACTTCTAACATGTTTCCTTTCCTTGTTTATTTTTATTCCCTTTTTTTTCAATCTCCTGGTTTCTTGGGATTAGACTGCTGCAAAACAGTTTTGATGGGGCTTTTGGAAACAAACAAGAAGTCATGTTTACAGGCTTTTTCCCCTACAAGATTAACATTTAAAGCACAACATGCATCTCTAGGCATTGCTTTGGCTAAAATAAGGTCAGATCAGTACATTAAGGATGGAATTTTTATGTTTATACTGAACTGAGAAGGCCTTTACATACTGAATCTTTAAAAAGAACCAGGACTAAAAAAAAATACAATATTGAAAATACATTTAAAAAACGTTCACTAGATTGTGATGATAGGAATAGTATGGCAATCTGGAGTAGAAGAAAATAGAAAATAATTGTCTCCTGTGGCAGTCTCAGTTCCTATTTCAAATGCTTGTAGTGCTGTAAATATTTACAGAAAGCTGGTTGCATGTTGGTTAAATGTAATGAAAAATGATGTTTCCGTGATTCCACAATAGCTTTTTCTAGAAAATATGTATAGTTCATGCTGATGTTGTTGTGTTATACGCTTCGTACTGTTGTGGTCAAAGAACACAAGTGAAGCGAGTTACAGGAAGAGGAAATGCTGTCAGCTATTTGCAAAGAGATATTGTCTGCTCAGCTTAAACCTGCTTCACTAAAGGCATCACCAAACTTAGGCCTAGCCTATACCTCCAAGGTAGTGCTTGCAGGCTGCCCAGCCAGTGTTGAATGCCAGAAACATTACGTTCTAGTCTGGGATGACTCAAAAGCATTGAGTACCAGTTATTGCTGCATAAGGTGGTTGCTATGCTGTATGTAAACACTGATGAGTGGCTACTGGTCTTTTACATTAGGATTTCTGTACCCTCCTAGGAATAATATTTAGTCTTGAGTTTGATGTATGGAGATATTTAGGTTTCTGCTGATTTCCACAGGAGCTGTGGATGCTTGCCCATCAGAAAGAGTACTTAATACTATATATACAATAGATTACTTTTTTTTTCAGTGGAGTTCAGCAGGCTGCTTCTGCGTACTTTACCTAATCTGTTAGTTTTTGCAAAGCACCTTGAGATCTTCAAATTAAAGGAATTATATAATTTTGAGATACTAGTTTAAATGCACTGAGTTTTGTAACAAGTAGTAGATAAGAATCTGTTAGTAAGTCACATAGATTTCTCCTGAAGTGTATCATATCAGGCTAATAAACGTCAACACATTCACTTCTGGTAACATTTTTTTAAATGTTTTAATAATTTTGTTGTTATTTTCTACAACATTTACCAATACTGCAATATTTAATTTAATGGGTCTTGTTCATATTCGACCCATTCCTGTTACAGTGTTGTGACAAAACTCACCTGTACTGCTTTACATATTGGCTTTGATAAAGGTGATCTAATCTGAAGTTTTGCTGCTTAGTTCTTAATAACATAATTTGGTCCTAGGCCTGCTTGCAGGAAAATCATGTTTATTATTAATTTTAGTGCATGAGGCATATAGGTTGTGTGATGTAGCTTTGTGTTGTAGTACAGCAGTCTAAAGAAATGCCACTATCTGAAGTCAGTGGAAATTTGGTTGTCAGCCATGGAGATGGCAGTAGTTGGCACAGTTGTAGTGAGAACTCCAATTCCAAGAGATAACAACCTTTAGTTTCCATATTTGTAACATGATTGTGCCATTTTTTCATCTTCAGTCATAAGATGACATTATAGTATATGACACTCATCTAGAGCAGCTCATGAATTTTCTGCTGCTTTTTTTCACCCTGCCAGATGTTTTGTTTAAAAAAACAATGGAGGATGGTAGTCTGTTACATGTTCCTAAATGTGTTCTTCTGTACAGTGGTCTAAAACCATCACTGTACCTGTTCAGAGGCAGGGGAAGACACAGCACCAAAGAAAATAACATCATTGGACTTCATATGTTCTTGGGCTAGTGATTTCTTTGTAGCAAAAATTGGCTGGTGCTAAAACTAACTGAAATTACACACTAGGTATGGGTTTAGGTGGCGAGTATAGGAATTCTTCTATAAGCGTCGACTCCGTTCAGGACTACTAAATATACTTGTAAACTCTTTTTGATCCTAATCAGTTCAAGTTAGGGTTTGTCATTTTCTGTATGTATGTTTGATGCCCTATACCAAGAATACATCGTGGAAAAAGATATTTTCAAGAAAGTGTTAAATATGACTTCAAACCTCATTTAAGCCTCCTCTACATTACCTAAAGAGCATAGCATGAGTATTTACAAATAAATGAGCGGACAGCAGTGTTTGCTGAAAGAAACTAATTTTGTAAGGAATTAATTATGCTTAAAAGGTCACCTTTAGGCTTGAAGAGAGTTAGCCTAGAAAAAAGGAATTAGATTTCTCCATTACATCTGGAATCAGTGTTAAGGATGTTTATACTTTCAAACAATTTAGAATTAATTTATCCTTTTTTTGCTGCTTGCATTGTTTCTACTTTTGGTATGTAAATATGACTTATGTTTAACATCTACTTGTTATTCAGGCCTTTTTATTTGTATGCATTAACAAAATAGTCTTTTGTTTTACTTGCCCTTGACATCCTCTGATCATTTTGTAATCCATTCTAATGTTACAGCTTTGAGGTTACAAAGCTGCAAGTCACTGTGTGGAAAAGACTGTATCACAGTCAACAGCAGAGAGGCATTTTATTTCATCTCATGTCATGTCGTGGCTATTAACTGACAATCTTAGAATGGCAGAGCCCCAAGTAACACAGGGACCATAATGTGTAAGAGTGGGTATTGAGTATGTATATATTCACAGAATATGCCATTACAACTCTGCCTTTGCATGCTTGTTTAGACCTGTCAGAGTCACTTTCATATTTCCTGGACTGGTACCAAGCTATTTTGCTTCCAACTGTTCTCCAGATCTATGAGGCAAAAGGTGGTGTAGAGAATACAGTGTCAGAGTAAGAACAGAGAATTTCCCATTGAGAGTACATGGTGTGCTCGAAGGGCAGGATCCCTGTAAAATGATAGTTCCTAGATGGTTTCTAGTGGGAGTCCCTGCTCCTAGTATCCATACTGTCTAATTTCAGACTATTCACTTTTATTTGAGAAAAAGGAATAAACAATCCAGTTGGATCAAGGAAAATTTTATTGGTTGTTTTTGCTGACATAATTTATTTTATTTAAATGCTGCCAACAGAAAAGTCTAATGAGTCTTCTGCCTTGTCTTGCTCAAGTGTGAATGGACTTTTTTATGCAGGGGCCCCTAGCTTAATTTCCTATAAAAATTCTTTTTGTCTAGATGTCTCTGAAACTTAGAGCTATTGAGGAAAACGTTCACAATCAGGGAACTTAAAGAGAAGCTAAAGAATTTGAGGAGATGCTGAGGAGTTACCCATCTATCAATTTTCTTTTACCTCCTGCAGCTAGGCCAGGGAGTGAACAAAGACTTCTTGAGCTGTGACCATATCCATGTTATGCCTGTAGCTCCATGCAGCACATATAAACAATACAGAGACTGCTCAAGTGGTAAATATCTGAAAATTCCATTTCCATTTGGAATCATATTCTGGCATTTTTGAGAAAAGCCTGTTACTATGTCATTAATTCAGTGAATGGGATATATGAAGGCAGAAACTTGATATGTGGTGGGCTAAATCTGTTTGTACTATGATGGGTGCCATACTTGCAAGTTTTGGATTTGTGCCAGGGGCAAGAATGGGACCACATCTTTTTGTCTGCATTTCTTAAAGCTTGTAACAAGACATTATCTGAGGATGGATGTGGGTTCATCCACTTTACGCAATGTCATAACTGACTTGTAGGAAGAATTCTCAATGTGGTGTTAACTTGTCATAACTTGTCTTGACCTCAAGAAGTCATCTAGCCCGACCCTTGCACCAAAACAAAATGCAGTATACCTATAACTTTCTTGACAGATATGTTGTGTAACTTCTCTTGAGAGGGAGACCTGCGGTACTTCCCTACTCTTAGAAGGGGAAGACTTTTCTGGTCCTCTTTATTGCAAGTTATTGTAGTTCTTGTCTTTGGTAGATAGGGGGATCAACTGTCATTTTTAGATGTATTTGAAGATTTAGGTCTTAGGTTAAAAAAATAAGCACATCACTCTTTAGATCTTTTTCTAGGCCACAATCTTTTTCTTACACTGTACTGCGCAATAAACACATTCAGTGACTGAGCAATAACCCCAGTGCCAAATGTAACAGCATAACTACCTCGCATGGTCTATATACCCTACTTCTATTAATATATTTCACAACTCCATTTGCATTTTTACCCCCATTTACTTTGTTGACTTATTGAATCTGAATTCCCAGAGTATTTTCCACAGAACTAGTGGGATATTCGTGCTTCCTATTTGTGCCCTTGATTATTTATTTTTTTTTCCTTCCTACTTGTTCAGTCTTGCCTTATTTCACGTTGTATTATTTCACATCACTTACATGGTGTCCTTTGTCTTGTGTGTTTGTTACGTATAATTTCAAACGCTTTCTCCTCTTTATCAATATCATTTTGCTTTTATTACAGATTTATTGGTTCTGAAACATTGGGCATGACACTGAAGTTTATCTTCCTGTGAAACACTGTTCTTGTTTGTAGCAGTGAACAAACAGATGTTCCTTTTTGTACCTTTGTTGTCTATTTCTTTTCTTATATCTAAGTTTTTTAATATGTGTTTTCCTATCTAGTCACAAAAACATCTTATCTGGAAAGAAGAGCTACAGGTAGGTATTCATGATCTTGTAAATGTCTACCAATTTCAATGGCAACTGGTGATGTAAGTTCAAATGTAATTTATTCTGTGTAACATTTTGGGGATGTAATTGTTAGGCATTCAAAGTTTGCTACTGTGATGATTGTTTTGTAAATGTGGAGGAAGCGTGTAGCTCAACACCATCAAAAAGTTACGCCTTAATTTGTTCCTTAATAAAAGATGCAATTTCCCAATTTATTACACCAATTCTACAAAGATATAACTAGACAAATGCAAAAAGCCATTTTGACTACAACAGTAAAATAGACTTTGAAATGCCCGACTCCCTATAAATATAAAAAGCTTAGAAAGGTCTGTTTGACATTTTAAAACTTCTTACAAAGGGACAGAATGAATATTTTCAGACATGAGTGCATAATGTTAATCACCTGAAGTATTTAATGTCTAATAAATTACCAGCAGGTGCAGTGAGGAACTGTGTTAAATTTGAGCACAAGATGATAAATACAGATCTTGGTTTGGGGAGTCTTCTGTGAAACAGTAGTGTACGTTTTCTTACACTGTTATTGGAGAGGACCTCTGGGAGGAGGCTGCTTTTCATTACAGATGGGTTCTCATGCTATGATCAAGCAACATAAACATCTGATTGCTCTGTTGAGTTGTTAATCTCACTGCTGTACTTGTTGCAATACTTTTGGGAGACTACGACTCTTAAAACTGCAACTATCTCTTGAAATAGTATTAAAAGTTTTCAACAGTTGATGGTATAAAAAAGATGAATTTTTTTTTTCCAGAAAACCTGAGGAATAAGCATACTAAGGCATAGAAGCAATGAGTAATTATTAAGCCACTTCTAGTGATACAGTTAATGATCAAAACAGCAATGACAAAAGTATAATGAGAGCAGTGTATTAAGTATAAAGAAAGGCAGTGTTTTCCATTTGGTAATGTAGTGTTCAGTTAACAGTGTTGAAACTGCTGTTTGAAAATAAATTTAATCAAAGGCATGGTATGTGGGAGTAATAGATCTAATTGATCCAGAGGTAATTAAAAGGCAAAAAAGACATTTTCTATTGATTAGGCTGGGGTTTGTATCATGTGCTTTACCTGTTACTGAGTTGCAGCAGAAACTTAAGAAACATCCCATTTGGTTTGGTTACAGAGGCTATTGTTTACCTTTCTCTGCCTTCATTCTTTCAGTACTAAAAAAATATATAAAATTGCAGGAAGTAGGATCTAAGAGCCCTTTTTAGATAAATGATATCTGAAGCCGCCTGGGTTTTGCAAGCCTCTGACAGGTGTGGATCCTGGCTGCAGTTAGGCTGATGATTCAGGAAAAAATGTCAGCCTCTTAGAAGAACACAAAGGATATTTTTTTTAATAGAAACTCAGTGCCTGAAAACCATGGATTAGGCAGGGAAATCTCACTCAGTAGTTGCTCCCCTGTTGGGGCAGTACTGATCCACACCTGTTATAATTTAATTTCTCATTGATATGTTCCTGGGGGATATCCCAAGTTGGAATCAATTGGTTTCTATGCATTTACAACTGATATACCTACAGAGAAAATTTCAGCCTTCCCTTCTCATGAGCTCTGTTATATGGAGGTTATTCCTTCTTCACTGTTTTTTGAGATCAACTTTTTGTCCTGGTGTTAACAAGGTTCTTGCTGAGGGTCAGTTATGTCTGGATAGTGGTAAGTTACGTTTTCTGTTTGCTTTTAAAAGGCTGCCTTCTTTTTGCAATGGGATCTGTTTGCTGTTCCTGTCTGCTGAAGCAGAGTACTTACGACAAGCTACCAACTCAAGTTCATTAGATTAGAGAACATGTTAGAGATATAGAGAATGTGTTAGACTGGGTGTAGGCACTTCGTGTTCTAGCCTCTGTTTTGAGAGTCAGTTTTCCCCCAAGCATTTGTAGCAGAATACAGACATTTGTAGTTAGACAAGAAGGTGCTTGAGTGAGAAGGAAATGTCTCATGGCTTAGGAAAGCATTCTCTTATGTTCAGTATTCAGAATTCCTATGACATTTCTCAAAACAGATACATTGGTTTCAGTTTTGTTTTGGTTTTTTTTTTTTACTGTTTATAGTATTTTTTCCCAGCAATATGTACCTGAAATGAGGTGTGTCAGCCATACCAGTAGAGTTTTAGCTGTATCTTTCAGCATGATATCCATTTAAAAATTCTCTTTTCATTTCCTTTCCTGGCTTAATCTTTGAAGAATAAAGGTTAATTATTTCTATTACTCCCTTTCTTACAGCCTTCAGTGTTTCTACTCTCACCTCAGCATCTACACGGAGTTCAGGGAACACAAGCTTCAACTGTTTTTTCTAGCTTTGGTCTTTTTACTGGTGTTCTTAATTATATTATCTCTTAAGGAAGGAGGTAAGAAATCACACCACACCTCTGTTTAACTTCTCCTTTCTAAAAATCACAAATGTCTACTTCTCTTTCTGACTTCTCTCTTCTTATGCATCCCTGGCGTCCAACTGAGTGGACCTGCTCTTTCAAGAGCACGTTTGGCCTGCTTTACTCAGAGAAGCAGAAAGCTGGCTGAGGTTGGGAAAAGGGTGAGCTGAAAGAGAGGCCTGTCCTACACATGCTGCTGCCTCTTCTCGTTACAAGTTTTCTCACAATCTGAAAGCTTGTCTCACTTATTTGTCCTATCTTACCTTCAAACTGGAAGTAGTCTGAGGAAAGAGGGTATAATTTTCTGTATGTTTGTGTTCAGTAAAATCCTGATTTAGCTGACCACAGGTACTATCACAGTAATAGGGAAAACAACTTACAAAGTAATAGAGTAAATAAACTGAAAATCTCTTATTTCTGCTTTCAAAAATGAAATTATTGTATGGCCAATGGATGCATAAGTGTTCCTATTCTTTAGTTTTCTTGCTAGTACTTAGATGTTGTTCCTTATTTTCTAGCTCTAAAAGGACAGTCTAAAGCAGTACTGTATTTCTGTCAGAATAAGATTGTCTTAATTTGTATCAGTAAAAACTTCTTTAGTTTCATGCAGCCAAATGCATATGACATACCAAACTACTGTGGTTGCCAATCCTACCCAGGATCCTGTACTGGATGCCATAGTGAAAAGAGTAAAGCTACAGTAACAGAATGTTTTGTAATAGACTGCATATACCAGATGTTGCCTCCTACATTCATATAAATAGAGATTGTCTTAAGACAAAGGCATTTCAGATTTTGATAACCAGTGTAAATGCATTAAATATTTCCCTTTCAATGTAAATATCTGTTTGTGTCCCGAGTCCTCATAAGCTTAACAAAGTCGTGGGTCATCGACTTTCACAGCTTAATTATGTGTTGAATAACAAAAGCGTTTCCTCTTACTTATGTATTATGCAAAAGTGTAAACAGAAGTGCTTGATATTCTTTGTTTTTCCCATATAGTATTTCCAATACATAATTTTTTGAATTGTTCTCTAAATTCTACTCTATTGTTGCATTGTTTCTGAGAAAAGATGAATGACTGAAACAAGTATTTGATGAGAAATCATTACATTTCTCTAAATATAATGAAATATTTGAATTACTAGTTTCTGTCTCAGAACTTAGACTTACACCTTGTGTTGTCCGCTCCTGTTTCATTGTGTTGTCTACACACAGCTAGTTCTTTCCCTCAGTGGTTATACTAATTTATAACCCATTAGAGTGCATGAATAGATCATATTGTTCCTTTCATACTGGCACAGGGAAGTGTAAATTAAGTTTTTGTATGCCAGCAAGGGAGAAGTCTATCCAAGAGTAGGGTATTAAATTCCTATTTTTAGTTTCTGCGATAAATGCAGTTAGAAATAAAAATGTTATATCTGCGAATATTTTCCATTTCTTAAGTAATAAAACCAATGTGTGAGTTATAATTATATTTTGTTTATACCTGGCTTTTTCAAACTCTACTTTAAAAATATTGCTAATATTGACTGTTTTGGGAGGTAATTATGAGCATATTTGGGTAACATTTGTCCACTTAAAGCTGACATTAAGCAACATAATAGTACTTATTGTAGCTAGCTAATTATAGAAAAGCCTGGGTAGGAAAATAAGTGAACTTTTAAAAGAGCCGTTGTAGATTCTAGAGTCTAATCCAAAAATGCTTTCTCCTGTAAACTCTTCAGAACTGTTTGAATCTGTCATTTCAATGCTCAATGCTGTTAAATTTATCTTTTTTTTTGTTGTTGTTATTTTCTATCAAAACCCATTGTTACCAGCTCTTTCCAGTTTCATACCAAAGCCAACAGTGAGATTATCCATTCTTCGATTCTGCTGTGGTAAGAAACTGGGACACCTGACAAGTCTGGGTGTTTTGAGTTCGTGGTTTTTGGGGTTTGTTTTTTTTTTTTCCTTCTCCTGCCAAAGCCTACCTTTCCTTTTAGAAAAAAACTCATCATTCCTCATTTGAAAGATAGAGTTCAAATAAGGGGCTGGAACTTGGGTTCCACTTAGCAACTCATGACTGTGGGTGCTTGGCTGTTTTCAAGTAGAACAGCTTTAGCAGAGCAAACTCAGAAGACTCATCTCAGAATGATCACCCAGATAGGTCTCTTACAGTGTGGGAGATCGTGGTTCAAGTTCATGGTCAGAACTTGGTGGAGTGTGAATTTCATTACCAGTTTTTTCAGTCTTTGCAAAACTCCTTAATCTTTGGTTGACCAATTTTGTATTCCATTACATATGAGCCGTTATATCCTCATCATGTAAAGTTCATTTCTTTAGTAAATTACTAAGCGAAAAGTCAGAGGCCTGAGTTGCTTTATATGCCCTTAAAGTCCCTTGCTGCCTTATTTTTGCAGTGTTAACTGTCATAGCCAGTATTTTACAATAAGCCTTAATTTTCCAAGAACGCTGGGAAGTATTTTTTTGGCCTGCAGCATCTGGAGGTGTGCAGTATGAAATTGCTCTGCAGGTTTACTTGCAACAGGGGCAGGCTGGGCTTGATGATCAAGCTTTATGTTTGGGTGGTTTAGCAATTTTTATTAAAATGTGTCATCAGAATTCTGAAATCTCAGGGATTCCTTCTTAAGTGGAGGAATGCTTTTTTCCAACCAGTTCTGTGGACAGTTTCTTAAAGGCTGATAGCTGCTTTGTCACTGATATCACTGTGCTGTGATTGTCTAATGTCATTCTTACCTTCCTGTAATGTAAGCTGCTTTTGTTGCAGAAAAGTCACAAAGTATTTTGTAAAGAAAAAAAAATGGCAGTTATCTTCCATAGCTATGTAATGGTGGGTTTCTCTTACTGTCACTTATGTAAATCACAGCTTTATGTAAGTTCACACAAATTCAAACGTCTGGCTTTTAGCCTCAAAAATATTAGCTATTTAAAATACAGCTGCACCTGTTTGGCTTAGCACAAGTAGCTGCAAGATCCCATGATGAGAAGCACTTTTCACCTCATATAAATTTTCCATTGTGTCCAATGTGAAAAGTTTTTAATTAAACTCAGTAACTCATAATATTCTGCTGTCAGCTGCCGTTTAAAAAAAAAAAAAGGTATCACTTCTCATTTTGGCTGGGAGAAAATCCTTTGTGAAAATGTCAGTCAGCGAGCCCAGTCCTTGTTCTTTTGTACTTGAAGATATTACAGGTTTTCTGAAGCCTGGTTAGACACAGAGCTTTAACCTACTAACCTGACCCTCAGTGTGCCCTCTGGAAATGGGGTGGACATGGACTGAGAATGCTGAGAAAACTGCATGGAGAATGGGGGGATTATATGCCTCTTGGCCCATTGTCTTCATGTGGGGCACTGTCTGCCCCCTTTAGCCCCACAGTGAGCTCAAAGTCTTTGGATATCTTTGGGGGGGAGGGGGATGGTTATCCCTCTTTTTTTATTATTATTTTTAAATTTTTAATCTGAAGATTGAGGCAATTATTTCCTTACTGAAGAGGCAATTGCAGAGGCAATTTCAGGCTATTTCAAGACTAGGAAAAAAGACCAAGTCTTACAGTTCTTTTGTAACTTGAGTAACAGTGGTGTTTGCTTCAAACTTGTTCCATTAAGATCAGAAAATATTTGGACCCATATAGAATTATTTTAGTCAAGAACAGCGTAGACCAAACTAAACACACTTTCAAAAAGCAGCGGGTTAAGGATTCATTGCACTGGATGGATTCACATGGTAGAGTTCATAATGCATGATCTTTGCAGTAAGATTCCAGTAAAGAAGATGCCAATCTCAGTGCTCTGTCAGGAACTCAAGCTCTTTCTCTTTTAAACAGTTGTAAATAATTAAGCACTTTTTGTTACGCTCTAGGTGGTTCAATAGTCTTTGTTGCTCAGCTGTTTAAGATTGCCGGCATGTGCCTTTTATTGAGTCATAGAAGGTATCTGTCTTGGATTTTTGCCCTTTTAACCTCAATAATATCATTGTTCTAGCATTATTACATGACAGTATGAAGAGGAAGAAGTTAAAGCTATCTTTGGAAACATAAACCTTGGAAGTTTGTCAGACTTGGATTCTCAGGCTCTTAACTCCTTTCACGTTTATTCTAGACTGAAAGAAAACAAACCCTGAAGTCTTCAGAAAGCCTTCTCCAGCTCATTTTCTACTGCAACTTCCAAAGAACCAAATATGTTTTATCAAGTATAAAGTGCAAGATAACTGATAACTGTTCTTTTATGTTGCTGCATCATCTCGATTCAAAGTTGTTTTTTTCCTTAGCTTCAATATTTCTCAAGTGTTTCCTTTTTTTATTTTTTTCTTTTAAATACAAGTGCCCTGTCTGCCAGGACAGTTCTCATTTCTGATTAAGCTGTGTCCAAACTGATGAAACCCTCCACAAATCGTGGTATTATGAGGGTTACTACCAGCAGAGCTTTCGCCATTGTAACAAATCTTATAGAACCAATGCTTAAAAATGAGTAGTATGACTTTCTTATGTAATCAAGGCTACAGTCTAAACTTCGTCTTCTCAGATTCTAGTTCCTTCAGGACTTTATTCGACGTAAGCATAGTCAGGAAGACCTGAGTGAGTACTTTGATAGATCACGTAGCAAGGCAGATCAAGCAAGGCACTTTAGCAGATCTAAAAGTTTTTACTAGTTTTGCTGCACTGGGTTTCATCCATCAGTACAAACAGAAATGGGTTGTCACAGAATCCTGTGTTTCTGAATGAAATAATACATTTTCACTTCCCTTATTGTGTATCAACAATTTCAAAAGGCTTAAAAATAGCTTCCAGTTTAAAAGGTATTCTTGCAGTTGTCTTTAACTTCATAGTCCAAATGGCAGCATATGAACATGTCTGACTTGTCTGATGGTTCCTTCTAGTGTGATGATGTAATTTGGTGGAATATCATATGCAATTTGAAGTGCTTTGAAGAAGTTGGTCTGGAGCGTCTGTAGAATCAACCTCTGCAACTTCGGTATGAATTGCACTAAACACCAATACGCAGCTATTCTTCTGTTCTTATATCAGACCTGTGATGTATTCATTGCTGTTTTCCTTTTCATGATTTCCATGTAAGAGCTTATCAAAATGTGGTCTTCTGCATTTTGCCTGTCCAGAATGAAAGGTCTGGTACTTTCACAGTACTTCACCTCCCAGCTCCGTACCTTGTATCACAGAAATACATGCCTGGTAGAAGATCTGCTTAGTTTCCCTGGAATATTAAACTGTTTTCAGGATTTATCGAGACCCTGGAATATTAAACTTAGTTTCCCTGGGATATTAAACTGTTTTCAGGATTTATCGAGACCATGTGTTGAATTGACATAGCCAGATACTGATGATGTAGTGTGGGAAAGTATACATGACTCTGCTTGCCAAAAGTATCCGGTGCGCACAGATTAACAACGTTAATCTGCAAATACTGAAAGCGTTGGTTGAAGCAATTTTAGCAGTATTAAGACAATGCACTGGGATACAGTTTTTGCTTGTATAAATGGATCCAGCAACTGTCAGGCTGGCAGCTTCTGCATCTAAAAATAATATATTCTGTCCATCTGTATTCTAAAGGTATTATGAATACAGACTCAAAATCTATTTGCCTGGTAAATATCTGTGAATAGTTTACTTTTTTTAAACGAATGCTGCTGTAGCTTTTATCTTGGTTATGATTCAGTTTTCATTATATTTCCTGGGAGTAGGGAAGCTCTTTGGAATTCATAGTAGTATAAGCCAACAAGCAATATGAAAAGCAAGATGTTGCTAATTTATCCACAACTAGAGAGTACTCTGGGGATTTCAACAACTAAAAATAGATACTTGTAAGCCATCAGGTAGAATGCTTTTGTTGAATATTAAATTATACATATAATTCTAGTTGACAAAGTTCTTTCATTGTTACTGCTGTACTATTTTGAACCCCTTTTTAAGGTTGTCTCTATCTTGGTGTGTGAGCAGTTCTGAGACAGTCGTATTTTTTTGTAGTTGAAAATTATACGGTAAAGTAAAGCCCTGCCCTATGGAAAGGTGGCCAGACTGCTTTCCCTCTTCACAAGAATAGCTGGAAGTTAGATGAAGTTAAGCCATCTCAAAAGAGATATTGAGGAGCTATACCTGACCCATATCTTAAAGGCATTCATCTAAGAGGATCTGAAGCAAGACCTCTCACCATTATTTAAATCACTTGGAATGAGGAAGTGAACCCGGGTGTGCTAGAGTCCAGCTGGGCACAGGGAAGCTTGAGGGAAAGACCCTTGTCAGATTTGTGGATCAAGTTCTCTGCTTTTATTAAAAAAAATAAATCTGGAGAATAGACCAGGCTGCTTTTGGGTTGAATGAAACATTGCAACCAAAATAGTTTCCAGTTAATTAAAAGATTTGGAAAAATTTGAGGGTTCGGTTAGAAATTTAATTGATAGGTCTGGTTGCTTCAACCACTGAACAAAGAAAAAAAATTTTCACCTTGATACCTATTTTTTCTCTCCCTACCCCTGCAGGAAAGGATATTTTTTTTTTTGGTCAGGGCTATTTTAAAGAATGAAGTTTTCAGAAGTTCGGAATTCTTCATTTTAAGCAACAACAAAAAAATCAGTGACTTAAAGTGTTACTTTTGACAGCTTCTTCGCTTCATTTTCTGAAGAGTTGGTATTTAATATGATCATGCTATTTCTTTTTCTACTAATAATTTCTACCCCTTTGTCCATTGACATTAGCTAATCAAAGATTAAAATGTAATTAATTTCTTCTACCCTTCTTGAAAATCAGCAGCTGGATAAAAACCATAAAAGCTCCAGACCCCCAATGTATTGCTGTACCTAAGAAAGAGGATGCAAAATTCCACTGGTGACTCTGTGGCAGCTAAAGCCAATCTTCCCCCTGCCCTGCCTTGCTCTTTGCCATAGGGTTTGTCCCGTTACTTACCTTGGCACCAGCACTAAGTGAGGTTTCCTCCTAAGTTCAGATCCCCCTGAACATGCACCAGTCTGGTGGGGTTTTCAGCTAGACCAGAAGCCTTAAGCAGCTTTACATGCAGTCTGGTGGTCCTGGAGGGGAATGGGAGCGTGTACCCAAGGGCAGGAGAGAGGCCAGGGTTACAGCCCCCAGGGTATAAATCACTTTAAGTTGCGTGAACTTGAAAGCATCTGGCCAGCCAGTCTGTTTCCCATATGTGCGACTTCAGACCCACCATGGCATGCGGGTTTTCGCCTCGCTGAGGCGTGGTAGCCAGAGTTAGTGCAGCGATGGCACGGGAAACCAGCCTTTACTCGTCCTCCTGTTCACGTGCCACCTGGCTGTGTAACTCAGCCTCACTACATTTTCCTCAGAGATAGAGAGTAAAGTCAGATAGATGGTGGATGTGGATACAATTAACGGATAAGTAGCTGGTGTCCTATCAGGTTGTGTTTCTGTAGAAGTAAGAGAAGATCATGTAAATTAAATTCATAGATAATACTAAAATTGGAGGTATTTCACTCCCTAGAGAGAATAGAAATATTACGGTTTATTCCTACTGGCAGTAATGCTAATAACAAGTTTCACATTCATGTCAGCTGAGTATGTTCCAGATCCCTGAGAAGATAAGGAGTAACAGTTGCTCTGAAACTACAAAATGTTCAGTTTAAAGAAAAAAAAAAAGGCAAGGAAATGTACCAGTGGAAACTTTGTGGAAACAGTCAAGAGAAAAATGACAAGAAATAATTCTGTAGAACGTAACTAGTTCTAGACTTTTTTTTTGGGGGGGGGGGGAAGTGTAGGTGTGGGTGTAAGTAGGTGAGTTATTTGTGAAACTATGGGATCACACAGCAGGGAAGT
>JAVKLA010000005.1:27341603-27385512 GCA_034782735.1 Sagittarius serpentarius | reverse complement strand
GGCAAAGCAGAGGCGGGGAGAGGGGCAGGGGCAGGAGGCAGGCGGTGACATCAGAGCCGGCCGAGCGGATAAGGTGGGAGAGCCGCAGGAGCGGAGCGGGCGAGCGAGGCGTCAGCGATTAGCGGCAGCCGCCGGTCCCCCGCGCACCGCACCGCACCGCGCCGCGCCGGCACCGCGCCGCAGCTCCGGGCACCATGCAGAGGTCCCCCCTGGAGAAGGCGAACATCTTCTCCAAACTTTTCTTCAGGTGGGAGCCCCGGCGCGGCGGGACGCGTGCGGCCCGGGGCAGCGGGCAGGGGCGAGCCGCGGCAGTGCGGGGGGCTCAGTGGGGACTCCTCTGCCCCCCGCCCCGCTCGGCAGAGAAGGGGGCCGAGCGCTGGGCGCCAGTTAGCTCTGGAAAGGTCTGAGGGGAGAGCGGTGGGAGTCTCGCTTACTGCTGAATGATGAGATCTCTCTTTTTTTGGTTGTTGTTGTTGCTGGGGTTTTAGCACCAGGAATGGGCTCTGTCTGTCAGGTGTCATAAACCCTCGCTGGACGCGGACGGATGAATTTATGACATAATTTGAGCAACCTTTGGTAAACTGCTCAACTAGTTAATCTGTTATTTCACTGTAAACTGTGAGAACACGGCAGGGTGGGGGAGAGCAGAGGGGAAATATTCTCAGAGCAAGGATTCCTTCTGTTTGGCTTTTCGGGTCTTTAGCATTTGCTTGGTGTGCCAGTGTAATAAAAGATCTTACTGAAAACAGTTCCCTGTAAGCCTTGAAAGTGTTCTTTTACAGGCGAAGTCCCTGACACCTTTTCTTTCTCACAACTTCAAATAAAAAGAGAAGAAGGAGGCAATACCAACACCTGGGCACAACGTACTTTGTAAGACAATATAGGAGCCTGAACATGTTTTATGTGACATCGCTAGAAATGACACTGCCAACTGGAAAGAGCAAATAATCTTTCTGGCTTTGGCCCACACGCCACAGGTTTCGCCAGGGTACTGGTTCCCCCTTTTGTTACTTGAGGGTCTTTTGCACAGCAGGGAGGGGAGAGAAGAAATCTTGTGTAAGACGCAAACATGGTGACTGAAATGGGAACACGTGGTATAAAATCATAACATTGGCACGAGGTCTCTGCCTGAGCAACTGAGGGCTTTCAGCTCACTTTTTAATCCTTTTGGGATAGCTTTCCTTTTCAGCAGGTTGGCCTGGACCTTTTTTTAATGTTTCTTAAGGGAAGTGGGTCTGTATGAATCACTGCCTGTCTTCCCCACTTTGGCTCATTTTAGCCAGATGTGATAGCGGGGAAGGATCCCAAATGTAATCTGTTCTTGCAGTTTTACAAACATCCAGGTAAAGGTCAGGATGCTAGAAGTGTCCTTCAGTGGTGCTGCAGTGGGAAAGTAATGCTGTCAAATGCTGTTAGAGCCAGGGAGTGCGGATGATGGGAGTGTAAGCCTTTACAAATTCTCCATAGAAGAAGCTTCAGTCAGTGCTCCTGTCAAGTATAAGATACAAATCTGTAGAAAATAAGGCTGCATATTAACTTCAGTGCTCAAGGAGCCACTTGTTCTATTTAATTTTATTTATTTGGAAAGCTTCTGTCAGAGTAATGCTGTCCTAGAATCTGTGATGCTGAAGGTGTCAAGAAAAAAATCCAGTAAGATAAAGCAAATATACTTCTGATTTCTATGTTAGTTAAAGTGTAGTGGCTGAAACCAGGTGCAGTTCATGCTAATTAAGTGCATAATTAACCATCCTTGGGCCTGACCTGGTCTTTTAAAATCATAGTCTTTAAATCAATTAAATGATGTTTGAATCATGGTTATCATGCATGATGCATTATATTGTACCAGCTATCTGACTGTAACTGAAGTGATAATAATCAAGTATATAAAGTTAAAGAGATGTTTATGATGAATATTGACTAGAAAAGAGAAATTTCTTTACAAAACTTTATAGTAACATTGTTTCATAGAAAAATAAGGCTATTAAAGTAAACATTTATTTCACGGGGTAAGAACAGCCAAAATTGTATGTGCACATCTATAAAGTATCTAATGTGGGTCTAATACCTTCGGAATGATGTTTCTGTGAATGACAAGTCTCTGCTTACTTGGGTTTTATCACATACACTGTGAATGTCTTTGTTTCTTCACAAATATTATATGAAATAATTGAAAAGGTCACAAAACTGAAAGCCACAAGATAAGAAAATGCATTGCATCCAAATTGGCAGCAAGGATGTCTTTCTCTTAAAAATAAATAAATAAGCAATGCCTGGTTCATTATGAAATCCAACTGAGAAATGCAAACTAAGCCAGCTTTTGTACCATGTCTTCTCGTGGGCTCAGTCCATCAGACCTGCTCTAGTTGATTCCTTCTTTCCAAACAAGAGAAAAAGTAACCTGTTGCCTTTTTATGCAGCTGTCCAGTGGTTTCAAGAACAATTTAACACGTAGGGGATAAATGTTGGATTCCTTCTTCTGCTCTGTGTGTGTTGGGAGGGGCAGGGAAAGGAATTAAATTCTACACCTCACCTCTTCTAGGAAGTAGGACCAGTATTACCAGTGTATGGTGGTGAAGGTGTTTTAGTTCTTTACCTCTGGCTCAGCTATGCTTTTTAAAGCATAAGAGCAAGAGTGACTCTGTAGTCTACCAGGTAAGAAACTTGTTTACAAGTCCTGATTTCTGTTCTGAGGGCACTTTTTATGAAGTCTGTTAATAGCCTTTAGGGTGTATAACAGAATTCAGGACTTACGTTTTGAAAATACCTAGCCCGTGAGCTACAGTCATGGTCATTCTCTCATTCTTTCTAGCTTAATTCAGTTGTAATTGCAAGTTTGAGAGTGCCTTGACCAAGATAGTTTCTGGTTTGAAAAGGCATTCTCATGAGAATTAGTTTGAATCCCTTCAAAGAAAGGAACTAAAACCAGACCTGCCCTAGTAGTCCCTGCTCTCTCCTTGAACTATGTATCTTAGGGTTTAATACCAAGAGGGTACTTAGGATTTTGATTCCTGAATGGAGGATTTCTGTGCCTATTTTCCTGGAGAAGTTTGGAATTTAATGTGTACGTTTGTACTCAAAACTTCCCCCGAAACCGTCTTGAGTTTGTAAAAACCCCAGGTATTGTATAGGAAGCTTAAAGACCTAATTCATGTCAATAAATTTCACTCTGGAGGGTAGGAGTCTGGAAATTGTCATATCCAAGATGTATTTGGAGCATCCCCTATCAATACCTAGCTGTAGCATCTTGCTCATCTTTCCTCTCTGAGTAGGGAGCCTCTGTGTGTGTTGGCAGCTCTGAGCAGGTGGATTGAATTGCACAGTGTGATGGCTCAGTTGCTGGGACAGCTGGCTTAGACACTTATACATGGCGAATTTCTTGTAATATATTCTTAAGTCCCTTTATGGGTCTAGTCCTGAGGACCTGCCTTTCACTGATCCCAGGTAATCATAAATCCTGGCTGTTAGGGATAACCAAGCACAGATGCAGCCACAGCACAGATTATGGCCCCGTGAGGCTGCCTGGTCATTTGTCTCTTGCCGCAAGTGGTCCTTGGAGACCAGCTGGTCTGCCAGCCCTTCAGACCTGTTTGAAACGGCAAGTTTTTGGCACTTCTGAAAGTCAGCCCCCAGATGGTTCAAAGATGTGCATGCAAGTTTTGGACTTCTTTTGAAAATTTGACTTCTTAAATATTTCCAAGGTAAAATATGAAACTTGAAGTGAACTGGAGAATGGATGCTGAGTCTCCGACTCTGAAATAATTTCACCCACAGGAATAATTTCCCTAATAATAAGGCTAAACTGTGTCCTTGGGTCAGCCTGATACTGCATTTTTTGTCTAACGAGAAGTGCAAACCCTGCATAGCACAGTGATCTTCTCTGGCTGCTTTATACCTCTAAAGCACAGTTGCATGTATCAAGTTGCATCTGAGTTTCTAAAATACATGTAAAACTTCTTTTCCTCCTGCAGGAGGAAGACTTACTGTCTTGATACTCAAAATGAAATGATCAAGCACTTGAAAGATTTGCAGACCTGTCTGTACCTTTTTATTCTCCTCCATGCTCGTTTGATTTTGGTGGGATAGAAAATAATCCATCCAAATCCTTGAATTCTTTTTCAGTACTGTAGGCAATGACATGGAAGATAGTTTTATTATCTGTATTACAGAGGCTTCTAAATGCCCTAACAGAAATTTGAAGTCTACTGTGCTAAGCACTGGAAAATATTCGATAAGGATGTCTATTTTGAAGATCTTAAAGTCTAAGTAGATAGCACAAAGGATGGGCTAAAAACCAAGTTTCCTTATTAGATCTGTAGAGAAGAAAGTGGGGTGTACAAGGCTTGTGATTTGTCCTGCGAGCGTGTGGTGGAGTCAGTGCAGACTGCCTGAGATCTCCGGTCCAGGACTTTAATTGCACAAGGTATTTCTGGTGTGGCAGAGTTATTTCAGAATATTTCTACAGCAAACAGTTATCACCTCTTTCATACAAAAGAGTCTCAGTCTCTGAATATCTAAATTTTTTGAATATGCTAATTTTCAAACTGGTGAGAATAGCGTGACTTACTGCAGGAGAGTAGGAGAGTTCTACAGGTTGCCATTATTTTTTTGTTTTGTTTTTTTTTTTCTCTTCTCCCCCCCTGCTTTGCAGGATATGTGTATAGGTATAGTGGTTATGGGGGAAGGATGGTGCCAACCTGACATCTGGGTAATAAGGTATCCCATTATGTCCTCTAAAATAAATAAGTGAAAGGTCAAATTAAACTGTAGCATTTAAGAAGACTTTAGTGATACACATCGCAAAATTTTGCAACGTAAGCTTGTAGCAATTCAACTGCCTTCCATGAGAGAAGGGGTACACCTGTGTGAGATGAGCAAGAACTCACAAGCTGTGTTTACATATCACTCTCTCTCATATAAGCAAAAGGATCTGCATGAGCATTTTCAGTCAGCAAGTAGCTAAACCAAGGCTGCATTGTCATGAAGCTCCCCAAATTAGGAGAGAATAAGTAGGCTTGTAAGACGTATTTTGAAACAGCATTGTTTTTCCCTTGAAACCAGAACCCTCCTGCCTGTCAACGTCCTTCCTTCAGGAGAGGGTACGCAAAAGAGGGGATGGATCCTGAAGGGCAGTGCTTGGGGTGCCCTGCTGTAATAGTAATGCCTTGACTCCATGGGCAAGGTTGTGCCTTAGGAGAAAATCCTAAGTGACAGCTGGGAAAGGTACTTGGTTTCAGGTATATTCCCATGTTTTAATGTTGGTATTTATCTTTTCATAAACTGTTTTTTTCAAGTTTTAAAATAAAGGATGTGAACCTTTATTGTATTGGAGTCAATCTGATACTTCACTTCAACGTGTTTCAACTTAACTTAGTTTAAGGTTAATCTATAAAATCTGGGATGCTTTTATTTCTCTGGAGGTAACAAATACAAAGAAAATGAAAACAAATAAAACCTCAGTGTTGCTTTGCTCAAAGCCCAAGATAATTTTGGAAATATGAGAAGATATGAGACATTTTCTCATTAACTTGCAAAGGTCAGGCTGAGGAGTAGCAGCATCAAACACCAGGATACAGAGAACATGGCAAAGAGCAAGTAGTAAGAGAAGCATCCCCTAATTCAGGATAAATTCCATATTACTGTAGTGGCGACTTATATTTTGATATTTTCTATTTAAATAATAATAAAAAAAATCTTTACACCCTCCACTTTTGCTGTTTGAACTGCCACAAATGTGTTCACCCATTTATGAGGGTGTTTTTACCTTGTCACATATCAGTCACTGCAGTTGGAACAAATTACAGATTTGGAAAGGCCCTTGCACCTGAAGTGCAACTGTATGCTAATTTGTTATGAGATGTATCTGTAAATGCATGGCTAAGACAGTGGAGTGATAAATTGGGTGAAATTTGTTGCTGTCACATTAGTGACATATCTGGGGGATTTTAAAATTCAGTTCAATCATGAATAGCACAGTTCTGCCATAGTTTTGCTGATGCAAACGTTCTGCAACTTTTCTTGGTCTTTCAAAGGACTAGGAGAAAGAAATCTCTTTATTTTATTCTTGCTATGGGATATAAAACTGAGAAGAAGAGTGAAGGTGAAGAAACATCCTCTCCTAGCGAGCCTCACTGTAGTTATATGCTGAAAAAGCCTTGCAAAGCCTGTTCATAGCACATCATCACCATTATGTTATTTTGATGGCTTTGTTAAAGAAATATTTGAGGCATATATTACACTTGACTTTGGTATCTAAGCCAATGACAGATTTTAATACACTGAATGTATTCTGGCCTTGCATCTCACACAATTTAAATATCTTTGTAACCCTAATGTGCTTTGTTTTCTTGCAAAAAGAGCTCTTGGTACTTCTGCAAACTGAAATGCTTTGACTATCTTACTAACTGTAAGGAAAAATTATTGAATTTCTGGTAAAAAAATGAATCTCAAAAAGCATTTAGAGATTAGATAATAATCTGAATAAGTGTCACTTTGCAAAAACTGGGCATAAAAAGGCAGGCCTTCCCCAAGAATTGCTGTGGAGTAATCCTAACTAAGATTCGTTATTGAAATCCTGGGGTTTCAGCAGAACATTATTCTTAAAATGGTGCTTCTCACAGCTAGTGGCAGAGCCGACGATATTGCAGCTAAATATTTTCCGTGTCAAACAGCACCTCACAGGGAAGGATTATTCATTACTGAAGAAATGTAAATCTTAATTTTTGTGATTTGGGGAAAAACAAAAAAAAAAGCAGAAGTTAGTGGGCTCTGCATTTACCTTCCGTTGTTGAAGCTCTGCATTAATTATGTGTAAATATTAAGCTCAGAGTGTTGCCTTCTTTTGTTTTTAAAGGGCAAAATGCTAAAGGTTTAATACAGTTTTCAGAATGTATAACATGCTATTTCAATTTCAATTTCAATTTACCATTTGAAACAAAATAACTGCAGGCCTACTCTGTTGAGGGTGACCAAGGTGCAGGAGTTAGGCTGTGGTGCCTGGCAGTTGTGCTTCATGGGTGCTCTGACCTGTCCCATCTGTTAGCAAGGGTCATGTACAGCTAGGGTCACCCTTTACGGCTGCGTTGCAGGATGCTCAGAGAAGAGGGCTGGTGGTGCAGACACTCTTCTGGAGAAACAGTTTCAAGTGTAGTAGAGCTGCCACCTCCAGTGTAAAGTAAGCAAAAATTTACAATTTGTGATGGATGTCTTTTGGGAGAGGATGGGAGCACAAAGCCTCTGACAGTCTGGTCTGGTTTGACACTGGGAATGTCTGAGGTGTATGTGGTACCTCAGTCTTTTCTTGTAGTCAGCAGGAATTTGTGACTCTACAAACACCTTGAAAACTTAGGCTCCAAAGCATCATGATCATGGCTTGGTTATGTTCCCTGTCCCCTCTCCCCCTAACTGTTAAAAGAAGGGATAAGATAAAGCCAGAGGCACTTTTCTTGCTCTGTCTCCACCAAGATTTAGGTCCAGTTCCTTAGGAGCTACAGGCACTATGCCTAACTATATTGCAGGTATCAATGCTTTGTAAGAGAAGGAAATGAAGCCATGGTCGCCTTTGCGCTGTTCAGTAGATATTGCTGTTTTCTGCACAGGAAATGGTACCAGCCTGGTCAGGGACCCTTGCAGGAGAGCTGCTCTGCTTTGTAGGTCTTGGGTAGCCCAGCCCTGCTGCTCTCCCACTGTCCCAACGCCCCATGCTTCTTGACGTGAATGGCCTGGTGGAACTGAGGAATCCCTGCACCTGGGAGGAAGATCTGGGCAGTTGGCTTAGCAACACGGAGACTCCTTCTGTCTTCAGTGACATGCAAAGCAGCCTTAAGGGAGAGTCAAATCCTGTTGACAAGTTAACAGTCTGTGTTAATACTCTCTGGAAAGCCCAAGACATCTGTCCCATTGGTACAATTTACTCGAATGGGATGAGGTTGAACATGCTGTAGAAAGAAATAGCTGTAGAAAGAAATCTGTTATATATTGCTGAAGTGAATGACAAAGAAATGGTCATTAGAAATCTACCAAAAGGAAAGTTAAAACAGTATGTTATGTATATGATGTTTACATATCAAGCTCGTAAGGTTTTTTTTTGCTACAGGCAATCAATAATAGAGGAGGAACTTGTTTTCCTTCTTTTCTTCTTTCCTACTGTACACCCTTGAAACTTGTCCCCTGCTGGGTTTCATGTGTGCGTACCCATAATAACATTCCTAGTTAGTGGCAAAACTCTGACAGCGCTACAGGTTTCTCTGTGAAAGAGTTCATTAAATGCCAGCCAGTAATCCGGTGGCATTTGCTAACGTAATGCTGTAAAGCCAATCTGTTTCCCTTCCTTCTTGCTCTCTTCCTTTCAAAAGAAATTTCTTGTTCTCGGCAATCACAAGAAAAAAACCCAGCGAATTAACACTGGCAAATCATTTCTATTAAGTCAAAAAATAGAAGAGCCATATTCATTGACAAACTGACTGAGCTGTATTACCTAGTGATAAATAAACATTGATAACTACAGCTTATATTGCCAGTTAAAATAAATTTATAGCCATTTTGCATTTCTAAACTTTGCAAAGAATCTGGAGCATAATGATAAACTGGATGCTATTGGAATCTGGCAAAAGCTTGGTTTTAGGAGATATTTATGTATTCTAGGTCTAGCATATTTCTTTTAATAAAATATATACTGTCTCCCACAGTTCTTGACAGCACGACCCAAGCAGCTGTTGAAAATCTACCTTGAGATAAACAGCACGTGACAGGCCAACTCCTCCCACGATTACCATTCCAACCCGAGGCCACTTGGCACAGATTGCAAATTGGCCAGCTCTAGTTAGGGTGGAACTTCCGAGCAAGGCCAGGGCAGCTGGGAGACGAACATCTCTGTGCAAGCCCTGCCAGCAGCCTGCGGTAGGAACCTGGCTGCAGACTAGGAGGTCCCTGGGGGAAGGTGTCAGCACTGCTCCTTTAGCTGGCTGGAGGAGTTCATCTACCAAAGTTGCAGCTACCCTGATGAGCAGAGAGATGAGCACAAGGACTAAGGATAAGCCTGTATCAAACTTGTTGACGTGGGAGAGGAGGGTGGTTTAGGAACTGCATAATTTAGGTGGCACTGGCAAGTGCACCCAGTTAAGCACCGAGTAGAACAAGAGACATTTCTAGTAGTACAGTAAATCTGCTAAGCATGCCACTTTCCCCAAATGATAAAACAGCCACTCTGCTTGCTTTCTAAATACAATCACATTTTGTTATTTCAGGGAGTGGAAAAATGCCAGGGTAGGTGCTAATCAAAAATGTAAATAAAATCAAATGTGTGGACGGAAACAGTGCAATGAAAAATGTTTTCCCAAAAAATACAAAGTCTGAAACTGTAAAGCATTTCTCTTTTGTCAAGTTGGGAATTGCTTATTGCAGTCTCAAAGCATTATTAAGGGGCTCAGCAAGGTTATTACTTAGCTATGGAACTGGGAATGAGAGAGGTGTATTGGGTTTGTGTGGCAAGGTTTTGATAGTGGGGGGAGCTACAGGGGTGGCTTTTATGAGAAGCTGCTAGAAGGTTCCCCTGTGTCCGACAGAGCCAAGGCCAGCCGGCTCCAAGACAGACCCGCTACTGGCCAAGGCCAAGCCCATCAGCGATGGTGGTCGCGCCTCTGGAATAACAGATTTAAGAAGGGGAAAAAAGTTGCTGCACAGCAGAAGCTGCAGCCGGAGAGAGGAGTGAGAACATGTGAGAGAAAGAGCCCCGCAGACCCCCAGGTCAGTGCAGAAGGAGGGGCAGGAGGGGCTCCAGGTGCCGGAGCAGAGATTCCCCTGCAGCCCGTGGGGAAGACCCTGGAGAGGCAGGCTGTGCCCCTGCAGCCCAGGGAGGCCCACGCCGGAGCAGATCTCCACCTGCAGCCCAGGGAGGACCCCACGCCAGAGCAGGTGGGTGCCCGAAAGAGGCTGTGACCCTGTGGGAAGCCCATGCTGGAGTAGGCTCCTGGCAGGACCTGTGGCCCCATGGAGAGAGGAGCCTAGGCTGGAGCAGGTTTGCTGGCAGGAGTTGTGACCCTGCAGGGGACACATGCTGGAGCCGTCTGTGCCTGAAGGACTGCAGCCCATGGGAGGGACCCATGCTGGAGCAGTTCATGAAGGACTGCAGCCCATGGGAGGGACCCATGTTGGAGAAGCTCGTGGAGGACTGTCTCCCATGGGAGGGACCCCATGCTGGAGCAGGGGAAGAGTTGAGGAGTCCTGCCCCTGAGGAGGAAGGAGCGGTAGAGACGAGGTGTGAGGAACTGACCCCAACCCCCATTCCCCGTCCCCCTGAGCCTCTGGGTGGGGGGGTAGGTAGAGAATTCGGGAGTAACGTTGAGCGGGGGAAGAAGGGAGGGGTGGGGGGAAGGTGTTTTTAAGATTTGCTTTTATTTCTCATTACCCTACTCTGGTTTGATCGGCAATAAATTAAGTTAATTTTCCCCGAGTCAGTTTTGCCTGTGACGGTAATTGGTGAGTGATATCTCCCTCTCCTTGTCTTGATCCATGAGCCTTTTGTTATATTTTCTCTACCCCGTCCAGTTGAAGAGGTGAGTGATAGAGCAGCTTTGGTGGGCACCTGGCATCCAGCCAGGGTCAGCCCACTACAAAAGGTTGCTTAGGAAGTACTGTTACTTACTTGCATTAGCTGCAGTAGTGGTGTAGTGTCCCATAATTTGTATTCATTTAATCATTGTCAAAATACCTGCATATACAGAACTTTCAGTGAAGACAGTCCATGAGAGTTTCTCTTCCCGAAGGACAAGGATTAGCCATTTCTCCGCAAGATGTGCACAAAGCCAATAGCAACTGGTCCTTTCTGCCATCAGGACCTGGCAAAATACAAATCAATAGTGGCCATGAAAGACTTTCACATAACAGTATTGTTTTAAATTCAGAAGTTTTCTTCTAATCCATCTTATTACATCCCTGAAAACACTGGCCCCTGTTTCCAGTAGTAGTAAAGTTTATGGATGTTTTACCTATGACAGTCCACAGTGGACTCTCCTAGCTGCCTTGCTGTCACATACCACAAACTGTGTGTTATTTCTCAGCTACAGTGGTGTCGAAGACTGAGCTAAAGCTCATATTATTCGTCTGAAACCGTAGTATGATTGCAGAAATGAAGGATAATCTTTTAATTTCTTAGAACACATTCTCTTTGCAGTGGGTGTGATGTAACTGTTCACTTGGGAAATACCTTTGTGCTGTACTGAGTTAGGGGGATGATAGACCGGTGTCTCATACGATTCATAATTTCATTAAAGTAAATATTAGAGTGTGCGTGTGCACACAGTTGCACACAAATAGGCTTTGACTGTTATGCTGAGGTCTTTTTGCACTCGTGTAGTGTCTAATGATGTTCTTTTGCCTTTGTATCAACCTCTTTGCACCATCAGAGGCTGCAATTGAGATTGTGGGTTACTTTGTGTGTATGATACATGTTCTTACAGGCATACAGGCAGGCATCTCCAATAAGCTGTTTGCATTTCCTAAATGTACATTATTGCATTACTTTTGCAATTTTGTTAACTGTTGTCTGTAAAGACAATTTAAATTCTGAAATGACTGAGGTCTTGCAGATCATGACTTTTATCGTAATCATGAATCGTGGGGTTTTTTTACAAACTGTGTTTACATATGGAGGCATGACGGCAATCAGCCACAAGCTACTACTTTTACAGGCAGTTCATTTTTTGAAGGAAATATTTTTTAAGAGTGGCAGTAAAGCAGAAACTCAGGTAGTTTAAAAGTACACCATTCGTTCTTATGTTGCTTGTTTACATTTTGTTTTAGTCCTGTGCTTTCAAAAAGATTTCTGAACAGAACCTGCTGCAAAATTTTGTACAAGTTGGCACTTGGGGATTCATAGGCCTTTTAGGAGCCGAATTGTTTGATAAAATTGGTAATGGCTGATAAAGTTTTTCTCTACAGAGTAGCCATTCTAGACTTTTTTTCTACTTCGGTTTAATTCAGCATGCCCTTTAAACTGGTATTAAATTTTTAAACATGACAATTGGAAAAAGAAATGCAAAATGTTTACATATAATGGATGCAATGAAGATCTTACGAGGAGTCCTGTGAAAGATCTTGTCTGTGCATACTGCAATATAAGATGTGAAAGGAACACTCAAGCTATATTAAGATTTTCTGTCTTATGGGAATGAAACTTACGCATCCAATTTGCTATAGTTCTGATTTATTATTCATTTATATGGACACAGCACATATTTGGAAATACAGTACAAAAGTCTCAATCCCCTGTTCATTTGTCTGCTGCTGACTGAATAGGAAGTTTGGGGCATGATCCCACCCCAAAACTGATAAAATACAACAGTTTTGCAATTAATCTTTTAATGTTATGTTTGTTCAATATAGTTTGGTAAATATAAGGCAGAGCTGCACTATATTATGTCAGAGAGTGTGTGTGTGTGTGTGTATACGTGTGTGTGCGTGTGCACATAGACATACTTGGGTGCTGTGGACAAAATATTCAGGGTGAGACAATGCAACTTCAGAATTAACCTCAGAAACTGGTGATTTTTAATTTTTTTTTTCTGCTTAGATGGACAAAACCAATTTTGAAAAAGGGTTACAGACGACGGTTGGAGCTGTCAGATATTTATCAAATCCCTTCTGTGGACTCTGCTGATAATCTTTCTGAAAAACTAGAAAGGTATGAAAGATTTGTAAAATAACTTTGTTTCAGTAATCACACTGCAATTTTCATTAAAAAGCTGTTGGGTAAAATGTTTAAATAGCATTGGGTGCAAGCTGGTTGCACCCGTTGACTGGCTCAAGTGTGTCCTCATTCAGCACACAGTTGTCCTTTGGAGCCGACTGGGATCCCTGGTGCAGATGTATCACCTCGATGCTCTAAATTACTGTATACAGGTACCTGTGACATCTGTCCATTGACTAGCAAGGCTAGAGTCACAGTTTCAATGTTAGTTCCCTATTCTGCTCTTCTTTCTTCCCAAAATATCCTTGTAAACCCTTGTTTTATTTTTTCCTTCAGGTAAATAACATTCTTAATTTCCTTCAATACCACTGTTGAAAGACTAATTACTTCTTCAGAAATCACACCCTGACTTTCCTCATTTACGCTTCCTCTCTTCTCTAGCCTATTTCAGTGGGTCCTAATTTGGAAACTGTGCTACACTTGGGACTAATCTTACAGCTGCAAGTGCCTAAATCCAGTCCCTCTCGCCCAGCCTCCAGCGTGGCTTTCCCTGGTGTGCTTGGGCAGCTCACGTCTGCACTGTTGTGCCAGTCCAATTAAACTTAATTGCAGTGTGACATATGTATTCAAAACTGATGGAAAGTATTGAGAACATCGGTATGCTTAATGCATTTTGATAGTTTATAAATGGAATGTTCTGGTTATTTAATATTCTGTTGAAAAATGGAGAAAATAATTAGCTGGGGAAATTCTTAGGAGCGCTTTAATCTGTGAGTTAAATCCTGACTAAACATATGCTTTCTGTATATAGCATTGCTTCTGATGAGCAGTTTATTGTGGAATAGAAGATTATTGTTCCAGCAACACGGGTTAAAAATAGTGCTGTGCAGTAGAGAAGTCACATTTTTGATACTTTGTTGGTGATTTCTTTTTTGCAGGCTGGAAGAGCTCCAAAATGTTTATTTGCCTATTATTTGTGCTTTGGTCTTAAGTACAGCAGGTTTCTTTAAAACATACAATGTGACCTTTTCATGAATTAATTCCCTGCGGGGTGATGTATGGCTGAGTATTTAAAAGTGCCAAATATGTGGCTGAACTAGGTTTGAACTTCTATTGATCTTTCAAGTCAAGTCTTTGGGGTCTCTGCAAAGCTTTCTTTCATTAGTCCCTTTAGCTAAATCTCCTTGGATATACTTGAGTGAAATGAAGTATGTCAGAGCCGTAGACCCATGTATTTGATCATGCAACTTAATTGTCTTGGTTTTCGGTTCCTTTTCAGAGAGTGGGACAGAGAGCTGGCAACTTCAAAGAAAAAGCCCAGACTTATTAATGCTCTTCGACGATGCTTTTTCTGGAAATTTATGTTCTATGGAATAATGTTATATTTAGGGGTAAGATTTGTTTTTTCCTTCAGTAAACTTTTAGTGTTCCATAAAGAGATCCAAGACTTAGGGATTGCTAAATTAATACAGAATCCTGTGAATAGCTATAGATTTTGCTCTGTGTATTGCTTACAAAGATGATAAATACAGAGAGATACTCAGGGAGCTTCATTAAAAAGAAGTATTTTCTGATAATGTCTTAATATGTTTAAAAGATACATATTAATAATTTCGAAATGTATGTAGTGCTAGGTGCTGGCATATGCTTGTCCAAGTACAGGTAGAGCACCTGAATTTTTGTATCACTGCTGAGCTAAAGTAATTATTTTCTAATGTTACGGTTTTTAAGAAGTTTCTAAAGAATTTTCTACCCTTACTTTAAAACAAATGTCAGTGCAATTTCACATGATGGAGTCAATTTTGTCAAAGTGACTATTAGCCAGCTTCATAGTTAAATGCTTTATTCAGGTTTATGTATGCCATAAGCAAGTAGTCTTTGTTAGTGGTAAAAATTCTGCGTGAATAACCATGTGAAATATGCTTAGATCTTGGTGCTGTTAGTGTATGATCAGGAACTTGATGTGAAAATCTGAACTGATTATCACCTTTCCAACATGTTAGGATTACCCTGATTTAGCAAATGCCACCTGTTTGACAGTCCCATCACTGGGGTTAGGAACTGTGAAAATAGTTTATTATTAATGGTGTCTTACTAGGTGTGTTGGATAGCCAGACTGTAAATCTGAATATTACTGTTAACTAATATGCACATTAAATATCCACGTTATTTGCAAGTTTCTGCAATTTAGTAGTACAAGTGAGATACTACATTCCATGCTTCTCTGTTCAAAATGCTGTGATATCAGAAACTGCAGCTGTAATAGCCCAAATGGCCCAAAGTGATCAGTGTTTTCAAATGTGAGATGTGAGATGGATGTCTAGGCCAGATTTTTATTTTTGGAAGGTTGATACAGAAAGAAACTAATTCCACTGGCATTAGTGTTGAACGTGATCTAGTTTAGCTGTACTTTTAAGATCATGGATTGGGCAGGAGAAGAGTATAAGGGGAATTTATGGAAAATAGCCCACAAATGTCTCTGAAGTTCATGTTGCTTACTATAAAAGCAAACTTCTCTTTTCTTCTGGCTTTCTATCGAGTATCCCAAGGAACTATTCTAAGAGAACAGCAGAGTTACAGAAATGCAAATTTTCACGCCTATTAGAATGACCCATCTCCCAGGGAGGAAGGGGAGATTAGTGTGGAGAGTTGTCATCACACTTACGAACTTGCTACTGACTCCTCTGTAGCAGGGAAGTTTCAAGCTAGGTAGATCTTCTAGTAGGTAGATGAAGAAAGATCATAATCTGCTCTATGGCAGCTGTGCCAGATGCATGTGAAGTGAAACCACACCAACACCTATACCCTCAAGTTTTAATAATTTTGTATAAAACACTTGAAACATAAATGATAATATCCTGAAAACTAAAACACAAGTCCTTAATTACATGCAGAATTTTCAGCATTAAAAGGGAACTTTTTAAGGGTGAAAAGTTTTAATGCATCAGACAGTGTTTCACGTCAAACATCATTTTTCAGCTTAAGCATCAAATTTGGAGCCTGACTTCTGCTAGTTTTATGCTGGAATGGTTCTACCCCAATAAACTTCCATGGAGTCCCTTCTGTTTACATAGCTGTGTGAAAGACAGGCTGATCTTGCAGATTACAAAATAGGTAAATTTCTTTAGGGTTCTGGGATGAAAGTCCTGTAAAATATTCCTAAGTATATTAATTCAGACTGCTAACGGTGCAAATGTTCTGGTTTAGATCACTGTTGATTTGATTTGGGTAATTAATAATGGACTACAATTTCACTTCAGATTGGATTTTCCCCTAAGAATTATGGAAAAACTGACTGCTTCTTTCTCTTGTAATAGCACGTCCAGGGGAAATGAGTATCAGTAATAGAATCAGAAAGTCACGAAGTAAAATGGTCTAAAGAAAAATGAAGAAATTCTCTACAAAAAATGGAAGTTGCTTCCCTTAAAATGCAGCATTCATATTCTTTTAAGTCTATGAAAAATTTAGGATGTACCTCAGTCTGTCGTGCTGCTTCATGGATTCAAAATAAAAAAAAACCCATAGGCCTTAATCTTTTGCAATCACTTTTAGATTGTCTTCCAGATGTAGCTCTTAACAAACAACTCAGAAATTTCTCGACACCAAGGCTTGATTTGAAAAATAAAACCTAGAGTGAAATATTTCTTTATGTTTTATCTTTTTGCTTCTTTCTCATGGATAGATACGCTCACACATGTGTGTACACAAATTCTGATTAAAAATAGGGGAATCAAGAAATTAGCTCCCAAGCCAACTTGGTTCTCTCCCAGTTTAAGTCTCTCCAACTTGCTGGACTCTTGTCGCTAGTGAAAAGCCTAAGGTCTTCTCTCACTGCCACTCGCCTCAGTCTAAAGTCGCCACTGCTGCAGATCCGGTTCGAGGAGACGTGCCGTGCTTGCCTTCTCCATACGGAAGGGCTGCACAAGGAGAAAGGAGAGGAGATGATGTTTACGGTGCTGTCTGTGCCCACCCTGGAGGGCTTTTCTGCATCAAACCTCTGGGCTACCCTCTGGCTGTTTGAGTGTTGTGCAGGACTGGCAGGAGGTGACGTAGCTAGAATGGAAGTCAGTTAATTGTTTGTCTTTGTCCAGGTAGGGCAGTTAACCATCTAGGACAGGGCTTCTTGCTGTCTAAGGGGCTGTGTAATAACCCTTCTGTCTATACTCTTTTCACCTTGTTTGGTGACTCTTCTCTGGGACGAGACCCTTTCTTTGTGGACTCCTACCCAATTCTGTCTTTTATTTGCTCCTGCCATCTTATTACTGCTTTTTATTTTTTAACGTTTTTCCTCACCAAGCCAGCAACTCCTTATGCATGTCAGATTTGTATCTAGAAACCCCCCAGCAGTTCTACAAATTTAGCCTACCATACACTGTACTAGGTGTTCCTGCAGAGTCTGCCAGCTGAAACTTTTGCAGTAATGCATTCCTGTTTTAAGTTAAGCAGTGTCTGAGGGCTTTTGCAGGCAGTTTTGAGGATAACTTCCTTTCCCAGAGTACAGGCAAGTGAAGTGTGCGTGGGCATGCATGTGTGGGACTGTGCAGGGTTGATTTCTCTGTGTGGACTTTTTTCATGGAGTACAATTTCAGACCAGGTGAGGAAAGAACAGGACTGCAGGATTTTTAAGTCATATTCTTTGTTTGTTTTTTTTTTTAAATTTCTTTAAGAAATCGCAGACATGCAATTCAGCACATAGGAAACAAAATCTGAACCTTTCACAATGAACATGGAAAGTTTAAAACTTAGTTTAAATTCTTGATTCCGTTATCATTAGTCTTCATTTTATTGAAATCTGTAAGACAAAAAACTCACTGCTAAAGCTGCTGGTGTTCTTTTCAGGCCCTGCTCACGGAAACTAATGGGAGCTTTGCCATTAATTTGAATGGGGACAGGATGTTGTGCCGTATTGGCATAGGTGCAACCAAGTTGTGCGTTCTTTTGAACTTCACTTTCCTTTCAGCTCTTCGCTTGTCTAATCCCTGAGGCATTTTCAACAGCACCTTTCTTGGAGTGTGGTTTAAACTCTGCTGACATCCCTGCTGTTTGTGTAGTTGTTGTTGCAACTGGCATCACAGCTTTGCTCTCATTAGGTCTAGCAGTTTTTCCGTCTCTCCCTTTCCCCTCACGCGCTGTAGGTAATGATGTTATTGCAGGGTGGACACTTGTGCTCTGGCCCCCTAGAGTACTACGACTCTCCCTCATAAATAGTATTGTGTTAGGCACGTTGAGTTACTGCACTTAATGTATCTGCACCCCTGCTGTTCAAAACGGCTTCCATGTGTCACCTCATCAGCAGACGTGTCTTGCAATTTAAAGAAAAGGTGGTATGGTGGTGAAACAAAAATCTTGCTTTTAAGCATGATACTGGCTAACAAATTGGGTACTTTGCTGTGAAGATGTTTGATTCTACTTACATTTTTCTCTTATATTCATCCCCATGAAATGTGTATTTCCACTTAGGCACAGCAGCTGCTAACATTAACTTATAAATGGTTTTAGTATCATATCCCAAAGGACCCTAATGAGGATTTCCTGAAGTTCTCGCATATAGGTCACGGGTGTGAGTAAGGAGACAGGGAGGGATATGAAAGTCCTGAAGCACTGCTTGAGCATACGCCAAAACAGAGAATGTGCATTATTGTCTTCAAATGCAGAGTGATTGAGCATATGGGGGATACACGTAACGTAAAAGTTCTCATTACGTAAAAATAGCCATACCAGGTCAGATTAGCACAGTATCCTGTATCATACTCTCATTTCTCTTCAGATCTTTGCTCTTTTAATTAAGATTTCTGTGAGGGGGCCGTTTCTGAGTTTCTCAATGGCCTATGATGAATGCAGAGGGAAGAACAAGGGCAGGAGAAGGAAAAACACGACTCTTGAAAACTGGATTTTCTGTTAGGTGCACATATCCCATTCTTCTTTTTAGGCAGGTCATTCTAAGCAGTTTATTTATCCATATTTATATAAGGGGGTAATTTCGAGGTTACAAGAGGAAGAATGAAAAACAGGTAGTTTTGCTTTCATTTGTATGTAGACTAGCTAATAATATCTTCAGTAAGCAAGCTGATAAATCTCCACTGTAAACCAGTGGATTTTTACACCCCATGAAATAGCAAATGATTTGGCTTATTGCCAGCCATTATTCTACCCTTAGTCTGTAAATCACCTTTTTTTCCAGCGAGCTAGGCATGTATGCAATACCGTTATAGTCACAACAAACACAGCAGCAGTGTGGCATTTTCACTGGAATAAGAGTAAATACAAAACCCCCCCACACCTTGCTATTCTAAGCCTATATATAAAAGCTTATCTTGGAATCTCTGAGAGTATGAAAGCACTGCATTGTCCTTGAGAGGTGATTGTTTCGTAATTCACGAGTTTTGGGGAGTTTTGGTTTGCTGCTTAAGGATGCATATGGTCTAAGCACAGCTGCCTTGGGTCATGTGTGTTTTAATAAACACTGCTCCCTTTGCCTACTAATAACACTGAAGTCTTTGTCAAAGCTGGCTCCAGGTTTACAGCATTTGTGTTGAGGAAGAGTGGTGTTTAATTTGGGAAATGTAGTGCATAGTACAGGTATGCTATTTGACATGTAAAATTTAATCTCTTCTGTGGAAAAAGTGATTGATGAATACCAGCTCCACCAACAGTGGCATTCAAAAGGGGTTACAGTACAGGTTGTAGACGTACTTGGGATTGCTGTTGTATAAGAGACCAAAAGGAATCCAAAGGTGAAGGAAAAAAAAAAAAGGGGGATTTTCCCAATCTATTTATCACTGTAAAACATTAATTACTGCTGACCTTCACTGGTTCACTTCTCTCTGAGTTTCTGTATGGTGGTCTGTGTGGTTTTCAGCTGGAAGGCAGCGGTCATAAATTTTTGGCAGAATTTAACGCATCCATACAAAAAAGAATTCAGTAGTTTCTGGCTATTTCTGAAGTATCAGGTGCTTTCTGCTGAGACACAACAGAAAGAAGAATAAGGCGGGACACATAAAAGTTCTTAGCACTAAGTATTTTTACACTGAATATAACAATGAAGCAAAGGAGCACATACATACTTCATACCCTCCAGAAGCTCATGCAGAAGATGAAACAAATTGTTAGACCGCAGCACAACGATGATTTTTGCGGTTCTTGGAGAAGGACTGGGAAAGGAAAGAGAGGGCAAGAGGCAGAGATGGAAAAGGATGAGATTATAGGAGTGAAAGTATGAGAACGACGGGGATGTGAAGGGAAATGGAAGGCAAAGGTGAGATAACGCTGTGGGGTTTAATTACAGCAGAAAAGGAGGCTGAGGACAAGTGTAATAGGTTAAGGTAAAGTCAGGACTATAGCAGATCATTTAGATGCCTTGCAGTTCAGTGGTTTGATACCACCTCTTTTTCCTCTCCTACTCTGGTTTTCTACCATGTTGCTTTTTCTGGGATGGGAAGTGCTGGGGCTGCCAATGCAGAAGGGACTGGTTTCTCTCTGGGACTTTCGTTAAACTTGCCTCCCCTACCGTTTATGCCCTCTTATCCTGCTTTTGTTACAACCCTGGGTACAATGTCTAGAACTGTTGAGTAGGATGATCCAAATTGTTTATACTTTTATTCTGTTGCTATTTCCATTTACTTTATGTTTTAGCTATATCCTCACTGTGGTGTTCTGGTGGTGATCATTTCAGGAGTTGAGTCTTCCTGTGTCCTGTAAGTCCAGTAAAGTGCAGTGAGAACTGTTCCCTAGGGGCCAAAACAGAGATCCAGCCTCTGGATTCAGTCATATGATGTGGCTAATCCATTACAACTCTGACAAGTGAATGTGGAAGCTAATCTCAGTTGTCACTTTTGTAGCAAACGATCAAACAAAATTTACAAACTAGATTTGCTTTGATGGAGTTGCAGCAGCATCACAGATTGAGACAGCAGTGAATTGTCTGTTCTCCTATGCAATTACTGCAACCTTCTGTGGTTTGCACAGCAAACAGACCTGGCTTCCTCATTTAAGATATAAAGCTGTAAATCTCAGTTGGCAGGACTTGAAATTAAAATGTTAACCATTTTGAAAAAATGAATAAACTAGTGACCAAAATGATTTTTCTCATTTCCATCTGCAGGAAGTCACCAAATCTGTGCAACCCCTTCTGCTGGGAAGAATAATAGCTTCCTATGATCCAGACAACTCTGACGAAAGATCCATAGCCTACTACCTGGGCATTGGCTTGTGTCTTCTCTTCCTTGTGAGAACACTACTCATACACCCTGCTATATTTGGTCTGCATCATATAGGAATGCAAATGAGGATAGCTATGTTTAGTTTGATTTATAAGAAGGTAATTGTTTCATTTATACTCAAAGCCAAACCTGTGTCTGCAGCCTACGTCACTTTTAGACCAGTTTGTTGAAAGATTGATAGTTTTGTTAGTCAAGGTACACAAAGTACACAAAAGAATAATGTGGCTAACATCAGTTTCTGACAGCTCTCCCATTTCCTAAGTCCAAAGAATTAAATACTTGTCTACAGCTGGTTTGACTGAAGTCAGCCTCTGTGTGAGTTCAGATTTGCTGGATATGTGGTGAGATGCTTTAATTGTTCTGCCACTGTGCTCCTGTGATGCACGTGTATTGCAAAGGAAGAATAACACATGCTGGTGGCCAAAGAATATTTTCAAAAGAGGATTAGAGGTGAAGATTTAAACAATAAATACAACATAGAAGGGATTGAATTTGAATGATACTGTGTGAGATCTCTATAGCGTGAAGAATCAAGAGATAATGATGCATCGCATGTTCACAAATCCAAAGATTTAAAAAGGTATTTGGTTTTACCAATACCAAAAGCAGCTAATTTAAACAAACATGTTAGTTACTCTAGTATAAAGCTCACTGTGAAAATGTCTTTCAAAAATATTTGTCAGGATAGACACAGTAGGAGATTTTTGAGGATGCACAGCAGCACACAGCATGCATGCTTAATTAAAACTTGAATTTGCATATATATCTATATACATAAAATATTCAACAGAAAGCAAGGACTAAGTCGATAAATCAATATTTGTAAAGCAGTTTAATGGCTATATTAAATTCAAGTGACAAATAACAAGTTTAATGAGACTTTCTTTATAGCATAAGCAGGTAAGTGAATTGTTATTTGTACTACTGTACCACTGCTTATATTTTTTATCTGTATTTATTCTGTTTCATGGGGATGAGTTACATGGCCATTTTTCTATGGTTTTGTTTTCTTTTACAGATCTTAAAACTGTCAAGCAGAGTTCTAGATAAAATAAGTACTGGACAATTGGTTAGTCTTCTTTCCAACAATCTGAACAAATTTGATGAGGTATGTCATCAGTCGTTTAATCCATGTGGTCATCCATCAAATACAAATGCAGTATTTCAAGCTGTTCATGACAAGTATTAAGGAAGGAAGGAGCATAAATGACAAACTGCACTGAGTGGTCATTGTAGATATAAAATGAATCACTACCTTAAGAAAATGTGTTGGCACATGATCATGGAAATGCTTGTTCTGATACTTATTACATCCTTTATCTCCTATGCTGATCAGTAGAGGAAACCTAAAAACATGCTTGTCCTACAGTCCAGTGAGAACCTGCCAGGAGAACTCTGGGTTTACGCAGAGGACAGAACTTGCTGGTTCAATCCTTCTATCCTCTTTTCCTGACCACCGTGCCTTTTTACTAAGGGGATCCAGTCCGTTCCTGCCATTGAGCAAGCAATGATGTTCAGCATCCTGTTGCTACTATTACCCACTCTCCTAAAAGTGATTAAGTGTTGATATAAGACCTTATTAGGAATCATTCCCTTAGACAATACTTCCAGATTGTCCTGTAAAACTTTTCTTTCGTTAAAGACACAGAGGTAAACAAACCCCTGCTAATGGCTTTGGGAACCGGAACCTCTGTGAACTTCTGTTCAGCATGTGTGTTTAATTGGCCCATTGGTAGTGCAAGGTTTGCTTCCTATGAAAGCAGCAAGAACAGAGAGATTGTAGACACATGGCTGGAACTGTGGACTGTATTTGCTTTAAGCACTATATTACTATATAGAGCAATGTCAGCTAGCATTGAACAAGCTAGGACAAGTGCCCTATCCTTGCAGCAGTGTAGCTGCAGTAACACAGACCCCCTGTGCAGCTTGATCGCAGGATTCAGTCCAAAATCTCCCCAATGTGAAGGAACGCGACTGAAGTAGGCAGCAATCTGTTTTGAATTAGTCGTGTTCACACGACAGTCATCTCTTCACCAAAGTAATATTTGCCTCCTATATCAGATTAAATCACTGTCAGAAGACTTCTCTGTGTATTTTTCTCATCTTGCAGTGGTTGAAAAAGTCAGCATTGATGGCAAATTCTGTTTACTTTTATGAAGCTGGGATTTTTCCTCGTGCATATACATAGTGAAAAGACAATTGCGGACTGAACTTTGCCTTACAAAAATCAAAGTTTAGGTGTGGAATGTATATGTATTGCTGCACTGTCGTCATAATTAACACCCAGAATGCTATGTGCTTAGGATCACAAATCCTCCTTTATAAACTTGTTTTACCACTGGAAATATTTGTACCATTCTTCATTACATTTTTCAAAGTGTCACATTAATGACTTCTTCCTTTTCAAGTAGTTTTCAGAGCACATCTGTAACTTGTATTGTTATTATTTTCTGCTGTGGGCTTCCACAGGGTCTTGCTCTGGCTCATTTTGTATGGATTGCACCTTTACAAGTGGCACTGCTGATGGGACTGCTCTGGGATATGTTAGAAGCTTCTGCATTTTCTGGACTTGCTTTTCTAATAGTCCTGGCCTTTTTCCAAGCCTGGCTGGGACAAATGATGATGAAATACAGGTGACGAGACTGTTTTAAAATATTTCAATATATTTTTCTGAAACACGTTGGTTTAAGAAGTTTATACCACTTGATTAAGGGTCTCTAGTTACAACATTGTTACAAAGGAGGAGTCCAAAGAGTGTTGGCTGAGTCGGGAAAGTCATGGACAAGCCTTTACTTATTTAGCAGCAGCTGTCTAAACTTAACAAAATGAAAGGTCTAATGTGCAGTAAATAGTGATAATGCTTTGTAGAATTAAAATTCCTTGTTATTGACTTGATTCATTCTTTTTAGAGCTTGCTTTTTTTCCTTAGTAAAACAATTACTAGGTTTCTAATAATTCCTTTCACATTCTTAATAATAATTCTGTTAAAATAAACATTTTAAGCATAGGGAAAGTGTTTTCATAAGATATAATGGGATACAAACTAACTATACAGGATGAAAAAGACGAAGATTGACCTACTGCCTTTTTACTTTGTAGGAATAAGAGGGCAGGAAAGATCAATGAGAGACTTGTCATCACCTCAGAAATAATTGAAAATATACAGTCAGTTAAAGCCTATTGTTGGGAAGATGCAATGGAAAAAATGATTGAAAGCATCCGTGAGTAAGTGTTCTCATTTGTTAGTCAAATTTTTAATGTGCTCAGTAAAAAAAAAAATATTAGGTGGCTATGAACACCATCTGTGGTCTTGTTAGTTAAGAATTAAGTAAAGCACACAAACATTAATCCTCCATAAACTAACCGTGCATTCCCACACTGCAGCTTAGTTTTTTTTTCCCAATTTGTCAAGATCACTATGGGGGTGAGATTGTTTTTTTATTTTTTTTATTTGCTTCCTCATTTGTTATAATGATATTTCAGTGGTGAGTTTGCGCAGGTAAAACAATTGTGGCATCTGTGTTTGTTTCTGGCCAGCCCTGTCCTCATCTTAGAATAAAAAGCCCTTTTGTGATGGTTACTTAAGGCTTTACAGACTTTCCTATTCTGTGGTGAAGGAAACAGTATGAGTCCTCTGCAGCCATCTTCTGAGAAATGCAATACAGCTGGTTTTAAATGTTACATGCAGTCTGTGAAAGGATTAAAGTAGCACAGCTTCATGTATTCATCCTCCACAATTGTATTAACATTTATTGTCTGTAGATAGCATTGTATAATGCTTATCTCTTCAATTAATATCAAGAGTGAACTGGAACTACTAGACCTGAAGCAGAAAGGAGGTAAAAGAGCTAATCTAGTTAGCTGAGAGCCTTCATTACTGACAGGGAGTCCTTGGGGAAGGGAGGAGAAGTGACATATTGATTGACTGCTCTAAAGCTGTCCCATGTGTTTGTTTAGTCCTTTACAGAGAATTAAAATTTGGTGCCAGGTGTGTGATTGGGAAAATAAAAGAAATATAAGTGTCATATTATCATGTAAATAAGAGGTGGAACGATACTATTACACAAACACCTTCTTGTTCAGCTGCTTTCTGAAAGACAATCGAGGGAAAGTGAAGTGTTCTTTACTGGTAGAATATGGAAGATCTTAAACTTTGTAATGATTTACTATTAATAATCAGAGAAAGCTCAGTCTGAATCCAGGCCAGGAGTTCCAGCTCAAGATGGAACCAAGTTGGGATTACCCCGGTGTCACTAGTCACATGCATTGCTTCTAGGAAATTTGAGACCACATCTTGTGAGCAAATCCTGTAGAAATGAATTAAATAATTTTTAGTCCACAAAATGGTCACAGAAACCTGGAAAAAGGACTGTCATTTTATGATCTGTATTTTCTACAATAATTTATAGTGAATTTTGTAATGCTGGAATTCAATTTTTATTATATGATGCATGGATTTTTAAAAGACAAGAATGCTAGCAATGTTACAAGATCAAAGTATCTCTCTTCTACTTCACTGCACCAAAATACCATATTTTTTTGAGTGATCCTACAGGTCACTTGGTGAAGACATCACCAGAGCAGGTCAACTCAGGAATGTCAGAGTTTCAGTAGAATTTTGCTTGCTGAGCCAGCTCTGCAGAGCTTCCCAGTCAGTTGGCTTGTTAAGCTGGTAGGAAACAAGACCTTATGTGTGAAGCCATGCCTGTATTTTAGCAACAGTGCTTTATAACTCAGTCATTACCCAGCAGCTTCTGCATGCTGGCATTTTCTGATGCAACTCAGTTTAATCAGCTCTAATGAACTAGATAGACCTGTGCCCTTCCTCTGGTAGACTTGAGCTGCCAGGGCTGGCCATCCTGCAGGTGTAACCCTGCTGCAGGCAAACTCCCCTGGGGAACTGTGACACTTCAGAGGGACCAATATGGGCTGTCTTCGGTGTGCCCTCTTAAGTCTGTACTGATAATAGCTAGTCGTAACAGGTGTCTGAATAAACATACCTGCACTCCTATTGGCTATGCAATGTATTCAGAGAAGTAAAAAACCACGACACCAAACTGTTCCCCTGAACCGTAGCATAGCACTGGAGAAGCGAAGTCCAAGGTTGCCAAGTGTCTGTACTTTATCAGCAGAATATGTATCTTTATATAAAGCAAAGACTCTCAAGCTCATGTATTTGTACTGATTCCTGCAGCACCACTTCAAAAAACAGGCATACACTGGTCTACGTGCACGAAGCTCACAGCATCCCTTACATCTCTCTTCAAGTGCCCATATTGCATCAGCAAGACCTGTCCCAAATGAGTGCTTAATTTACAGAGCTCTCAAGCCTGTGTCACAGACAGACCCACCTCTGGAAGACTTTTGCTTGTGGCTGTGTCAGCTTGTGGCTGGTACTTGGGAGCATACTGAAAAGGGTTAGTGCTTTGATTCTCCCTCACTGGAGTAGCTGTGTGCTTCAGCACCGCGGGGCTCTTTGATAGATTCTACGCAGGTATTTGTGTGGGACTGGACAAGCACCAAGCCCCAAAATCTTGGTTATCCCTATTCAGTGCTGCCACCCACAGTCTCACATAAGGCCCTTTCTCCAGGGCAGTGGCTACTACTGTGGTGGTGACCTGCATGCCTGGCTACTTTCTTCAGGCCTGTCTTGTGAAATACAGACTTAACAAGAAGTGCTAGGTGCTCTGCTCCAAAACTGGCTAAGCTCAGATTTGCTGTCAGGGACTTTTAAGAACACTGGCTGACAGA
Source organism: Sagittarius serpentarius (assembly GCA_034782735.1). Classification (NCBI taxonomy): domain Eukaryota; kingdom Metazoa; phylum Chordata; class Aves; order Accipitriformes; family Sagittariidae; genus Sagittarius; species Sagittarius serpentarius. The sequence goes on along the minus strand of JAVKLA010000005.1, from coordinate 27,358,860 downwards.
AGTTGGTAAGATACTGGATGCATGTGGAAGTCTCATGCGCGTGTAGTGTGGAGCTGAAAGGGGATTCCACAGAGCTCCAAAATCCTGGATGGACTTTGCTTGCAGACGCTGGCTCAATACCAGAAGACCCATAAAGGTTATGGTGCTCAGCCTTGCAACACCGGGTATTACCATCACCAATGGGACTGCGAACTTCTGCACGTTATCCCAGTGGTTAGAGCGCTCACCCAGTGAATGGGCACTTTGGGGTCTAACTCCATTTCTAGCTCCAGTTAATTGCTCTTGCAGCAGAGCAATTGCTCTTTCACTGCAGCAGAGGTGCCTCTGTTCAGGCAAAGCTGAGCTGCAGGGCACCTGCGGAATGCAAAGTGAATGGGGTCAAAATGAAAGCAGTCAATAGAAAGCTTCAGCACTGTGAGTTAGTACTATCAACTCAGAAAATGAATTACGCTCCCTGGATTATTTCTCTGTTTATTTAATAGCTTGCTGTAAGATGCATAGACATTGTGGAAGCAGCTAAGAGTAATCACCAGTTGCATTCTTGACTGCATAGCAATCAGTAAGCTACTCTGTAGACTAAGCTTCTATGGAGAAAGGAGGGTGGAGAGCAGACTCCCTGCCTTCGACTTCTTCAAGCTGAAGTTAACTGATACCTTACTTCATGGGTGAAGCTGTTAATAGGGTGCTCTGCCAAAGGAGATGACACTATAATCAGATTGTGGATTGTTCTTAGGTTTTTTTATGGTCATATATAGCAAACTTGGCATTTCAAGTGGAGTTATGTATCTAGATGACTAGATGAGTATGGGATGACGTTTCTGGGAGTGTATCATACACCACAGCATTAGATGCTTAAGGATGGTTATGCCAGGAATAGTAGAGGCTTGTGGTTTATGAGGTATCTAAATCATGACATAGATCATTGTTACTTTGTCTGATAACTCTGAACATGGGTCCCAAAATTTGGCTCCAGTTATTTTTTGCGTCCAAAACTTGCTTTGAATCTTGATTTTTAAGTGCAGTGCTAGAAAATAGGAAGGATGAATGAGCCTCTAAGTTAATTGCTTTACCAACAGTTCCATCCAAAATATTTGTAAGATGTAAACTGTGGTATCCTATACTAATTATTTGTATTTGTTTTTTTTTAACAGAACTGAACTGAAGCTTACCCGAAAAGCTGCTTATGTGAGATATTTCAACAGCTCAGCCTTCTTCTTCTCAGGCTTTTTTGTGGTGTTTTTAGCTGTGCTTCCATATGCTGTGACTAAAGGAATTATTCTCCGAAAAATATTTACCACCATTTCCTTCTGCATTGTTCTTCGAATGACAGTGACCAGGCAGTTTCCCGGGTCTGTACAGACCTGGTATGACTCTATTGGAGCAATAAACAAAATACAGGTAGGGTACATACACTAAAATCTTCCCAAGTACGTAAGCTAATTCTTTATAGGATGTTATCTTGTCAGTTGATCAACAAAAGCCCACAGCATTTATACAGACTTTCCAAGTATACTATATGTTGCTTTGACTACACACCATGAAATGTCATTATAAATCTTGATATTGTTTTATGGTTCCCCAGGCAGCATAACCACAGGAGTCTCATGCTATCTGCATGCTGCTTTTTTTGAAACAGTGGCTTTTAGTTATTTCTTCTCATTGCAGAATAAGGAACTTAATAAAAATGTATCATGAGTTGTGGTGCTTAAGAGATGTTTTTCCTTCAGAAAAGGAAGTACAAAATTAGTACATGTTTTATATAGCACGGCTTCCAGTAGTTGCAGTCACAGATCTTCTGTTTTCCTAGCTATTAGTGGCAAGAACAGCAGGAGGTTGTGCATCTTATGCAAATGTGCATCTCATTCATTATAAGTAATAAATATAATTAAGTTACTGGTCAAATAATTACTACCTACCTTACGTACTGAGATCAATTGCTCATATACCAGCATGAGAGGCTTATCCGCAGAGGCAAATCAGGGTGAATTCTCATTAACTCTGTCTGTTTTATCTGCTGTTTTGAGATCACTCCTCAGGAAAACAATTCTTATTCTATTTCAGGGTGAAATCTTAGGCTTTTTTTTTTATATATTTGTAGATTTTTTTGGTAAAACATAGATTTTGTTATTTTTAGTGTGATAAAAATACCTAATATGGAACTTAAAGATCTTAATCTGAAATCTGAACCTTAATATAGAATAAGAAGCAGATATTGGATTTTTATCTTTTTCAGCTGGACAGAAAATTTGAGAAATCTAGCGATAAACCTTTTTATTCGACATTCAGAAGACTGCCTTGTTGGGTCCCAATTTAGGCAGTCCTTGTGCTCTCAGATTCCCTAGGTGTTAGTGGAGGTATCCTGTCTGTCCTGTTTCTAACAAAAGTGTATCCAATCCGCTGTCGCAGAACTGACAAGCCCAGTTGCTGTACCAATGCCCTCACTTTGCTGAATACTCGTCTTTGGGGATATTAGCTCTGTGTGAGTCCATAAATAATCATCTCTTGGTGGCAGGTTCGGTATAGACCCCAGAGACTGCACAGAATCCCAGAACACCGGTGCTGTTTGCTTGTCACAAGAAGCATAAACAAAAATAACATACCACTCATACATATCTCTAATTTAATTTCCTTATCAGCTTAGAGAGTTCACTGGGCCAGATATGTCCCCTGGGCTATTGTAGTTTCCCTGTACCTAGACCCATGTTTTCTAGACCATGAAGTGTTTCAGGATCAGTGTGCTTTCTCTGACTATCACTGCTCCAGCAACTCCACTGGATGACCCCACCGCCTTTGTTATGAAAGCCTAGCTATCATTTCCTCATTTTGCACAAACTATGTGTGTTTTGCCTTCCCGTTTTTTGGTTCCTGCCCTTTCAATCATCTGCTTTTTCACTTCTGCTTGTTTTACTTGGGAAATCTGCAAGTTTACTGTAGAGAACTGATTTTCCCCCGTTCCTGCTTAGTTTGTGCACTGTATTGCCCACATAGACCTACTTGGTTCCACGTAATTTAGAAAGACAATTTAGAGGAGATGATACCTACAAACTGCATTACTGTAACAAAATAATGGAATAGAGAAGTTGTCTTTCCTACATTAGCATAGACTTAATCTTTTTTCCTAATATCCCAGAAGGTAACACAAGCATCAAGTTGCTGACTTGTGTCATTTGAAATTACACTGCTTCAGTGCTGTACTGGCCAGGATCATTATCTGCCTTTTTTTTTGTTGGTAGAGACATCATTCTAACTCTTTTAAACTCTTGCAATTTTGGAATAGGGAGATAGCAACATGTAGCTGCTTTGTTTCACTGTTTACCAGAGTGCAGCCTTCCATATCCTACTCCAAAACCAAAGCTTTATTTGAAAAGGATTAAGGTTAGAGGGGTGATGCTGCCTGATAGAAGTCCTGAAAGCAAAGGAAATGCCAAGTTTTGATATTCTTTCTAACCAGAACAAAATACGTTTATGGTTATGTTTTCACTAGGAATGAAAGAATTGGTAGTTTCAAAAATATTTCCTTCTGCATCCAAAAGACATTGTATAAACTATATTTATGCCTCTCTCTAAGACACTACAATGCAATAGCACCATCAGAAATATTAGTTAGTGCTCAGTGTTGACAAGTATGTACTGCTTTGTGTGATACAGCCGTCCCCTACCGTTTCCTCTCATCTGCTTTCATGGTGTTTCTAGGATTTCTTGCTGAAAAAAGAATATAAAGCCCTGGAGTATAATCTAACAACCACTGGAGTTGAGCTGGACAAAGTAACAGCTTTTTGGGATGAGGTTAGTACTTTTACCCAAACTAAATCAAAACACAGAGTGTATATTTTTTAACCAATATTAGCCTTGGTGTTCTCTAAAAAGAGCAGCCTACACTCCTTCATTTTAACTGGCTTCAGCTATCAGCAGGCAAGGAATATATGGCAAGTAATTAATGCATGATAGTAAATCATCTGCGGTTGAGAAACTTTGGAAGAGACCTTTTAATAAGTGTTAAGGCCTGTAATAAGTAGTTATTTCTGATTTAAGCCAGCCTGAAAACAGAATCAGGCTGTGGCATGTATAAACATCGGAAAGCAGTTCTATAATAGGCAAATATTGTTTGTGTCCACAAATTTAGGAGCAAGTCCAATACATGCATTAAAAATTATATGTATTTAAGATTATAATAATTATGTTATAGATAGGAAAATTAACATCAAAAGAGTAAGTTCATATGTTTTCATAAATCCATAGTATGGTATACATGTCTACGTATATGTGTGTTTTATTTTTTATGTACATACAAATACACATCTGTGTATGTTGCAGGGAATTGGAGAGCTGTTCGTAAAAGCAAACCAGAAAAACAACAACAGTGCTGACAATAATCTCTTCTTCAGTAATTTTCCCCTTCATGCCTCTCCTGTTCTTCAGGATATAAATTTCAAGATTGAGAAGGGACAGTTATTAGCTGTTTCTGGATCTACTGGAGCAGGCAAGGTATTTCCATTTCTGTTGTTTCAACAAAAGTCCTAATAATTTTAAGGAATAATATTGTGTTGTTATCTGTGTTGTTATCTGTATTGTTACCTGTATTGTTACTGTATTCTTGCTATCCTGTGCTCACTATAAAAATGATGGCTGTAGGAAAAAGTATGAATGAAGTTTCAATAAAATGGCTAATAGTTATTTGAAGTGTTACTCTGTGGCTGATATGAGAAGGAGTTTGCTGGATATTTTTTGTATATACAAGGGTAGAGACTTAATAAGGAAATTGCAATTTAAATGACAAAACTATTTTCCCATAGGAAGTAAAAGGAGATTTACAGGAATAATGCAGTCTGAAACCTAAAGTTAATGCTTATGGTGAGAATCTCCTTTCCTTTAAAACAATAAACTGGAGAACATAGCATAGATATCCAGATGGCTTAGTGTGCTAGAAAGCACACTTTTTTTTTTCCTGCCTTACTAACATTTTAAGGAAAAATTTGAACACAAGATGGTCAGTATCCTGACAAGCCTTACACAGATTAGCCAGGTAACTGAGATGCGTGGCCTGGACATGTGGTATACCTGGTCATTTTTGCTCGGGTTCCTACAGTGCCTCACTCAGACAGGTTCCCTGAGTCCCACCTGAAAGCTTGGGGAGGTGCTGCTGAAACTGGTGGTTTTCTGAGAAAAGTTGTGGTTTAGATTAACTGTCATTTTAGAACCCCAAAATATTATCAATACATTTAGTTTGCAGATAACACATTCGATTAACCTTATTAATATAAAATGAGCTGAACTGTGATACTCTTACTCACTTTGAACAGCAAGTAATGAGATGAGTCTTTCATCTTCACTGGCTTTTCTGAGGAGATGTGAAAGTCAAAACAAACATTCATTATCCGTTTGGCAGCTTTTCTTTTCCTGCTTAACAAATTATTGGTGAACATATTTCTTTTACTTGCATGTGGTAAAATCTTTGGTCTGTTGGATTCAGTGGCAAAGGACCCATCAATTTCGGTATGATCAAGGCTTCTATATTTTTTATACTTGTAATACAAAAATGCCAGCTAGAAAGTGCCGAAGGATGTATGTATATCTCCTTTATTCAGCTACTTAGGAAACTGAGGAAAATTCAGATTACACTGAGCAGTTTACATGAGTATATACACACAAAAAATTTGCACTTTTTAAGGCAAAAAAGATAAAAGGCTTATAATATTATCTGAAAGATATACAAAAAATAAGGTTTACACCCCCCCTCCCAAAAAAAACCCAAGGAATTTCTCCTTCCCTTACACCCTCTTAATTTAAAGTTTCCTTCATGTGTCTTGAGGCTGTTGCTATATATTCCAGGAATTGTCAGGCCTGTGAAACAGACTGCACACCTATTTTATCTATAGCAGGTATGGAGCCTGACATAAGCTCTTTAATACTGCTAGAATATTAGATAAGGTTGGGTTTCGGTTCTTTTTTTTTTCCCATGTGTGTTATATGGCACAAGATACAGTAGTTTAACATCCAGTGTGCAAAACATAATAAGCAACTGTTCTTTGCAAGACCAGAAACTTCTTACTCAGCATTATGGAAAAGTCAGATTCTGGTATAATGGAAAGAATCTCGTTGAGACCTCCCCCGCATATTGTAAAACTTGTCAAAGGATCTTTGGGCTTGACAGAATGAAACTGTGGCTTAGACAGATTTTTAGATCTTTGACTGTTACGTCCCAACTTTGTTGACTGTTTATTACACCACTGGAATGGCTTTGTAACTTATTTTTCCTTGTATTTCTCAATTCTGTTCTTTGATCTAGTAGCCGGTGATGTGTGACAAGGTTACTGCAAGCTACTGATTAACTTTGAAATTATAACATGTCAGTACTGAAATTGCAATCAATTCTTTTATGAAGGGAAATAGTAAATAAACTTAGGTCATGTATTCACGTAAATGAGTTAACAGTTACAGAGGAAAATTCAGATCACACTAAGTAGCTTGTGAGTAACTGTATACACATACACAAAGAAATTGCATTTTTCAAGGCAATACAGATAAAAGGCTTATGAACACTAGCAAAATTGTAAACATGAATTGTGTTGTACAAAGAACAAACAAAGTAGCTACTGTTAATGTTAAAAATCAAATAACGTTCTCCATAAATACTAATACCTTATGGCTGTATGTCTCACAGATACTCACATTTTTACCTTGTAAAATTAGTGGAAGTTTAATTAAAAATACATGCTTTTGCAGCAGCATGCCTTTTATACAAAGTATCTTACACCATTTTTATCATTCATTGAATGAAGTTTCTCTCATTTCAGAGGCCTTTCAGAACCATATGCATCATGAAAATCTCCACTAATTGCAGCTTGCACTAGATCAGTACTTATAGGGGCACTCTTTACAAGCGAAATGTACCATTTAAGTGGCTTAGCAGAGAGACTCTCACTTTGTTTAGCATTTCTTATGGTTGTACAGATCTCTGATATATTAACCAAGTGTTAATGATTTTTCAGACTTCTCTTCTGATGTTGATAATGGGAGAATTGGAGCCTTCGCAGGGTAAAATTAAACACAGTGGAAGGATATCCTTTTCACCTCAAGTCTCCTGGATCATGCCTGGAACAATAAAAGAAAACATAATTTTTGGTGTATCCTATGATGAATACCGATACAAGAGTGTCATCAAAGCCTGCCAACTAGAAGAGGTCAGTCATCTGGGACTCTTAAGGCCTGTGACCCAACCCAAGTGAAACCCTCCCCCCCAGAAAGTCAGGGAGTGGAGCTTTAAGTAAGCGAGATATTTCTGAGATTTAAGGAACAATTTTGTGGAATTGCAAGTCAGCCTGTTGCCAGCTTCTTGGGAGATACACTGAGCGTGCTGGTTCTGGTAGCTTACATAACAGGAGCTAAGTAAGCTTGCTCAGACATTACAAGGTGTCTGCCTTCTCAGTCTTCTTTGCTAGTTAAAAACATGGGTAAACATATTAATGATAAAGAAGTGATGTAAAAAGTATTGTTCCTTAAAAATTTTTTTCATGTTTCTTCCCCATAAAGAAGTTTTTCCTTACAGTCTTGGAAATGAACCTGTTTTCCTCCTTTCTTTTGCACTTCAAAAATGGCTCCAGGGGTAATTAGAACTCTGTGCCATAAACCTGAATTATTTAGAGGAAAATCTTGACTGAAGTTGGTTTTTTCTGTGTGCATGTTGAAAATTCTCACACTGGAAATTGTTGCAGGATCAGTCTTTACGTGACATGTAGCCCACAATTAGTACAATGACATGGAAATGTCCTTGTGTGTGTTTGACGTTGGCAGAGGGTAGTGTAGGAAAGATATCTTTTCACATTGCAAGATACAAAAGGAGCCAATATTTTAGACCTTTCCACCCTTATTGCTATGCCTTAAGATCAGGCATTTTGTCTGTAACATGTAGATGAAAACAATATATATTTAACTGTGCTGAATAGGATCTGTCTTTAGGCCACACAGTGAAACATACTTTCCTTTAGTGCCAGTCAAGCAAGAAAACAATAGCCGGTCTGTTTAAGATGAGGTTACAGCACTTTATCTCAGAGCAGGGTATGGTTAAGCGATAAAGTAATCTTTTCTTATATGTTTATGGCCATTTCAGCTTGTGTTTGGATTGTGGTTTGCTGGAAATCTTTGAAAGCTTCTGAAGACAGAATTAACAACTTCTGTGTCAGGCTTTCTGAAGAGAGTAGTCCTTAACCCCAGTCATAAAAGTTGTAGTTAATGCCAAAGCTTCAAGAAACAACTGGCTTCAGCAATTCAAAACTGTCCTTGCTCAAAGAGGCTTCCCAGCCCAGGCCCGTCCTAGAGCGGAAGGTGGTTAATGATGGCTCAGTGTCTCGGTGTTGCTGGGATGGCTCACCGTCTTGGCATTGGTGGGACAGCTCAGTGTCTCAGTGTTGGTGGGGTGGCTTGGTGTCTCGGTAGACTGCAGCTACTTTGTTCTCCAAACAGGCTCAATCAAGCCAGCTTTGATCTGTGTTGGTGCAGCTCTGTGCAGAATGGTATGCTTCACCTCCTAGCAGGGCTCATTATTTGAGATAAAGTTTGATACTTACATTTTCTTCTGGACTGAAGCTGAATAAATTGGCCTGGCCTGAAGAGAAGGCAGAATGCTCTGCAAAGAAGCCAAATGCATTACCTTGTTGCTATTACTATGCTTCTAGTCTCATTAGCTTTCACATCTTCGTTACCGAACAGGACTTAGTATGGCAGATTGAAGGATGGATTTCAAATATTAATTCCTTGTTTATTCCCCAGTGTGACGTTTTAGGTCACTTTATTACAACAAGGGTTAGCACTTTGTTGGATTGGGGTTGTGTGTGTTCTCATTCTTCAGAAAGGAGAGGTACCAGAGGGTTTTTGCCTAAGGGAGTTAACTTTGTCCCCTTCTCTGCAACTCTCCGATGTAGGTATATAGTCCACCTGAATGTGGGCCCGTTGCTGAGTCTAGTTCTTATATGGGCTCTTCAAGGTGAGCCAAGGTCTGGTGATAAAAGAGAGTTTATTTCCTTATTGCTCATATGCTGGAACTCGGTTAACATACAGCTCTTAACAGGGGCTAAGTGAGATTTGCTTCCAAGCTCCATGCTCACAAAAACTTTTTTGGGAATACAAAGCCATCTTCTTTGACCCAGTGGGCAAATAGATGTGATACTACTGCAAAAAGTAACATACCTGCAAAATGCCTCCTTTGCTTTGCCATCTGCACCATCATCCTAGAGGAAGCATACTGAAGATCTAGTTCAATTTCTAAATTTTCCCTTTGTCTTCATTAGTGCCACTAAAGTACTACATGTTACTGTGTGTGGGTCACATCATACCATTGACATAGGTTTGGGCCTTCCTGACACACAGTGAATAGCCTGTTCTTGTGTGTCAGCAGAATGGGACACTGAACCTGGGTGACTTCATACAAAGTGCTCTGCATTTTGTTTTAGGTCTGTGGAGATATTCAAATGATATTAAGCAAGTGTAACTTAAATAATTTGGGGTGCATGAGAATTTTCAGAAAAGTCAGCACTACATTTTTCTGCCTGACTTTTTGGATTGGTACATAGTTGATTTGCTGAGGAGTTATCACTTACAGCCTCTTTAGAGTTGCTAAGTACTGGAGGTAAATTTATCTCAAAATAATTATGAAAGATGGAAAGTATAAGTAAATATTTCACAGAGCTTTCCATATTTTTAGGTTCCCAAGAATAAAATTGTCACTGTATAGGAAATCACATCTTTATTTAGAGGTTAGAATGTGTTATGTGTTAGATTTTTATTCTGTAAAGTAAAGAATAGCAAATCTGGTTATATTAACCATTACCTAAAAAATAGGTGGGCCTTGGTAGGTTTTTCTTGAATAGAAGAAGGATTTTTGATGTTTTTCTAGAAGATATTCTTGCAGCTTTACATTTTATTCTCTTTGTGTTTGGAAGCATCAAAAGGAAGGTTAAAAAGATGGTTTCTTCTCTAATGAGTTTTGAATATTCACAATTAACATTACTGGAAAGCAATGAAACTATGAGCAACAAAAGGATTTTCTTTTATTTCTTTTATGAGCTTACATAAGTTTATAGCAATTTAGAACACTAAAATGGGACATTTTTTAGTCCAAAGAGTTCAGGTAGCTGCATGTTGTACTTCCTTGACTAGTATACTCTGCTTAAGAAGTTTCTGCCTTCAGCTTTTTATTCTTGTTGCCTTGCTGCAATTCACCTACCCTCCAGTTGTGTTAGTACACCTGTTCATGATGTTGTACTGTGAAATAGAAGATGAAGATTAAAAAGAAAATTATTATGACATATTGGAGAACTGCGTCCATCATAAATACTCTGCCAGTATAGTTTGACAAAGTGTGTTTGTGTAGTGCACAGTACATTAGGATCTCAGTCTGTGCTTGGGTTTACAGGCTCAGTTAGCATGTATACATCCCTCAAGTATCCTTTTTTTCTCATGCATAACGTAACTGTTGTCTCACCCAACGCTCATCACATCGGTGCATGACCAATGAATGGTCAGGTGCAGTAAAGCTTGTCACTGTTTTGTGAGTCTACATATGGGAAGTATGTGGTTTAAAACGGTGCTTATATGAGCGTAGTCCCACTTGATGGCACACATGTAGCAACAGTGTAGTGTCATAGGTTTCATGGTCCTTGGTCCTCACAGCTCTGATCTGTATCCTTCTCTGGCTTGTGGGGATACCAAGGGCAAGGGACGCTACAGTGCAACCCTGTACGAGTGTGTGAGATCTGAGTTGTTGAAATGATCCACAATGAAAGACAGTTGTGTTGAAGGCTCAGTGAGTGAAGTTTGTCAGGTCTAAGTGCTACTGCTTGTCATAATTTCAGGATGTTGCTGTATAGATATGTAATACTGAAGAAGCATGATAAAGGTTCTCAAATGCATCAGTAAAACTATGCCTAAGGTACTTTTTAAACTTCTGTTTGTAGAGCTTATATGTGTATTTTTATGGTATTGTAGCCTGCTTTATATGTGTAAAACGATTCAGAACTTGATTATAATTACATTTCTTGATTATATTTTTCCTTTGAGGGTACGTAGGGCATCAGGGGAGGTAAAATCATGTTTTATAATGTCATTCTAATTACTGGAGTTTGGAAATGGGCAGAGGTTAAGAGCAGAGCAGTGGAAGGTGACAGAACAAAAGAAAGACTGCTTTGGAGTTGACATAAAGGGACTAATTCAGAGCTACCTTAGTATTCTTGGTATCCTATAGAAACAGCCTTACTGGCAAAAATTATTTCTGAAAGCCCAGCACAAACTAAGTATTGCTGCAGTGAGATATAAGTGGTGCGCAGACATTGCTTTTATTCTTGCGTGATGCAGAACTCAAAGGAATGCCAATACATTTAAATTACATGATACATTCTGTGAGACATCATAGTAAAAGAATTTTTACAAAAAGGTACAGCAGAAGAGCTGCTTGTTCCTTCTCCACTGCCTTCTTCCTCTTTTTTCCTTTCCTCGAGAAATAGCAAGCAAGCAGGGTGAGTACCTAATTTAACACATCTTCTAAAATGATGGTCCAAGTTTGCAAATATGGAAGTGAAGGCTTTCAACTTCTAGATCAAACCATTCCAGCACAGATCTGTAGTCCTTGCCATTTGTCTTTTATTCAGAAGCTTTTTTGAAATAAATTGTTTGAATGGGTTTACTTTTGAGTGTGCAGGTATTATCACAAATCTATTACCTTTAAAATTTTATATTGGCATGCTATGATTGAGAGAATCCAATTGTAGATGTAATTGGTACAGATTCTGCACTCATTTCCTGAAGACAGTCCCCACAGGCAAGCTTAAAGGTACTTGAAAAGTAAGATAGGATGAATTGGTGCTGCCTTGGCTTATGGTACTTTTTTTTTTTACAAGGTGTTTTACTCTTTTTGTCAAGTACTTTTCACCACATTCATAATAAAAATCAGTTAGCAAGAGAATGTGAACTTTTGCGTAGCACTTCAAATTAAGGACCGAGTATGAACAAATTTAATGCTGAGAAACCATCCTGCATAATTAATTGATTTTTATTCTCATTGCTCAGTAGCAAAAGCCACTGGGAGATGTGAACTGGATGAGTTTATGTATCTATGGAAACTTGCTACTAAATTTGAAATAAATCTGCAAGTGTGACCTCCCCAAAGATTGAAGTGTTGTGTTAATGTCATGGCAGGGATAACATGAATATAAATGGGAATTTGTAGGAGCGGCCAGTTGGGTTTGCAAAATCCTTATTACTGATGTAATGAAAAATGGGGAAGGTATGTGGCTTGATTTTGAGATTTTTAGGTTGAAAAATCAGTATTAATAGGCTACTATACACAGGGTGTGGGGGTTTTATTTGGTTTTAGCACTTGCTAAGTTAAAAAGGTAAAACCTTTGGACAGTTGAAATAGGAATCTAAATGCTGTTAACATTGAACAAAATCATCCTAAGAGAACGCGTTCCTCCAGTCAAGACTGCAGAAGCAGGCCCCTTATAGTTATTCTTGTTAAAAAATAAACAAGCATCGTATTCCATTTGAAGGGGTGCAGTAATTCATTAGTTTTGAAACCATACTTCCATGACTTCCATTTTTACCTTTCTGCAAGGTAAGATAGATATTTTTCCACCTAGTTAGTTCATTTGATCCTTCAGTAGTTACCTAAGAGGCCATAAACACATAATGGCAAACTACCTTTAAGAGATTACCACTCTTAAAGTAAACACATGCTCTGATTTGAGAGCTACCAGCTGCTCATGAATGTAATGTTTAACATGGCATGCAAATAGAGGAAGTATTTCCATGCAAAATCAAATCATGTAATAGTACTAAAGAAATTTGTGGCCAGATCCTGTGGTTTTTTGAGCTGGTTTTACAGGGAGTGTAGGAGATTCATTTTCATCTAAGAACTTAGATTATAGAGGGAATAACTAGAGACAGAGACAGTCAATATGCCAAGCCCTGGTTTGTATTCCTGCGTGTTCGAGGTCTCCTTGCAAAGGATGGCATCCATCCCTGGGTGACGAGTTCACTGCAATGTCAAGGATGCCCTGAAACAGAAACACATATCATTGCATCCCACTGTACTGCTCCAGCCCCTTTTATCTGTGCTGGTTTTGGGTTTGTTTGGGTTTGGTTGGTTTGGGGGGTTTTTTGGCAGATAACTAAATCAGTAGGAGTTGAGAGGTTATGATGTCAGTGAGTGAAATACTTTGTGCCCTGATTTTGTGCCTGTTTTTCGCAAGGGATATTGGCAAATTACAAAGTATGTGGAAGAGAGGAACAGTAAGGGTTCAAGTATGGAACTGAGTGCTTTGTAATAAGTAATTCTCTACAAGATGATATTAAGAAGTAGCTTGGTTACCTAATCAGGTACATGTCTACAGTGTAAATTACGTGAGAACAAGTTACTTAGCCTGTCTTCATAGCTGTGGAGAGCAACAGACATGTCAAGGTGAAGTTCATCTCATCTTAATGTAAATAGCTAAAATAGCATAAATGCCTCTTCCAGATAGAAAGTCCACATAATATGTCAAATCTGCCACTACAGCCATTGCATCTCAGGCACATGGGCCCAAAAACTGGCTACCTTTATACCTTTTCTACCTTGCACTGATATGATGCACTGGCATGAGCAGACTCCTCTAACTGCAGTTCTTGTCTGTGGCCCAAAATCATGGGCAGGTCAGCTGTGAAGCTGCTGACACAGAGAATTCCCTGGGGGAACTAGAAGTAAATAGGCTAGCACCATTTCTTTATAGCAGGGGAGCATCTCAATTAGAGAAAAAAAAAAAGACTTTAACTCCCAAATGCGCTGACTTCAAGAATTTTATCAGTGATCAAGTAAATATGTTTAACAGACCCCCTCTACAATGTTCTGTGTTGATATCATTTAGCTAAAAACCTGCTTCAGTCAAGACAACTCTCCCCACCCCTTTCCCTGTCTTAGGTACAGGGCTCTGAACTGATTACCTTGGATGTTGTCCTATCTTATGTGTCACTTCTGGAATCATATTTAATTCCCTTACCCTGCATTTAACCTACCCACACTCAACATACCGACTACTTCATGTTACAAAAATCTGTTCCACAGGAGTGTTTCCCCACAGAGAAAGCGAGTTTTGCCAGCATTCGTGTGAGTTTTGGGTGAGCCTGACGCTCTGCTCAAGGTCACAAACCGTTGCGAAAACAAAGTTTATGCTTTTGGATCATGAATCCTTCATAAATGGTTCAGCTGAAATATAACAAAAGCCTCGGCTTCAGGAATCATAGGCAGAGAGAGTTATCTAAATAAAATAAAATTTTAAAAAGTAATTTCTGACTTGAAATACTTTAAAGAGATCTGGTTTTCTGGCTTCTCGCCCAGGAAAATGAGGACTCAAGTATGTTCAAGCTGATTACCCAAAAGCCAAGATATAAAAAATTACTGAAAATTCTTCATCTTTTAAAAATTAACAGGAATGTTCATTAGTAGTTATGAGTCTGAAACACAAGGCTTGTTTTCAAAATTTTTAAAACTTCAAATTCTGCAGTTTAGTTCATATCTGTCTTACTTCCAAGATAATTTATTTTCTGAAAATCAGGACAAATTGAAAGTTATGCTTTCTGCAAAATGACATTTCAAATTCATTATCTAAAGATTTTTAGTAATCACTGAATTCAAATCTGGAGGTTTGTTTCAGTTCTATTTCTACCTTGTTGGTATATTAGAAGTGAATATGATAGCTTGGAAGTACAGAAATAATCATGTTAGTGAGAAAGCAGGTAGCAGTAAATTTTCCTCTTAAAGCTAAAAAGAAAAATTATCAAATAAGGTGGAACAGTATTGCAGTTCCTGCTTGAAACCCTTGCTGCTGCTTCTGCTTAACTTGTATCCAGCTTTACTTGGCATTCTATACGATAAAGGCTTCAGTATTTTTCTTCTAATTTGTTGCAAATAGTCCATACTACAGAAGGGGAATTGCAAAGTGTATTCAGAGGCAGCTTCTCTAAAACACAGAGAGAAAGAAGGCGGTGAAAAAGAGAGTACTTTGGTAGGTGAGAAGGAGATTGTGTGAACGGGGGGGATTTTCTGGGAACTGTGAAAATAAACATGGGGAATGTTAACAGCAATGAAGAAAAGGGATAGAGATGGTAAAGAAACTGAGACTGTAGAAAGAACAAAAGTGAAATAGAGGAAATGGTTAGTGAAGATGAAATGGAGAGAGTCAAGACTGCTACTCTGTTCCATCAGTTTCATGACTGTTTTATCTTTTTGGAGGGAAGGCAGAAGAGGGAAGATCGAAAGCCTCATCATTAAAGACATATTTAAGGAAGAAAGAGGGGCCCCATAAATAAAATACATATATTCTATCATTAGAGTAGTTTGAGTAGCCTTGGATACATAAAGTAACTATTTGCTGAAAGGCGTGGTTCTTAGAAACTGTTTTCTGTCATACTTTATTATCTTAATTGTTGCTAATGATTTATCAAATTATTTCGGTAACAAACAATCTCTACAGAAAAGACTTGGAGTGTGAAGTCCATTCTGACGTTTCCTTTTTTTATAACGAGACCATATTTCCTATTGACCCTGAAAAGAGATACTACCTTAAACCATCTTGGCTATATTCTTCCATACCAAGCCCAAAGGTATTATAAGGGTCATCCCTTTGCTGCTGAGGTAGATGAATATGACATTTACACTGCTAAAAATGCAAGCAGATACTAGAATGAGTGCCTTCTCCTTGTGTGCAACTTGAGATTTCTTAGCTCCTGATATTAGAAGCACCCGAGAAAGTAATTAATGTCTGTGGGAACTGTAGGGAGTTTCTTCTCTGAGTAGTTACCAATAAGTTTCTCAATTTAAGCATTTAGAAATAGATATATTAAAGAAAATCCTGTGGCTACTTCATTAATATGCTGGGGTTTGTGCCGTTCAGCAGCATTACATTAGGTTTGTCCCTGGCTTGATTTCACTTCCTGCATAAAATGACAGCAAGGATGTATTTGGACCAGCCCTATGTGCTTTTTTACAATAGGTAATGCATGTTCCAACAAATAGCATTGTGTGTCTATTGGACTTCATCACTCTGTTTACGCCTTTGAAAGAAATTACTAGGCATTTTTTAATTATTATAATTACAGCCTGAAAAGTTCTTTGGCTGTTCCATGCCATATATTATCTTGAGGTGAAGGGTAGAAGAGAGCAGAAGGAGAACTCATTAAAAGTCTAATTAAAATTCCATGTTGACACACCTGCAAAGAAACATGTCTGATGAAATCCCACCACCATTTAAAACAATAGGAACCCTGGAATTAATTTCAGTAGGGCTAGGATTTTACCCTGCTTGCAGAGGAAGACACACTGGTCCCAGTTCTTCACCTGGGCTTTTTTGGAAGAAGTTAGAATTGGGAAACAGCAATGGCACCAGCACCATTACAGGCAGCAGTACTGGTAGAAAAGGGAAACAGTTGAAATCAGCTTAGATATCTAGATACTTAGCCATGCAAAGCCCGATGTTCAGGTGAAGGTATTGGGTAAATGTCAAAGTTGCAGATGAATAACATGACTCCCACATGCATAGTGAAACCACAAGTGATCTGACCAGGTCGTCTCAAATCAATGCCAGAAAAGCTTTTATGCCAGAATTTTGCATGTTCTCTCTAAATACTTCATGACCTGTAGGAAGATGATTTTGTGACGTTCAGAAAATCTTCCTTTAAAAATTTTACTGGCATTGGTTTTCACATCCCTCTTTCTGCAAATACCTGAGCTGTTATGCTAGTACCATGGATTTGCTTGCGTGGCTCTTCTTTTACAAGAGGGAAATAACTAGTTAACATGAGAAGAATTTAAAAATCACCTGCAATAGATTTTCCATACATAACAGCATCTTGATTTTAAGGACAGCATCCTCTAAGTCAGGAAGTAAACGCTATTATCAAATTAAAGAGTTGGGAGAATCTCCCATTTCCTGACAGACCAGGCAGTCAATTTCCAGTCCTTGAGTGGCTGAACCTTTCATCTGACACTGATCCAGGGCTGAACAGCATTGTTCACTCTGTTCCTGAGGTCAGGGCAATTTACAGGGGAGGAAGAAGGAAACATTTATCTGGAAGGTTCTTTCTTTCTTTCTCTCTTTCTCTCTTTCTCTCTTTCTCTCTTTCTCTCTTTTTCTCTTTTTCTCTCTTTCTCTCTTTCTCTCTTTCTCTCTTTCTCTCTCTCTCTTTCTCTTGTCTCTCTATTTCTCTCTCTCTCTCTCTCTCTCTCTCTCGGGGG
>JAVKLA010000005.1:27309186-27341503 GCA_034782735.1 Sagittarius serpentarius | reverse complement strand
CCCCCCCCCCCCCCCCCCCCCCGCAAAACCTTAGAAGCTTGGAATGCCAAAAGGCTGCCCAATAGAGAGTGATTAACCATCAAATCACAGCAGGGGTGATCAAAATTAGATTATATCTTTGTATGAAATGCAAACTGCTAGAGAGCACCCCAACTTAGAGTCCCAGGTCGTATTGCCCTGGAAGAGCTTCACGTGTCTTCCAGTCTTTTTCCCAGAAGCTGCAAGATCTCTGTGGGTGCTGCAGAGTGCATGCAGACAGCTGAGTTCCTGCCTGCCCCTTGGCTGTCTGGGGGAAGAGAGGCCCCAAAACAGACTGCCTCTTCCAGAGCACTACCTAATGCCTGTTCCCAAAAGCTCACTTTCTGAGGGATTTAGCATGCCCCTTTTTTCCCCCCAAGAAGCTGCACTAAAAGGAAAATCTTTGTGAAGCATGAGAACACTGGAGCTGATTTTGTCTGGTATCAGATGCCCAGTCAGCTTCCTTGGCTGCAAGGGGTCCCTGCCTTGGGAGCGGGAGTCGGGTGCTGCCAAGCAGGGAGTGCCCGCACTGGGAGCTTCTGGGACACTCGGGCCTTCTAGCTTGGCACATGGCAAACTGCCCTGGAGTCGTACCCGCTGGAGACCTGGGTGCCCTGCGGCACAGGGAGGTCATTCAGCCCATGTTTCTGGGAGAAGTCCCCTGAAACTACCATAACCACAGTGATGGTGGTGTCACTGTATTGGCTTAAGGACATAGGTCAGGCAAGGCTTGATGGCAGAATTAATATTTTTTTGTTAAGAACAACTGTAAAAGTAGAAAAACTGCACAGCCTTCAGGCACATAAGCCATTCTCCATGTCTCCACTTCCATGAATTACTGTGGTTTGCATGGATCCTCAGTTTTGGTGCTAAATACTCCTCTCAAGAAAATTTCTGGCCATCTCTGCCAGTGGGGCACGAGGATGTCCTTTTCTTCTTTTTCTATCTCATATGAGACTGAAATGGTGTTTTCTGTTTTTATCACTGGCTGAAGATTCATTTTTAGCATAGTCATGAGTTGTGAGTAACTTAGAGCCCAAGCAGTGGAACTTGGCTTCCAAACCTTTTGCAAACCTTGAGCATTTGTGGCATTCCCGGCTAGGAATTTTGTGCAAGCCTTTTTTAATGCCTGAAGTATAAATTTCTCTCCGTTTTGAAGAGCTCAGATCCAGAGTTTGCTTCTTGCTCTCCCTAACTTCAGTGGCAAGTGCAATTATCATTGTTATTTGACAGAAAACTCAAATGGTAATGTCTTGGATTGATATTGTATGAAGGTACATTCCCTGCTTTTATGGAGATCTAGCAATTAAGACAAATATTTGTTCTTGAGATCTTGCAGCTCGTGATTGCTTTCTGTCATAGAATGATGTTTTATTTTATCACCACTTCTGATTACATAAACAAATGAAAGAAATAAACCTCTGTGGGGCTTTCTGTTTTTTTGACAACTTCTGTCTAACCTGTCTACATTGTTGCACACTCTGCTTCCATCCAGCCTGTAGCTTGAGTTTCTTGGATATGGCAAATACATGTATGATTCTTAAAAAAAATTTATTCACAGGACATTTCCAAGTTCCCAGACAAAGATTATACAGTGCTGGGTGAAGGTGGAATCATTCTGAGTGGAGGCCAGCGAGCACGAATCTCACTAGCAAGGTGAGTATTTTGCTCTCTAAATAGTGTACTGTTTCATGTGTAAGGAAAGTATTATGACCAAGTACTTAAATCCATGTGGACCTAGTCCTGCTAAATAAATATCCTCCTGGTATATCAGGAACTTCATTTCACTGTCAGAAATCCGAGTTTTGCTATGTAATTGTTTGTGATACACCTGCATATGTATTTATTGAATTTAAAAAGTTTCATATCAGATGCATGCTATGGCTTAGCTGAAGATGAATCTTCCCCCCCCCCCGATGCAAAATGCTGTTTGGAGATTCAGGCCTTTAAGTGTAGCTTTCTAAGTACCAAAGAAACCCATACAAAGATACAAATAAGAAATATTCCAGAATCTTTCCCTGCTATGACACTTCTACAAAGCCGTTTATATATTGATTAATGACATACTCCCTGTCTGCAGGTAACAAAAATGAAAGAAATGCCACGTTTCAAAAAAGGTTGCTAATAGTTTTGGTCTTTTTCTGTTCTAAAGAGAAAAAGTGGAAAGCAATAGCTAGTTAGTACCTATGAATAATGGTCTCGCCTTGTCTGTTTGACATTCCAACATTAGTAAGTAATTCTGAAGGTCTACAGAACAGTAACATAGGTGTTTTTCTTATAAATTAGCTATGTGTTTCGGGAGAATCACTTAGCTATCACCAGATATCCAGTAATGACAGCTGTGATGGTGCAAATGGCCCAATTTATTTCTGTGCCAAGTGCAAATTGCGCTGATTCCCATGCTCAGAAACACTGGGTAGAAGTAAAATCACATTATGGTGATCCTCACTGGCATGCCATGAAAAATGTACATGTCTTTGTGAGGCTAAAAGATGGGTTCATTAAAATAGAGAGGTTTTCAGTGTGGATCTTCTAGTGGATTTTTGAGAAGGAAGAGGCATATGGATGGTTCTGTTTTATGTGGTAAGATAAGAGAGGAGAGGAGGAGCAGGCACAACTTACAGAGCAAAAAAACCCCGGCCAACAAAACCCATTTAGATTTTCATTGAAAATGTAACATTTGCATGAAGTATTTCCCATATTCTATAAATAATCGTGTCTGTTACTTTTCAGATGGTCACAGCTCATTTACTGGAGGGTCACAGAACTGATATATTTATTGTCGGCTGTATATTTATTATTTTTAAAACAATTAAACGTCCCAAAGACAGAGGCTGTATCTGCTTTACATTTTGTTTGGGCTCCAGCCTAAGCTCAACATACTGCAAGGTGTGCAGGTGTTGAGGTGTGGGTTGCAGATAAAACTCTGAGAAAGCTAGAGGAGAAAATTTAGGATTATAGCCGCGGGTCGTACCCCTCTCCACTGGCGATAAACTGGACATTATTTGCTTGGACTGGCTGCATACATGTGTCTGCTGTACTCTGTGCAAAGTCATATGAAATGAGAATCCCTGCTGGAAGTGCCATGAACCATCTGTCATGAGAAGCAGATGGAGATTGCCCAAGTCCATCTTTCTTACAGAGCACTGTCAGTGCCTGCAGCTACAACCAGGGGAAAGAAAGCACCAAGGGAAAAAAACAGTGCATGCCCTGGGTTTGAGCTAGCTCACTGGCCCGATACACTGAAACCAGTCATGTATAGCTACTAAGTCCAACATACAAATTAGAGCAATAATTTGAGTGCTACCATTATTCCAGGAAAAAACCTGCAAACTTTTTGCTGGTGAAAGCGCCAAGAACAGTAGGAACTTTTTGTTGTTGTGCAGCCACTACATCATAATGTATGGTCAGTGAAATCCATCATGACAGAGGATTTTTCAATGAAGTTGCTTAGTTTATTAACATAATATACTATTATTGAGGGCTTTTTCTCCTGGTGGTTAAATATTTTTCACATTGTTTAACATAGTACTTTTAAAACTCATTTTTAGAGTGCTTTAAAAAGTACCGAAATGCAGCTGTCCAAGTTTTCTTTACTAATTATACCCTGATTCATGTCACATCATGATTTTCATACTCACAGAGGAGGGCAAGAGGCCTTTTTGACCTTCTCTTGAAATCAATTTAAAAAAAACCCCTCTTAACCACAGGTTTAAGTCTCAGTGAGCCATGTCTGGGCACATACAGCTTAAGGTCCTAATACTACTAATAGTTTTTCATGTCCTGAATTCAAAATATTGTACAGTCCCATTGCAGGTGATGTTTGCAAGATCGTGGCTCACTAATATACTTGTCTTTGCTCACCAGTTATTTCTAAGTACTTTTAAAACTAAGTGCTTGGACCTAAGCCTTTTCACACACTTATTTACATATATGTAATATTCCCTCAGGCACCAGTAGAAGTTACAGTAGGTACTAAATTCCCATTTAAACGGTCATTGTACACCAATGGGGACTGTCAGATTCAGGCCATAAAGAGATCTTTAGAGTAACCTGCATAAAAGGCAGCTGTATAGCTTCCTTTGATTGCATAGAACTGAGTTAGTTTGTAATGTGGTCTGCAGCAAGGAAAGGCTTTATTGAAAGGTGTCTTATAAGCGCATTTAACATTGAACTCCAGCTCCATATTGATGCTGTAGAACAGTCTAACAATTACATGTTTTTGAGAAAAAACTGTAAAGGAATTCTTTTTAAATTATATTTATGTAAATTTATGAGACTTGTGAGAGTTAATATTTCCATTTTCTCTGTTCAGAGCAGTGTACAAAGATGCTGATTTGTATCTCCTGGATTCTCCTTTTGGACATTTAGACATTTTTACAGAAAAAGAGATATTTGAAAGGTACCGTATGTTTTGGTAGATTGTATTTAAGAATCCCACCAAGCAGCACAAAGTAAAACCAAGAACAGAAATTTAATAACAGTACAAAAATACTGAAGTGATCAAAATTATACCTTTTGGGGATGTTTATTTTTAGGGATCCTCGTGACTGAGTAGTTTGCGTTAGCAGTAGGACAGCGTACTCTACTGGGAAGAAGCCTGGGCCAGGTCTGAGCATTACTGCTCCCTCTTCCAACTCAACATATTGAGCCTGCTATAATCTATTACTCCTATAATCTATTATTCCTACAGTGCATGGCTTTATATCTGGTGTATCTGTGTACCAGAAAGGCTTTAATTTTAAAACTCTACCTGCTTTGTAAGTATAAATTTTTACAAAAAGCTATATTTGTCTTTTTCTCATCGCTGAAAGACTGGTCACCTGGAAGTGCCCACTGACCAAGAGACTGGCAGCAGGCTGGCCAAAGACAGAGACTTTTGTCTTGCCCTGGTGGTGCAGCTCAAAACAGTAAGGACATACACTGCCATCCATGAGCTTTTCAGTCACCATAAGTTTGAAATTGAGTTAATACTTTTAAGTTTGGTAGCAAAAGATCTAAGTAACCCTGAGATGAAAAGAAATATCTCATTTTCATGTTGAACTGTGCTTTTTGGATTGACATGAAAATGATTAAATTTTCCACCTTTTTTTGGTTCCTGCAATAAAGTACTCATCTCAGCCTTTACACATCTCAGCCTTACCACCTCCTTTGTAGTTTGAGGGAGCACCTAAGACTGCTCATACTGAGAGGGGGCAGGTAAAAGCAAATTGAAAGTGAAAGGGATAAAAGTAACATTTAATCATGAAAAAAAAATCTAATTTTTAACACTTTCATCTTTTATAGCTGTGTGTGCAAGTTGATGGCGAATAAAACTAGGATCTTGGTTACTTCAAAACTAGAACATTTAAAGATTGCTGACAAAATATTAATTTTACATGAGGGGAGCTGCTATTTCTATGGAACATTTTCTGAACTTCAGGGTCAACGGCCAGACTTCAGCTCAGAGCTGATGGGATTTGATTCTTTTGATCAGTTCAGTGCAGAGCGAAGAAACTCAATTCTAACCGAGACTCTCCGACGATTTTCCATTGAAGGAGAAGGCGTGGGATCACGAAATGAAATAAAGAAGCAATCTTTTAAGCAAACATCAGATTTTAATGACAAAAGGAAGAACTCCATAATTATTAACCCCCTTAATGCAAGTAGGAAGTTCTCAGTAGCGCGGAAGAATGGGATGCAGGTCAATGGGATAGAAGACGGCCACAACGACCCACCAGAAAGGAGGCTCTCGCTGGTACCTGACTTGGAACAGGGAGATATAGGTCTGCTTCGAAGCAGCATGCTAAACACTGACCATATGCTGCAAGGTCGGAGGAGGCAATCTGTGTTAAACCTGATGACGGGCACCCCTGTGAACTATGGACCAAACTTTTCCAAAAAAGGAAGTACAACATTTCGGAAAATGTCTATGGTGCCTCAGACAAACCTGTCTTCTGAGATAGATATCTACACCAGGCGCTTGTCTCGAGACAGTATCTTGGACATAACTGATGAAATCAATGAAGAGGATTTGAAGGTATGTGTTGATTTACATTCGTCTTGGTTTTTCATGTGGTGATAGTTTAGTGCAATATACACCTTATATATTTTTCTACTTGACCATGTCATTCCTAATACAGTACTTCTCTGTGGAATATCTTTCTGGAATATCTGTGAATATTTTTTAACACAAATATCATCTTGAAGTCATTGAAATCCTCAAAAATTTATTTTGCCTGACTTTTTATAGTTTTTGAATGCTATCTGTAGAGAATTTCGATACAGAATTTTAATCTCCTGCACTTTAATCTACCTCTAAGATTTATGCTAAAATGCAA
The DNA here is from genome assembly GCA_034782735.1 of Sagittarius serpentarius. Taxonomy (NCBI): domain Eukaryota; kingdom Metazoa; phylum Chordata; class Aves; order Accipitriformes; family Sagittariidae; genus Sagittarius; species Sagittarius serpentarius. The sequence goes on along the minus strand of JAVKLA010000005.1, from coordinate 27,335,165 downwards.
TTTTAAACTATAACATGGAAAAGCATTGTTTTAAAACATTTAGATAAAATTGACATTTGAAACATTAAGGCTCATGGAAAAGATAAAATACATTTGAGTACTAGCACAGTTTTTAAAACTGGAATTTGATCAAATTTGACAAATTTGTCAGACTGCTTAGCTCTTATGTTCTGATACAGATAATGAACAGAGAAGTAAACTGGATTTTACTCTGTTTTTATAGATGTGCTGGAAATTATGCAATTAAGGTTGAGTTTTATACCATGAACTGGACCAAGATTCCTTTTTTCTAATGACTGTCAACTGGTCATGATGAACTACTTTCATTTTCAAAACTGTCAGCTGATTTTCACAGGATAGGAAAATTTTCTGAAGTAGTTTGCTACGTGGAAAAAAGTCTACAAGAAATATTTAAACTCATAATTTGCTGAAGCACTGCCCGTTTTTTCTTTTGCTTTATTGATCTCAGCAGAAAAAAAAAACCCCTCAGAGTATTTACAAATTTACTGTAACAGCACAGTGATAATCTCCATTGAAACAAACCAGCTATTGATTAACCATTTCTGGGCTTCTAGTAGTGCTGGACAAATCTTGGTTGTTTCTTTCAGTGTTGTCTGAAAATATCAAATCATCTCTAATCTGTGTTGTTAAATCAAAGATGTCTCAGCCAGTCAGTACCTTCCTCTCCAGCCTTTATCAGCCAATTTGAATGCTGCAGTTCAGTTATTTGGAGTGAGTTAGCAGAAAGAATGACAGCATTCATGTGTCAGAAATTCTCATATATAGATATTATTATCATTCTTACTATAGTCTTATCAATTCTTTGACAGGAATGCTTCACTGATGATGCTGAAAGTATGGGTACTGTTACCACGTGGAATACGTATTTCAGATACGTTACCATCCACAAAAACTTGATTTTTGTTCTAATTTTGTGTGTGACTGTCTTCTTAGTTGAGGTAAGAAAATCTGCGCTTGATGTCATGTTACTACGAACGATGTTTGTTCAAACTGTGTTCTTTGTGATAAAAGGATAAATGGATAAAGCATCAAGACGTTAGCTCATGTATGTATTGCTTATTAGCAACTGCTGTTAAATGATATTGTAATGACTTTTCTACTGTTTAGATGAGCATTTCTCACCGAAGATAGTGATTAGTGCATGGCAGCGGAAGACCCACTTTCTCAAATTATCTTGGTTATTTTTTTTCTGCGTGGTACCATAAATAAGAATTGTTGCCCTATGCAGGTCTCTTATTCACAGTGAATAATCTTCCATTTTCCATTGAAAGATATCTTTGCAGAGTTTTGGGGGGTTAACAACAATAATGACTAGAAATTTTGATGAGCACGTACATAAATTCTGGAGAATTGCTTTCAAAAATGAGTTAGCAGCTTTGCTCCTAGTGAAAGAAGAATGGCGAGTAAGGCAGGGAGCTGAACGCCTGTGAATGCATCCAAAGATGGACGGGGTGTTCCTGCAGTGTGCTGAGAAGACTTTTTCCAAGTACAGTGGAAAAAGCTGTCAGCAAAAGTGCTGAAGAACGTCTGCCTGATCATGAGAGTCTGACTATTTTTCTTGTAAGAGAAATTGCCTGCTTTTTGTCTTGTCTCCCAATTTAGGAAAGACTTTTAGCATATATACAGAATCTCATAGTGTCCTCTTATACAATTAGTATCCTAAATCAAGTGTTTTCTGAGGGAAGGAACATGTTTTGGAGGGAAGACTGGGAGATTAATGAGACTGTATTCACGTGTCAACTTATAAAATATGGTACCAATTTCTCTTGGCATTTTTCAACATGAACTGAAAGAAGAGAAGAATCCATGAGGAATATAGGACTAGTTTCTGGCTGATTGTGTCAGTGAAAGGTGTTTAGCAGTTCTGTGGTGGCATTCAAACTTCTAGTATCATCAGTCCTGGAGAAGGATATGATTGATGGTATCCTGAATTTACACTGATGTTATGTTGCAGGTGTTTTACTTTAGTTATTTTGGACCAGGAATAAAGCCTGGAGCTTAGACCAGGAATAAAGCCTGGAGCTTAGATCTAGTTTGAGATCCCAAATTTTTAAACCACATCCAGAAGCAGGACAGTATTTAAATGTGTACCTGTTCTTATCATGTAAGTTTTATTTTCATGGTAGTGGAAAATGGCTGTGTAAACCTACAGCAGCAAAGCTGAATGTGAGTTGTAGGGGAAAAGGATCTTAACTTTGAGGTATATCAGATTTATCCCCATATATTCAGCGTCCATTTCTAATCTTGATTACAAATTTTTGCTTTTAAATTAGACTAAAACCTTTTTAAATAATTCAAAATCCTTATCCTCTAATTGAAGAACAAATCTTATGACAAAGAATATATCCATCTAAGTTTAACTTCCTAGGGTGACTATTACTTAAGTAAAAGCCTATTGATAATTTAATGGGCTGGAAGATATTCAGTCACAGCACAGACTATATTACCTTTAGCAAACCTCTGTGCATGAGATGAAATATCATGCCAAGGTGTTACATGGCCTGTGCTAACAGTTTGTACCCTTCTATCCTTAGACTATGAAGAGAGGCTAGTGATGAACAATATCCAAGTGCCGAACTGAGAGAGTAGTGACAAGTAAATTGAAAGTGAAGTTTTGACACCCTTCAGATCTGGGTGGGGCTATTGTGGAAATGCTAGAGATACTATTTTAGATTTAGAATAGATTGTTTTTTATTGTAGGTTCCAAGGTGAGTCCACACAGATCACCGTAAATAGGGCATCAACTGTACATTTGTCCTAGATTTGCAGGGGGCGGGGACAATGTATGTGTGTAACTCGCTTACGTGGCTCAGAACTGTGTTTTCTAGATGTCACACCCAGAGGCTCGGGTTGCTGAACTGGAAGAAGAGCAGTTATGAATGGAAACAAGTAGAAAGGCTTTGTGAAGTTATTCTGTCACAATATTGTCTACCATCAACTTCACAGCTGAAAAAACTCCTCTGTTGTGAGGAGTCAAGAATTCTGTTGGGACATGTAAAAATATTATTGTGAAAGAAGCCTGATCCTTACAAATGCTTAAATTCAGGGCATCATGGTCAATCTTGAGTTATTTCCTGTAAGATCTGCAGAAGTTAGTGGTTCCCAAGGAGAAGACTTCAATTATGTGCTGAGGTATTATCGCCATACATTCCTGTACCAGTGCCATAAAAACATATAGGAAGAGGATCGTAGAAACTATGTGTCAACCCTTAAAAAAAAGATCATAGGCAGAAATAGAGCACAGTGAAATGTGGTGAACTAGATGAAGATCTCCAGTGTCTTAGTGGACAGACAAGAAAATGTGTTACAGAGAAGCTTGTGTTGAGCACTGAATCATCTCACACTAAAAAGGGTTTAACTCCACATTTAAAAATTATTAAAATAGATTACATAGAGAATTATGTAAAATTACCAGCCAAGCAATATCAACAAGTAGATATGTCAAATGTAGATATCAGCTAGCAAGAGCAACAATGCAAAAATAATGATGTTAAAGGTTTGAGATTCATATTTAAATAGCTGCCTTTGAAGATATTGAGAGACTTACTCTTAGAGGGCCATCAAGAAATATTAATCTTTAAAACTTAAAATATGTTAAAGCATACAGTGAATGTTCCTTGTCATTAGGAATGCATTAGCAAGCCTTTGTTAATAGTATGGTAAAAAACAATAAAAGAATATTTAGGCACTTGAGAGGCTGATTGTAATACAAGTCTAAATGTAGCTTTCCTGGTGGGATGCTCTAAATGGTTTCTGTGGAAAAAGGAGCAGATATGACAAGGTTTTTCCTTCAGGGTAGTTTAACTTTCATCCATTTATAATGCTCTCTCTAAAAACAATTACAAAGTCAGTGAAAGAAGATAAGTAAGAAAAAGTACATAATGTGACAAGACAAAAAAATTTACTCTGTTTTCTTTGGTCACAGGTAGCCGCTTCTCTTGCTGGGTTATGGTTTCTTAAAAAGTAAGTAGTGGTGATCGTTTATTGAGAAACTGGGGTCTTCTTTATATTGATTTTTGCTATAAATAATTAATAAATTCTGCCAGAATTCTATATGGATAGGCACTAGCTTATATTCAGTAAAATGGTTCATAGATGGATGATCTAAACACTTCATGTAGGTGGTATCTTAAGCTGATACTTCTTTAAGTGCTAACAGTCCAATGGCTTGTGCCTTGCTATTGAGCACCTAACAATGCACACCAGACTTTTCCTGGGTCAGCTCACTCTAGAGATGCATGGACTTGATTATCCTGAATACACTGTGGTTCACCACTGTCTTTCAGTGGTGCCAGGTGAGACATTTGCTTAGGAACATTTTAAGGGAGCAGTTTCTGTTAAGATCCCATTTATACAATTTTCTCTGCTCACCTGTGAAAAATTCCTAGAAGTTACAGGGTAAGGCAGATGAAGCTTAAAACATACTGAGCAGTGGTATGGCTTTTCCTGGGTTAATGCTTTTGATCCCTCTTTTTGTCCTGCAGCGCTAAGTCTGTATGTTTGAGTGTAGAAAGCATACACTGACTTAGGTCTGATCTGCAGGAGGAGGGATTTTTGTTGATGTCCCCTTATAGGTCACTAAGGCCTTTGATTTTTATAGTACACCTAAAGCATTTTACTTCCATAATAATTCACTTTTTTCAACACTTAAAACTATTTTTTCTGGTTAAAAGAAGTGGATGCATTTTCCTTGATTAGGCTAGTTTTGTCAGTGATGAAACAGGCAATAGATTTGCAAGAGACTACCAAAGCAGTACATTTTGCCAGTAGTTTGGAGAAAACTTGCAGGGGTCGTAGTTATATACCAATGGCTTAGCTTCCCTCTTGGTAAAACCCCTTCATTGCACAATTGCAACTAATTGCAGAAATTACTACAAATGCTAATAGGTGCCTGAATCACCAAAGGTATCTGAGGAGATAAGCCGTTTATTGCCTTGACCCCTGAACACACACAGAGTAACTTTGCCTTAGTGGAACATGGACTAGTCCATACTTTATATTTCATACATACAGGACAATATTTAAAAAATGACTGGGAACATATATAACTAACCATTAACATAGTTTTAAAACAAATGAACATTGCAGTACTATTTGTTTTGTAGAGAAAATAAAAAGGAAAAACCCACGATTTCCAGTAACGCATTTATTGTTAATTTCCATCACACAGGACAGCTTTGAAAGCAAATGCAACACAATCAGAAAACAGTACCTCTGACAAACCTCCTGTGATTGTCACTGATACTAGTACCTACTACATCATTTACATCTACGTGGGAGTGGCAGATACTCTGCTTGCCATGGGAATCTTCAGAGGTTTGCCCCTTGTGCATACGCTTATAACAGTGTCTAAAACTCTTCATCAAAAGATGGTGCATGCAGTTCTTCATGCACCTATGTCAACACTGAACTCGTGGAAAGCAGGTAACTGAGATGGGAACTGATTGACTCATGTATGGCTTTCATTTCAGTTAAAGAGTTTTCATTCTGTTAAAGGATACTCTTGCTTTCCGTTTACATTTTCAGTCACGCTGAACAGTAAAAGTTTGCCACATAAAGTAATTTGTAAATTCATAAAGTAATGAAACTTGGTTGCACTTTAAGTGTGACATATTTCAGTTGTCAATTCTGATTCTGAAATATCACTTTGTAAGTTGGAGAAAATTAACTGTTTGAAGCAATAAAACTAGAATAACTTCTAATGAATAGACTTTGTCGAAAACTGCAATAGAAAAGATATAGTCAGCTATGTGGTGAGTGACAAGGAGTCAGGTGTGGAAGATAAATAGTGCTTTATTTCATGAGTAGTCCTCCTAAAATGGCATAAAATATCAGTGTGAATAATGGTATGTGTATTCAAATTTGGCTCTGGAGTTGATACAGAATTCATTATATAACTGGTGCAACAAGTTCCATCTCCTGCTGTACATGAAATTCCTATCCCACACCCTTCTTACTGGTGCGTACTAGATTACAGGAGACACTGGTAAATGACAGTACAATGTAGGGTTTCTCCTTATTTTTCCCGTTACATTCTTAATTCTGTTGTTACCTGGTGATAAATACAATAATTCTGCTCAGAAGCTAAGAAACTGGTCTACAAACTCATACAAATGCTAATGTGCAAATTATCTGTGTAGTGGCAGAGCCTGCTGCATAAGGGCTACAGACCTTATGCTTTGTGCCTCTGTTTCCATCCTGTTTAATTATGTTTCTTTGTTTTTATTACATTTTCCTGGTTTTTTTCCGAGACTCCAAAAGCTGAAACAGAAGTTGTGGAGCCAAATTCCTCCATAGGGAAAGAAGCTGTAGCTCCACTGAACTATAATGGATTTGCTTGTACTAGGAAAAATCTTGTACTTGTCCTTAATATTTTGTATTCAGAAAAAGTTGTACTTTTTGTTAAAGTAATAAATGTTAAATAATAAAGGTAGGATTTTTGGGTTGTTAAAATGTTTTTCTCTTTTTTTTTTTCTTAATCCATAGGTGGTATGCTTAACAGGTTCTCAAAAGATACTGCAGTACTGGATGACTTACTTCCACTTACAGTATTTGACTTCATTCAGGTTTGTAGAATAAAAATTCTAAATTTTGCTGTCTTATAGCACTGTAAAGTTTCAGTCGTACATCATGCAAAAGAAATCATATTAATAAGAAGAAATAACAACTGGCATTAAATCCCTGTTCTTCAGTCTGTATATCTATTTACATAGCTGTTTATCTTGTAAGTCAACTTCATTGCTTCTTTGTTAAGTACTTGCCTATATGTGTACCTCCACTGTTTGTGCAAAGCACTTTTAGAACTTAGACGCAGAAACGTTTTTGCTCTGCAGACCTCTACAGTACAAGTATCCCTGCTGCTGTCCACATTCATCTTCAAAGGTGTAAAGGGCATTCCTTAGTTTCTTTCAGTTATCTTGGCTCAAGATTAGTTTTTTTTTCATGCTATCCTTTGATTGCATTCAGTCATTTTCATGACTTTACCTCCTTAGCCTCTTCTGTTCCCAGTTTGCATCACCCTTAGTTTATTTTGTCTCTTTTGTGAAATATCTTCTTGTTTTTTCTGTCCTTTTATCTTCTGTGGAAACTCTTCTGGACCTGCCTTATTGGGCAGTTTGACCCATTATGATGTGGTTTCAACTCTCAGTTGGGCAGTTCTGCTCTTTCTTCCCCCCGCTTCACAAGTTTGACTGCCTAATTTTGTCTTTTATCCTCTGCATCTTTGTGGCTTCCCCTGTGTCTCTGGGATTTAAGCTGAGTCTGTCAGGCACTGGATAATTATTTGTGATGGAGGAGAGCTTTAGATGACTCTATTCCTTGAAGGAATTTTACAACCCTAAGAACTGTAGAATTGCAAACTTTTTCGGTTTTGGATGGAAAGGCTCGTTTCCAGCACACCTCCCGGGAAACTCCATGCATTGCAAAACCTTGAATTTTGTATGACCTTCCAATTCATCCACACTGAAGAGAACATTGAAGAAATACAGAGACAGAGGCAATTCCAGTGTTTCTCAAGGAGGATGCCTTTGCTCCCCATCCTGCTTATTCTGACTTTGTGCCTCTGTGTGGATCCCAGCAACCCTCATTAGTGTCCTACCACTAATGCTGCAATGCCAGCTTTTCCTCAGATGGAGCTGGTTCCCAGAATATTTAAAAAACAAAAGCAAATCTTCCCCAGCTTTCCTGTTCCTCTCTACCTTTGATTAGGAGATATGCAGGCCTGACTTAATCAACCCAAACACTCTGCTGCACAGATTGCCTGCCTCCATCTGAGTTTGCTCTGCTTTACAGTCCCTACCAACTTGATGGTCTGATCAAAACCGAATCCCTTTCCCTATATCTTTGTTAGTAATTGGTAACTTTGGCTCATGACTTTAGAGAGGCCAGTGCTGCTCCACGTGAAGAGGTTCAAGGACATTACAGCTCCACTTCATGTCCTGCTGACATCATGAAAATTTGCTGTATGAGTAAACATGGACATTGAGACCTTCACTGAATCATTAATGTCATCTTTGGTGTGATCAGGATTTGCTACTGTCTTTTCTGGTGTGGCCATTTTGTTTCTGATATTTTGGATCTGCCATGGGGATGTTATTCCAAAATTATTTTAGTTAGTCTCTCTCTACATTTCAAACTCTACAAGAAACTGATTAGTTTTTCATGTTTTCAAGGATAAGGAAAATCCCTAGATTTGGCTTTTCTGTTCTGATGCCTTTCAGAGGTTAACCTATGCTGTAATGTCCCATAGGTTCACCTCTGTCTCCTCAGTCTCAACTGCAGAGCCTCCTGAACATGCACAATAAGTTGCCCTGTCTTTCCAGGTTCTTCTGGTGAAGGTCATTGAACCTACCCACTGTCTTGAATGCTTTTTACCAGTCATACTTTCCTAAAAAATTCCTTCTGATCCTCCATAGATTCAGACTTGTTTGGCAGCTTCAGACTTCCATGGACTTTGCTAATGAAAAAGGCCAGATTCCTCTGAAAGATACAGAAAAATTATACATATGACTTTCTCCTTCTGTACTTATTATCGCAGAGTCACAGAGTGTGGAAGGGACCTCTAAACCTAGGACCTGGGACCCCTCCGACCCCTCTGCTCAAAGCAGGTTCAGCTAGAGCAGGTTGCTCGGGGCCATGTTGGATTTTGGATGTCTCCAGGGCTGGAGACTCCACAAGTTCTCTTGAGTAACCTGTTCCAGTGTTTGACCATCCCCACAATAAAAATGCTTTTTCTTATGTTTAAATGGAATTTTGTGCATTTCAGCTTGTGCCCATAGCCTCTTATCTTCCCACTGGGTGCCACTGAGAAGAATCTGGCTCAGGCTTATTTGCTTCTTGCCAAATACCTAGTGGTATTTATATAACTAGAATATAATTTTAAAATATATATGATTTATAAAAATTATTTGTGTATATACACAAATTTATAATTTATATAAATATAATAAATACCATCAGATTCTTATACAAAGTGATAAGATCCCCCTCAGCCTTCTCTTAAGGCTAAACAATCCCAGCTCTATCAGCCTGTCGTTGTATGTGGGATGCTCTAGTCCCTTTATCATCTTCAAGACCTTTCACTGGACTCACCCCGGTATGTCTGTATCTCTCTTGTACTGGAGAACCCATTCCAGATACAGTCTCACTGGTGCTGAAGAGAGGGGCAGGATCACTGTCCTTGATCTTCTGACAATGCTGCTGCTGTTGGCCTCCCTTGCTGCAGGGGAGTGTTACTGCCTCATGGTCCACCAGGACCCCCAAGGCCTTCTCTGCAAAGCTTCTTTCCAGTCGGTCAGCCTCCAGCCTGTGCTGATGCACGTGGTTATTTCTTTCCACGTGCAGAGATCTACAGAAAAGGTTAGCTTCTAAATGTACTGGGATGCCTAAATCTGAGTCTGGTGGAGATGGAGGCTTGGTCTCTGCTAGCCTGCAGTTTATGGTTGCCTCAGTTCATCCTTCTGACGTCTGAGCTTTTCTCAAGAATTTGACACAAAATTTTAGAGCTGGTTCTTACTCCCTCTTCTACGAGAATGAGCTGGTAGATGGCTCTGGCTAACTCCTTGTTGAGGGACACTGCCTTCTTCTCTGTTGCAGCTGTGGATGTCATGACATAGTTTTCTTAAGACTTTTATGGGCATTAGACATATCAGGGGGACTTCCCTTTTAGGGAGCAAGGCTTTTCATCCGGGATGAATGAGGCTTCAGGATGAAAGCGGCCAGGGTTACTCTCCAGTCACTGGGATACACCCAGTTGCCCACAGAAGAAGAAGTGGTATCAACCTTTACATCATCGACAAGAGATAGCATCTGTGATGTTTTCTCTGACAGCCATCTGACCTGCTTCTGTATATCCTGGGTGTGCATTGTAGCCAGCTAATGACTGCAGTAGCATTACCACTACTTTTAACATCCATCTCATTCTTCTACCAGTCTTTACAGTGGGGTCATCATTTCTTGGAGATGCTGCTAGCATATATTGCTTGTCCCTAAGGTTTAATATAGTCACGCTCAAAAGGTCATAGTGAATTCATTGGACATTTATACCTATGGTCATGACTGATTTTCCCTAAATGATAAACCCCCATTGGTTAACCAGATTGGCTGCTACAGTCATCGCCACCCTGAACCCTTGCTGAAATGCTGTCTCTACCACCAGCAGCATTTTCCAAACTGGTGACACAGAGGAAGGACTGGAACATGTCTTCCCATCTGGCCTCTGTCCCAGGCCTGAAAGCTCAGCACCTGGGGTCACAGCAGAGCAGTGCTGTGGCTCTTAACTGGGCTGCATGAGCCCTCTGCATATGTCAGTGTAGCTAGCTTGTGTGTTAGTTTTTGCTACTGTTTTTTTTTAGAGAAGGTGTCATCTTCTGTTTGACTTTACACTTATTTTGTGTTTGGAGTTTATGAGGTAACACAAATTTTCATATTCAACTTTTCAGTGAAATAACTGTTGGACCAGCAGTGAGAACAATATGGCATCATGGTGGCCTTTACAAAATTTGAGTAAATGATGGAAACGAATTAAAACAGTAACTGTGTGACTATGTAATCTCAAGTAATGAGAGAGCTGTATAACTTGGCTCAGTATCAATTGAACAGCTCATTCGCTTCTTAACAATTAGAGATACAAGAGGTACTAAATTCTGCAGTTTGAAATAATGAGTAAACACAAATCCATTCTTGCATTGCTACAGACCAGTGCTATACAGCCTGAAGCATACCCATGTGTGTCACCATTCTTTTAAGAGAAATGAGGAAAATTGAGAAAGAAATCTTTAACTAGTTCAGCTGTTACGGCAATTTTTTTTATAAACTTTGATGCTGTTATTGCATTGCTCAGATTTCTGATGGAAAAAAAAAAAGGATAGGAAACCTGGAACACACTTACCTGTTCGTGAAAGACCTCTCTCTGTCTTGGAGTACTGGAAATTGAAATGCTTCCTTGAATTTATGCAGATGTAGTAGCAAAAGCACCAACTGCAGGTTTCTTCCTAATGTGAAATTAGTTTTGCTTTCCCTCTGTTTCTTTGCTGACTGGTCATTTGCAGTGATGTTTCAATGTGATGTTCATCATTTTGTCCAAATTGTTCATTTGCAGTTGCTTTAGGCTGATGTTTGAAGTAGTTGTTTAGTGTGAAAGGTAACACCCTGATAGAAAGCAGAGCTTTGCTATGCTATGTACACTGATATACTTGATTTTCATTAGATTGAGGTATGAGACAAAAACAGCCTAAGTCCTTCAGGTGCTTCTAGAGTAAAGAGAGAGGCCTGATTTAGCTAAATCTGTCTGGAGCTACTGAGGATGATGTCTTAAGAGAATGGTAGTAGTCTCCAGTGGGTTAAATAGATTAACTCTGGAATGATTTTTTCCCTTTTGAGTCATCTGTCACCTTAAACATCTTTTTTTCTCCTGAAACTGCTCATTTTTCATACCGCACGTCCTCTTAACGACTTATTTCCTGTCTTCTGGTCGGGACAAGTAGTAGTGCTAGTTTCATATGTGGGTTACAGTCCCTTGAGCAAGCGATGATGTGCGACTTCCCACTTTTTCTGACCCTCAGAAAAACTGCTTGGCCCAGAACCTGCAGGAGTCTGGCACTCACCACCTGACAGTCTGGCACACCTAACCCAGACAAGACAGGGACAGCACTGGTAGGTTTGGGAGGTGGCTGCATATATTGCAAGTGTCATTCTTACAGTTTTAACTGGAGAGTGAGTGCCTAGCTGCCATTGGTTTTGTGTGGCTTCATAATTTAGAAGCCTGCAATACTGGTTGTACTACAGAAAACACTTCTTCCATCTAATAGAAAAGATGGCAGCTTTTTCCAAGAGGTTATGAATCTGGTCTCTGTTATTCATGATCTTTTCATGGAGGTTTGTTCTCAGCTGCAAATCCTACTTAGGTTAGTCTAAACAATATGTAGTTGCCATGGGAAGGAGATTCATCACCGATCTCTAGTCTATAAAATGACAAGTTTACTGTATCAATAGTATTTTTCTTTCATTCTACAGTTAATACTGATTGTGATTGGCGCTATAACAGTAGTCTCAATATTACAACCCTACATCTTCCTGGCATCAGTGCCTGTGATAGCAGCCTTTATTGTGTTAAGGGCATACTTCCTCCACACTTCTCAGCAGCTGAAACAACTGGAATCTGAAGGTAGGAGCAGCAAAATTGGTAGACTTCTAAATCCACAACAAATCAATTGAGAAGTGATTCACCTTTTCACCTCTTTGCCTTTTCTCTTGCGAAATGCCATTGTCTCTGGGAGCGGAACACAAATCTGCTTAAAGCCAGTGCTGTTACTGATTTAGCCAATACTGAGTGCTCTGCTGCCAAAGAGCAATGGAGAAGATCTTTTTAAAGCTGGGCTTTATCACCACTGCAGCTGAAAACAAATAAAGTCCTGACATACTGTTTTCCTGAGAGTAAACGTAGCTTGAAAAATTGTGGTCAGACTTGGTATGTGCCCTATGAGTTTGTTTCTTTATAAGAAAAATTTAGAATGGATATACCTTAATTGCAAAGGATTCTTATTTCTGATTAAATTATTTGACTAAATTTCCTTCCTCTCCCCCCATTAAGAGACTAACACGTTCCCCATAAATGGAAAACCTCATTTTGAAGTGTGGATTTGCAGATCAGGCACTGTGGCCTGGATTTACAACAAACTGGCAGATCCTCAGAAAATCAGTCCTGAATCTTAAACCCTGATGATCATCATCCCTTTTACTTAAGTGTAGTTCTGAAGTTCCTCAGATCTAAATCTAAATTTCTTTGATGTTCACAGGGATCCAGCATTGGCTCACCACTTTTTATGTAATGCGAGATCTGCTTTAAATTACCATGTCAGTACCATTGAATCTAGAGTATTAAAGTACTGTGCTAAAAAAAGTCCTTGATGGAGTTATCAGAATTGCAAGAATTCATCTTGGCTGGGGAGGAGCCACCTTTCTCTTGTGGCATCTTACAGCAGGCCAGGAGCTTCCCCAAGTAATATGCTAACTGCGAAGAATTAATGTGATTCCTTCCTGGCAATGCACTGAACGGAATTTCAGCCCATTCATGCAAAGACTGTTATTGTATATCCTGTGCTAGCATATACTTCAGCCAACACTCAAGGCCAGGCTGGACGAGGCTCTGAGCAACCTGATCTAGTTGAAGGTGTCCCTGCTCACTGCAGGGGGGTTGGACTTGACCTTTGATGGTCCCTTCCAGCCCAAGCCATTCTATGATTCTATGATTCTATGTGCTCCAACAACATATGTAAATTAAACACTGACAATAGTTATACTGCTGTGAGTTAGAGCATAAGGCTGTGTATTTGTGCTATATCAAAGGTATTTGCTTATAAGTGTTTATGATGTTTCTAATTTAAACACTTTACAGCTCGGAGTCCAATATTCACCCATCTTGTTACAAGCTTAAAAGGGCTGTGGACGCTGAGAGCTTTTGGGCGGCAGCCGTATTTTGAGACCTTATTTCACAAAGCTCTGAACCTACACACAGCAAACTGGTTCCTCTACCTGTCAACGCTGCGCTGGTTCCAGATGAGGATAGAAATTATTTTTGTTGTCTTTTTTGTTGCTGTGGCATTCATCTCTATCATAACTACAGGTACGGGAACTTCACTGGAGTAGTGAAATGGAAGTCTTCTGCTTCTGTTTAACAGCTCAGCTTTAGAAACTTCTAAGGGAAATAAACCGTTGCAAAATTTAGCATACATTGGAGTCACTGATTTAAGTATGTCATAATAGTAAACACAATTTAATTAAAACAGAAATTACACCATTATATCTGCAGTCTGATGTTGTAGAGGACTCATTAAAGGGATTAATCTGAAAATAATTTCTGAAGGGATAGAACTTCCCTTTTCTTGACTATAATTGCTGTAACAGTAATTTTTCATGTGTTTTAAACCACATGAATGTAACCACGTTAGTGTACTGAAAAGCTTGGATGTTGATTATCATCCGTATAGCTCAAAGTTTTTTAGTAAATAGAAGTTAATATTCTTCTCATTTGCAAATGACTAAGACATGCAGAGTTTTAATGATCTTTTAAAGCTACACTAATAGCAGAAATAGTCATCCAGTTCTCTAATTCTCAACCCACTGACCCGTTTTCCAATGTGAAGTTTTGCAAATTCCATTCAAAATCCCCTTAAAAATGGCTCACCACTCCTAGTAAACCCAGTACATGAATGAGAATCACCTTACAATCTTGCTGCCAGTGGCTGGCCAGGCATAGCCAGTCTCCAACAACCAGAGAATAGGAGGATAATGTCCCCAAAGAGTTGGAATAATTCAGTTCTGTGGAAAAACTCAGCAGGTTTAGCTACAGATTACTTCAAATACAGTTTTTAATTCACTACACTTTTGTTAGATATGTGTTTTGATTTTGACTCTGAGGCATTATTCTCCCTATTCCAAATTTTACACTGAACTTTGTGTGCAGGATCTGGATGCAGTTTCAATACTATGGTTGCTGATGAACAAGAATTTGCTGATTTTGTGAAGGAGGTTTCTGGTTGTAACAATATCTAAATTTCATTTGATCATACTTTGGTGTTGAAAAGGAATTATACAAAAGTGTACATTTTATAGAATATTATATTGCATATCAAATGCTATCCTCTATTTCTTGTATAAGGATCTCTCCTGATCTTAGGAAAAAAAATTCCAACCACACAAATACTTCTCTATGAAAATATACAGTACTTTTTTTACAAAGGAGACTTTAGTCCCCCTAAAATGCATAGGGAAACATCATTCCCGGCTGCCCTTCTCATTTTTTACTTTGTGCGCTGAGGGTTTTTTTAGGAAAACTATTTCTTGTGTTACTGTTCTTCTGGATATTTTATTTGAGAAAAGAAACACTTTTTTAAAATGTGAAAATTTGTCATCTTGCCACCATTGTAAACTTTACTGTTGCACAGTATTCCTTTTCTTAATCTGTCAAGTTTCAGGAGGAATATTTTGCTTTTACTGTTTACTTCTATAATTACTCTGTTAACAAGATGTCTATAAGCAAAACAGGAGGAAGTTTGTTGAAAAAAGCCATAGAAGAAATGGAGAAATCATAGAAAGGCATTTGGCTTGAATTCTCAATTCCTTTTAACACACAGTGAGATTAAAATCACCAGTGGGGTGGTTTAAATGCTTATATTGCATTTATGAATTCATAAAGGAAAATCCCTGGAAAATCCCATGCTTGTTACAGCAGACAATTAAAGCAAAAGAATTTATATCTGCAGCTTTGTGGAACAGTAAGGAGAACGTGTCCTCTATTTGTCCAAGAAACGAAAATGTAAACCAACGCAACTATTGTAACTTTTGAAGTTGTTAGCTGTGGTGTTTTAGTTAGGTAAGAGTCATTTCACAGATTCATGTGTGTTGGAAAAAGGAAATTGAAATCAAGATTGCAGAGGCCTGATTCTGTTTATAGATTCAGTACCAAGATTTAATTTTTTCTTCTGCCAAAGCAAGATCAGGGTTTCTAGTGAATTCAGTGCCAAAGCGAGGTGTTTAGCTGATGATTAAGCTCTCAGTCCTTTGTATAATTAACAAATCCATGTTTTCTCCATGAAATAAAAGAGGACAGAATGTGAATATGTTTTTTAAGATATACATGCTAATTTTCTGATTTCGGTTGGCTTTTTATTTGCATATAAATTGAATGTGCTTTTCTCTCCACAGGTGATGGACAAGGTGGAGTTGGCATTGTTCTTACTTTAGCTATGAATATCATGGGAACCTTGCAGTGGGCAGTAAACTCAAGCATAGATGTGGATAGTTTGGTAAGCATAAAATGCACTGTGCTGGGCTTTCTTTTGAGAAACTGCCTTACTTCGTTGATTATGGGTGTTCAGCAAGTTATTTTCAGAGTTGGATATCAGGCAGATGCGTCAGAAAAGTTCCGCTCATACCTTTCATAGCAACCTACAGGCTTTGGCACAGCACAAGCTGAGTTTTTCTAAAATCAGAAGTTTTCCTGGACTAGAACAGGCAACAGCAAATGGCTGTATTTGAGGATTTAGATTGCAGATGTAGCGGTGATGGGAAAACTTCAAAAAGGCTTGGAGTTGTTTTGTTATGATTATATACCTTACCAAGATACATAATATACTTTATTTGGTATACTTAAGGGCTTTGCACATCACGATGGATGTTTTTGAGCTCCTTCCATGCAAAACCAATAGTGATTTAAAAATCTGTCCTAAATTTCCCTAAGGGTCTTTTTCTGGTTTTGTGTAAAATACCCTCTGACATAAGCCTTTGGAGTTGTACATGTTTACCCGTTTAATTTGCGTTAGGATTGGCTTTAAAACAGAGTATTTCACAAGGTTAACTCATCATCACCTATTTGTTGACATATGAGAAGCAGACAGGAAACTCATAAAAGAATATGTTTGTTCTTGCCATTTTCATCATGCCTTAGCTTAAATGTATGAACATTTTAGATGTTATTTTAAAATGTAATAGTTACTTCTCTCTTTACTCTTCAGGCATTCTAGGATTTTTTTTAGACAGAATTCTTGTAACAAAATACAGTAGTCTTATAAACCAAAAAAAATTTCTGAGGAAAAAAATCTTCCTTATCCAGTCATACCCTCTCTGAACCCTAAATTGGCTTCTCAAGCCAACCATTTCAGTATTGGAAAACAAACAGCTTTTACAGCAGATCTTGGAGATCATTAAATCCTGATTAGCTGAAATGACTTGTCATTTAAAAAAATATATAATTGGGGCAGAGGGTGACAGTGAAGGAATATTTGCCAGTTCAACATATTTTTTTTAAATAAGTGATTCAACTACCCTCATCCTGAAGGAAATCCTTAAGAGCCCCAAAACTGGGAATTAACCACTGACAACATCTAATCTCTTGTTTACATGTGTGACTGGTGATAGTCCAGAAAGCTGACTGCCATTCAGGGACACATTTTTTCCCTATCCACCAATTGTTTTATGCTGACTCTTTCCTTGCTTGTTAGAACAGCCTG
This sequence comes from Sagittarius serpentarius, assembly GCA_034782735.1. Taxonomy (NCBI): domain Eukaryota; kingdom Metazoa; phylum Chordata; class Aves; order Accipitriformes; family Sagittariidae; genus Sagittarius; species Sagittarius serpentarius. Next base: position 27,318,138 of record JAVKLA010000005.1, on the reverse strand, counting down.
TCTTGAAGGGCAAGCACTTTGTGAAAGGGCTTCTTTGCTGTAACTGTAAGACATGCCGAACGGCAGTTGTGTGACTGATAATGAAGTAAAACATGCTGTTGGTTAAGGCACAACAGTGACAACAACATTCAATCAGCTCTCATTTATAAATTCCATCTTAGCCCTGTAATGCATAATGTCATCATTTTAAGTATAACAATCTGTATAAGAATCACATGCACATACTATACAGCTTAATACAAACTGAAGGTGTTTCAAAAGAGCAACAGAAAGTCTTACTGTGGGATTCAGAGCGTGCTGGACACACTAATGTTTTAATAAAGAACTTCCCCTTTTTTAAAATACAGTGATGTTAAAATGTCATCTGTTAGTAGCAATAAGGAAGTAACTCCCTTTCCCCCGAAAAGAAAGTCTCAAGTTGCTTTAGACGATTTTGAGTACTCTTCTCTATATTAAGACAGACTACTGTACCGGAGCACCAGTTATATTATATTAATGATAGCCTTCTAAGGTGCATCAGTTTATAGGTGGATCCTCTGGACTTCTTTCAGCAGTGGATAGCTGCCCACCCCAGTCCCATGGATTTTTAGGTATCCCAGATGACAAATTAATAGATACTGCTGGCAGGATGGTTTTCCTGACATTCAAAAGCTGCTCCTGTGCACAAGCAGATAAGAATAGCTTCATGGTTTCAAGATAATAAAACTGCTTCACTGGGTAATGCAGATGTATTATTTCCCACTCTCTCTATTCTCTACATTTAGCACTTCCGTCTTTAAAGTCTTTTACAATTATTTGATTACAGATGTCCTCCAAAGGCTTGCATGTATGCCTGACTTAGTAGTCTATTTGGTTATACTCTATTTTTCTCTTAAGGGGTACTTTGAAGCTCCCCACAGAACCAGATTGACTAGAATTGACACATCTCCATGTGTCTCCAGTTACAGATATGCACGCACTGCTCTAGATGACATCACCCTTGCCCTTCCTGGAGCGGCTGTGACATCCATGCTTACACGCCTGCACACAAGCATGCCTGAGTGTATAGCACATTTGTAGGCAGCGGCCTTTGGTTGTCAGATAAGCTGGAATTTTCTGCAAGTGGTTGAAACCCATGTCCAAAGGCATAGCTGCTGTAACTAGTACGTAACATGAAGCTCGTACTGAGTTGCTTTACAAGATACACAAGGTACAGCACATCAGTGAAATAAATGCAGGCAAAAGGACAGGAAGGCAGGAGAATAGGAAAGCAGGATCATGTGAAGAAGCTAAAAATGTACCAGAAGAAATAATGGCCAAACAGATGGGGAGATGGCAAATTTGACTTTATTCCATACAATCTGCTTCTTGACACTGGCATAAATATTGAAGAAATCTGACTTTCTAGGTTGAGTTTTGTTTTTACATATACAGATATTCTCTGTGAAGCAATTTCTGTTGAACTGGTTTGGCTTTAACTGAAAAATCCCCATTGTCTTTTAATACCCCATAATGGTTTTGGCATTTTGTTCTCTGCAGCCCTGATACTTTATCTGCTCTGCATTTTTTTTTTTTAAAAACATATGTGGTCACTCTGACAGCTATCCATTGTTTCATTTAAAGCCACCAGTTAGGCTAGATTTATCTTTTCACTTTGATCATTTCTGCTAATATCCCTTTAGCTGGTTTTCAGTCTTTTTCTTATCCCTCCAGGCAGTCTTGTAGTATTTTTAATTTTTTTCCTTCATAGGGAAATAGAAAATAAGTTTTCCAGTAAGTGCTGCTTTCACAGATAAGCAATGGCCAGTCCCAGTGGACTGTTTCAGTGCTTTATAACATCCTCCTTCACTGATGTGTATCCTGCAGTAGCAGTGCTATAACTGGGAAGGACAATTCCTTTTATCAGGGAAAAAGAAAATTCCATGCTTTTACTGTTGCCAGGATTACTTATGTAAGGAGATATAAAAAGAATCCCTCAAAGAGATATTAAAACCACACTTACTAAACCTCACAGTGCCCCACCCTGTACATTGGGGATGCTGAAGAACTAAAGTAGTACATGGTAGAGAAGAGGATCAACGTAAAAATCAGGACTCTGAAAAATAATGGTGCTTTTATAGCTGGTTTTCATGCTTTTATTTTCCTATGCTATTTCTCCTTTAGCCTGTTCAATTGGTATTTTTTTTAACTATAACATGGTCTTAGTATGCTTTTTACTACTGTCAGCAGAAAACCTGAGAACAGTGTTAATTTCCAGAGTTAAGTAGACTAAATACTTGACTGTAAAATCTGCATCAGAATGACAATTCTCAAAATGAGGTGTTGGTCATCTGGAAGGGAACAAAATCAAGAAAAATCTTTTAGAACATTTCCTTTTCTGCCTGCAAAGCAGTGTGAGAAAGAGCAAAAAATTCAGTACAAGTTTGACATGAACTAAATATTTAATTTTTGCAGTATGGAAGAGGAGTATGTGTCCTATAAGTGCACCCAAAATGCAACAGCAGAAGATGTGAAACCTCAGTGAAACTGTATGGTCCGCCTGCATTGATGCAGTTTTTGCAGTGCTTTAATGCACAGGGTTTTTTTACAACATGAACCATTGGACCAGCCTCTCATGGGATCTCTCAATTGCACACTGCACTTTCCAGACAGCATGTTTTTGAGGAGATGGTGTCTTTCAACATGGTCATTGAATACTATGCGTATCTGGTGTGGAGAGGGTAACTGCTGTCTTTCTAGCAGAAGAGAACATAGGGCCTGATGAAATTAATTGTATTAGATTACTTGTAAAAGAATTACTTCTTCCACTTTCTGGAAATATATATTACATAATTATATTATGAATTCTCCTTCAACATTAAGAAGAGTTTAAGTGATATTAATGAGTAAGTAAATTAAAGAATTTGCAGTGTTATTAAAATCTCAGTAAAATACAATTAGGCAAGGCTAAAAATAGTGTATTATGCTCTAGACATTTTTAGATGGAAGTAGTAAATATACTCCTTTATTCTAAAGCATTAGTTAAAGAATATGAATATAGCAGGCACATTGCTGATGGGAATAATGGATAAGAAACTTGCTGTCACCTACTCTATAGCTGTCATTATGAATGACAGAAGATTTCTACCTGTGAAAGGAAGAATAGGTAGCTTTGTAAAATGTTACTGACATTTATGCTCATTCTGCCCAGATCTAAATCATAATTAAAATTACAGAACCAGGAAAGCATCCTTTTGAATTGATTTAAAGTATTAAGCTGTCTAAAATATCTACATATGTGATGTGACTGATGAATCTGTCAGGGGGAGCTGGGACATAGAGATGAAATGTTCCATTGTAAGGCAAGGCCCTTTGTCCAGCTGGCTTCATAGCAGATTTTAGCTAGTGTGTAATGGTAGGATCTCTTGGGCAATTATAGGGAATCCCTGCCTGTACAAACGTTCACAGCTCTTGATGAAGCCAAGAAAGACCTTCAGTTCTGAAGTGGCGATACTTCTATAAAGATAAGATTTCTGAAAACCAATGTACCATCAAACACCGATTAAAATAAATGCTGGTTCTCATTGTGGGATTTACTATAGACAGTCAGACAGGAAGAAAATTGTCAGTCTGATGTAAGGTTTTCCTGTTTGTATCACCAAAATGAGATGACATTCATATATCAACATGATGATGACCATGCCTTTCCATCTTGCACAGTAGCTGATGTGGAAATTGTAATCGATAGGCTTGAGTGTTAGCATGCTTTTCAAAAATTCTGTCACAATTGTGTTTCCAGATGCTGAGATGTAAGGTCTGATCCCAGTATTTCCTTGCATTCTATATAAATTTGCTTCCACATGGAAAATCCACCTAACAATATTTCAGTCTGGATCGAAGAGCAGGAAGGAATGGTAATACATCAAGTAGAATCACTTTGCAGAAGGAATACAAAAGCAGTTAAACAAGGTCAAAGATGTACAAAGGGTTCTCCGTAATGCCACTAAAGCAAGATATACGACTGGTAATACAGATTAGAGAACAAATACTAATAATAAGGCCCAGATATTCCTGGATGCAGTAGTTATGCAGGTTTCTATCTGTTTATTAATTTATTTTGCTAAATAATTTCTGACCAATAGGAATTGACACTATCTTATAGTTTACTCTTGTTGTTTACAAGGACAAATTTTGGTAAAACGAGGAATCTAGTTAATTAAGTTAGTTGGACTAAGGCACTTAGGAACCTGAATGTAAAGTCACGTCTTCTTCAAGTAAGGGGCTGAAATTTGTATCCTGAATAGCAAGAGAAAAACAGTAGGAAATATTGGAGACTCTAGGACAGGACTACCAGCATGAACAACATTCTCTGAAAGTATATTAGAAATTACAGCCTCTACAGAATGGATTAGTAAACCAAAACAAGCTATGCGTTGGAGGTTGAGAAGCAGATAGAGAAGAGAGACGACAAAATCAGAGTTAGACTTGCAAATGGCCGAAATTCTGGATAAATGCTTGATCTCAGCTTTCATTAAAAGGGTAGCATTTAATCTGGGGAGTTGAAAGTGGAGCAAAAGGTTGAAATGGGATTTACAATATCTGAGGTGGAAATTATATGCAAAACCCAGCCTAGCTGTGGGCATGTAGCTGAAGCACCTGAGTTAGAATCCTGGTCTCCCTAAATTTTGTGGAGGGACACATACACCACCCGTGAGTCAGTCCATCTAAAATTGGAGTCTTCAAGTGTGATTGGATTCTGCAGTTGGACATTTCAGTTAAACATGTGAAACTGGGCTGGAACAATGCTGTCCTGTGCATGCAGACCAGGTGGGACCAGACGTCCCATCCTAGGGTTCGGGAAGAACTGGCTGAGAAGCTGGAGATCTGGTAATGGCCGCTTCAAATGAATCCACCAACCTGGCAGTGGTGGTGGCAGGTGATGTAATAACAATTGTCACTTTTGGTTAAGAAGGAGAAGTGGGAAGTCATTGATGCCACCATCAGTTTGTTAGTCTGATGGCAGCAGTCTTTAGAAACTATTTTGAAGAAGTAATTAAAGATGCAGTGCTTACAGAGTGAATTCACTCAGGTTTGCTGACATTAGGGTTGCATTGGACTCACCTGATAACTGTTCGATGGTTTATTTGCCAGACAGGAGTAATGTAGTAGATCTCATTTGTCTTCAGGAAAGCAGTGGCTGTGGCTCTGTTTCAGAAATTATATAAATGAAGGAGATCAGGATTATTAAGAACTGTAAACTAGTTAATGAGTTGGACAGAAAGGAAATGGCATTAAGCTGAAAGTATTAAGCTGTAGGGAGGCTACTCAACAAAGATTAGATTTGTGACTGAGCTCATTTTAATCTTTTTTTAATGCCGTAAACAAAGAAAAAAAAATTGTGTTGAACAAATCTGCCACAGGCACAAAGCTGAATGGCAGTGTTAGCATGAAGGATGCTGTGAGTTGAAAGGTATTAGGTGACCTCAAATGGCAGATATGAAATAGATTTCAGTAACCGAAGTGCAAAGGCTTGAATTTAGGGACTGCTAAGAATAACCTCTGTTGTAAGTAAGGATCTTCTCGGTTAGAAACGGCTAAGATGGAAGAAAGCTTGGCTGACCACTGCTCAGTCAGAGGGTGACTGTAAGCTGTGACTGTGAAAAAAAGAGCATATGATCCTAGGATGTGTTAATTGAGATATTCCAAATATAGATAGGAAAGTATCAATGCCTTTGTACAACGTCCTTCTGAAACATCATCCAAAATGCTGTGTACATTCTGTTCAGACAGGAAAGATTAATTTGAACTGGGATGTTTGGAGAAGGATAACATATGTTAAGAAAGAGGCTTAAACCTGGATTTTCTTTAGTCCTGAAGAACAAAGGGTGACTGGATCTAAGGTAGCCCTCCATAAATTAATGGGGAAAGCAGCTAGGAGAAAGAACTATTTAGAATTTAAAATTAATAAATTTACAAGAACAAACTGGTCCATAGACTTAAAAATAAGTTTTCTGACCACCTGAGCAGTGAAGTTCTAGTGAAGGAGATGAATTAACTATTTATTAATTGACCCTTGACCCATTTAAAGAAAAAAAAAAGAGGATCCCTTCTAGTCTCACAGTCCTTTGAAAATTCATCTAGACTGCTACTAGCAACTTCTGTCTGAAGTTCATGAACTACAGGACTTGAGTATTTCAACTAATACATATATAATTACAAATATAAAATTAATTATCATGGAACTTCCTACTATTTTTTTGGTTAAAACTATAGGTAATTTCTCATAAATACTCAGACATTAATGTCTGATGATTGTTCTTCTTTACTTGGTGCTACTGCTTTACATCTTTCAAATTCCACACAGCCTGCTGATCTTTGGAGATCAGTGATTATTCAAGGAACTTCAGTTTTTGGGTTGGGCAACCCCCTATAGGAGGAAGGAGTTGAAGATTTCCAGCATTACTTTCATGACCATACTTTGTTTTGTTTTCATAAATACGAGTCAACTACAGTTTTCAAAATACATTTTTAAAGGTAGAAAGAGCTGGTTTGTCCATTTGAAAAGGAAGCAAGTAGAATCACGTTAGACCAATGTCAGTAGCACAAGAGCAATAGAATCTAGAGCTCTATACAGGAAGTGTCCTACCTTTGAAAATTATATCATGGTATAGCTTACACAGAAAAGAAACTCACTTTTCTGGCTAGGAAACAGGAGTAGTTTAATTTCATTTGTTTTGATAGCTAAGTATTAATTACAATTAGAATACTGTTTGTTTTGATTTGTAGATGCGGTCTGTCGGACGAATATTTAAATTCATTGACATGCCAACAGAAGAGACGAAAAACATTAAGCCACAGAAGAATAAGGAGCTTTCAGATGCCCTTGTAATTGAAAATAGGCATGCGAAGGAAGAGAAGAACTGGCCATCTGGGGGCCAAATGACTGTGAAGGACCTTACGGCCAAATATGGTGAAGGAGGAGCTGCTGTGTTAGAAAACATTTCCTTTTCAATAAGTTCAGGGCAGAGGGTGAGACACTGTTTTGTTGTGTTTGATCTGATTTCTATTAAGCTTAACTATAGAAGTGTCATTCTAAACCTATTCATAGACTAAAGAGTAGGTTGAGTTCAGTAAGGTTTCGTAAGTTAAATTGTCACAAAACAAAGTAATCATCTAAAGTGCCTGAAGAACAGAAAGAGCTCATCTGTAGAATTATTGGCTACAAACAAAAAAAAGGCAAGGAAAATCTGCCTCAGTTATCCTAGAAATCTTGAGGCTGTTCACACCTCAGTGAAGCACAGTGGGGATGTTTGCTGGCCATGAGGAACAGAATATACTGATAAAACACGTATGCAGCAGTTCCGCAAGTTGTATTCCTGTGCCTGAAGTCATCCACCTTCTCCTGGGCAGAGGGAAGCTTGCTGGTGAGCGCAGGTGCTGGGGGCAGCCTGACCCAGGTGGAGCAGGGCACGAAAGAATACCGGCCGCTGTGCCAAGGGTAACGCACCGCTGGCTCTGGCGGCCGGAGGGTGGAGGTGCCATCTCACCCATTCGATGAGGATTCTATGCCACCCTGAATTATTATATAACAAACTATAAACAGCTCTATTCTGTAGAAGATGATAAACCTCTAATTAATCTTCATGTGTGTTTGGGGTTGAGTTCAAGAAAGAGCTTTAGTTTCAGAACAGCAATTAGGCAGAGGTTTAACACTTTGCTTTAAGTTCATGCTGAAGGCCCGTCCTCAGTGAGGTGGGAAGAAAGGCTCGCACAATTTCCTGAGCTGAAGCCATACGGATGAAGAGGAGATTTTAACTTTCCCACGTAGATGAGAAAACAGGTTCAGTGACAGCTCCCTGGCCTTGCCATGAGGCTGCTCTTGGCTCCTAGTTTGGATAGCACCGGTCTCTGCCAGGTTCAGTAGATCTGTCTTGGTTTTTGTGAACTGAATGTTTCATCTACTAAGTTTGAGGGCACCAAAATTTTGAAACCGGGGATCTGACTGCCTATAGCACCATCCTTTGGAAGAGAGGGACTTGTGATTCCTGGAGGGTGGAGGTGCAGGTGCCGCTTTAGTCTGGTGGATTTACTTCTGGGAAAATCCCTCGAAGCAGTGGAGTACGGAAAATGAAAGATGCTTTTGTACTGTACAGAGAGGAGGCAGAGCATTTAAAACAAAGATCTTTTTTTCAATGGCTATGATTTAGGAACTCAATCCAATTTTGGTGATGAACCCCGGACTCAAAGGTAGCATTTCCAGAATTGGAGTGTGCTCCTTAAACTGGAGAGGATTTGTCTCTGTCCCATAGGGAAGTATGTGTAAAACAAGCAGGAAAGGGGAGAGCTCTCCTCTGCTGAGAGGGGCTAAATAGAATAGAATAGAATATTTCAGTTGGAAGGGACCTGTAACGATCATCTAGTCCAGCTGCCCAACCAGTTCAGGGCAGACCAAGTTAAAGCATGTTATTAAAGGCATTGTCCAAATGCCTCTTAAACACTGACAGACTTGTGGCATCTACCACCTCTCTAGCAAGCCTGTTCTAGTGTTTGACCACCCTCTTGGTAAAGAAATGCTTCCTGATGTCCAGTCTAAACCTCCCCTGGTGCAGCTTTAAGCCATTCCTACGCGTCCTATCGCTGGACATCAGGCAGAAGAGCTCAGCTCCTCCCTCCCCCCTTCCCCTCCTCAGGGAGCTGCAGAGAGCCATGAGGTCGCCCCTCAGCCTCCTCTTCTCCAAACGAGACAGGCCCAAAGTCCTCAGCCGCTCCGCACAGGACATGCCTTCCAGCCCTGTCACCAGCTTTCTTGCCCTCCCCTGGACCCATTCAAGGACCTTCACAACCTTCTTCAATTGTGGGGCGCAGAACTGCACACAGTATTCAAGATGAGGCCGCACCGACACTGAACACAGCGAGGTAATCCCCTCTGTTGACCGGCTGGTCATGCTGTGTTTGATGCACCCCAGGATGGGGTTTGCCCTCTTGGCTGCCAGG
>JAVKLA010000005.1:27257795-27308692 GCA_034782735.1 Sagittarius serpentarius | reverse complement strand
TACTAAAATCCAGAAGAACTACATCACTGCCTTCCCTTCATCCACTAGGCAGGGGACCTTATCATGGAAGGATATCAAATTAGTTAACCGTCACTTTCCGTTTGTGAACCCGTGTTGACTGTGCCTGATGATAGCATTATTCTTTTAATGCCTTTCAATAGTATGCAGTATAATGTTCTCCATCATTTTTCCAGGAACTGAGGTTAGACTAACAGGACTGTAGTTCCATGGGTCTTCCCTCACGCCCTTTTTGTAGACTGGAATACAAATCTGCCCAGTCAATAGATTGGGTTGGTGCAGTGAAGTGTGGACTGCTCATCTGGTTTGGGGGCCTGAGACACTGTTACAGAAAGGATGTCAGGCAGCAGGAAGAATCCCCTTCTTCACCGTTACATGTATATTGTCACCCTACATAAGTAGCCCAGGCTCAGACAGGACATCATTAGCTGTGTAAAACCCAGCTGTTGGAAAAGGCAGTATCTCAGCATTTGCTGGTGGTTACTGCAGATGTTGCTCCTTCCAGCAATAGGTCAGTGCAATCCCGCAAGGGAAACACAAGATTTAAAAAAAGCCCCGTGTGTTATGTTTCTTCCCACCTAAGAGGTAAGGAAAGGCAGCACCAGCTGGGCAGGTTGAGGACTTGCATTGCTGCTTGGGGGTTGGCAAGGGCATGGTGTGTGCTGTGACCACTGCCTCAGGCCCAAGCTACCCCACTACAAATTCATGGTCTGATCAGAGTTAGGCCCTCTATTTTCAATTATATGGAAATGGAGTAGCTTAATAGTGTGATTTGAGTGCACTCCCTACTTGGTTTTTGTCTGCTGGATGGGGTTTTGCTGAAGAGGACTTCATAGCAAAAGAAAGGGGAAAAGTACCAAGAGCTGGACTAATCAGTACAGGAGAATATATAAGCAAATTTCTGTTCTTCAGCTAAGGGCAGAGTAACAGATTTTTCATGTTAGTTAATTCTAACAAAACAAAGATGGGTCTGGCCCAGTGTTTTGTTCAGCCCTTGCTTTTATCATTCCCCAATGAATGACATGTTGAGATCCAGTTAGATTGTTCCCCACTGCTGAGATCTCTTAAGTGTTTCTGCCTTGGTCTGTGATTAGTATGTGAGCAGTATTAAATGTTTGCTTTTATGGTTTGCATTGCAGGTGGGCCTTTTAGGAAGAACTGGTTCAGGAAAAAGCACTTTACTTTTTGCTTTTTTAAGACTGCTGAATACAGAAGGGGATATGCAGATCGATGGAGTCTCCTGGAACACAGTCAGCGTGCAGCAATGGAGAAAGGCATTTGGAGTCATTCCTCAGGTAATGAGATTATTGTATATTTGTGTGCCTTTATTTTCGTTGGTTCTGTATCCATATGTGCATAGTTACCTTCGAGCTAGAAGTTACTTGTTTTGTGCTGAGAAACAGAAACAAAACACAAAGATTTTGTGAAAGGAGGAGTGGGATGGATGGATGGATGGATGGATGGATGCAATGATTCGCAGCAAACTCTACTTTTTGAGGGTTTCTATGCCACTCACACAAGAACTCTTCTAGAAATGGGAAGGTACAGCACACTCAAACAGAAGTGTTCGTAGCCTACTTATCCCTGCACCTCTGAAACTGTTTGCATGTTGATTCAAAATGAGAGTGCCAGCTGAAGAAAAAAATACAATCAGTGGTCTCAGCTACTGTTTTCTAAAGCCCTACATCACATATGGTTAACGTGGATACTATACCTGACAGGCCAGTAGCAGAATTACTGCCTTTCTCATATTTTACTAGACCACTAGCTGATCCCCAGCTTGGACTCATCACTTTTTTAGCTGTCACCTCTCACTACCATGTCATGGTGCATGTATAAGGGAGCACTTCATGTTATTTATGCTTGCAGCAGTCCCAGCATATGGGAAGTAATACCATTTCAGAGAAGAAAAAGGAAGAAGCTCCTCACATGGGTTTAGCCACCCTAATACTCTCAAATACTGGAATAAGAAAAATACTCTAAGGAGGAGCAGACAATTAAACCGAGGGCTTCTGAGTTTCTTGTCAGTGTCCCTGCCACTGGACGAGTGTCCTGTATTAGTTACAGCTCCAGATTATCTGTCTCAAAAATGAACATTATTGGCTGCATGCAGTAACACTAAAAAGTGATCGTTCACTGTAATGGTAGGAATGAAAACTGATGGAATTAACTGCATAATTTTAATGCCATGATTTGTATTTTTGTTGTTGAAAGCTGTCAGTCCTTTCCAACAACACAGGTATAGCAGTAACACGTATTGGCCTTCTCTTCTTTCAAAGCTATACACTGGATAGTTCTTCAGCTACTAAACATACACAGTCTTTTCCATAACAGTGTTCATTCCTTTGCAAATCTTGTGAGTGTGGCAGATTAATTCAAGTAACAGTTGGCTGCAGTCTTACCAATGAGTCATTTGTGGTAGCGGGAGGCAGAGGGACACCAGGTGCAGATCAGCCTGCCACATCGTCAGGGGACATGCAGTCTGTCTCACCTTTATCCATCCTTGAGGGGTAGCTACTAGCCCCAGAGACTGGTAAGTATGGTTTGATCCTTGGTCACCCTGGTTGCCCCACTCCTTGACAGGTCCACAAGGAGTGGGCCAACCAGGGTGACCAAGGATCTCCTTTGGACTGTCAGCTGTCGAACCCTTATTGTGCTATTCCCCCCATCCCATCCCCGCCGTAAAGGAGTTGCCAGCTGCTTTCTGTGCATATTGGTTTGTTCCCAGGTAGTCTACTGTCTTAGGAAGGTGTTTACTGTCTTAGAAAGCCAGTGAGCTGCGGTGAACATATGCATAGTATAGAGCTGTTGAGCACTGAATACATGAGGCGCTTTAAAATAGTTGGAGAGACTCTGGGACAGCCCGCCGATTTAACTGAAAAATAAGCTGTCACAATTACATTTTCAAAATACTGGTTTTCTTTTCCATAACTGTCTTAGCAGAACAGAGGTCTGTCTTCACTTTCACCCTCCACTGGGTACGTAGGCTAAATTCTGCTTTCTGTCACAATACACCAAACCAAACTAATTGTAGTGAAGTCACTAATATGACTGTCACTCGGTCCCTATAGTCACTCCTGACCTATTTTAGAGTCATGGAGGTGGGATTTAACTCTGACCAAGGTGTTCCTGATGGCACTGTCTTGGCTTTGGTAGCTGTTAGGAGATGCTGAAATGCTCATGCTGGAAACACAATAGCTTTGATTTTGCAAACACAGGAGGGACTCAAAATTTAATTTTTCTATTTAACGATCAGTTTTGAGTTGTGATAGCTTCCGTTTCAGAAATGTTATCCCACAGTAGCCTGAGTAGCATTTATTTAAAGTAGGCATGCAAAGAAGGCACAACTCTCTCCTCTCTGTGCATTTCCACAGTCATGCTCTGAAATGTCCTCAAAGGCAGCCATTTTTTAGCACTTTGACCTTGCCAGAACAGACCCTTTCTTCACTGCCAAGTTACACCCTCAACAAAACAGAGCCAAGAGAGCGGTGGTGAGTCCACTGGTTGGATTTGTTTCTTGCCTGAGCTCTACCAAGAGCCTGGTTGGTCACACACTGCCTGCTGAGCTGAGGCTTGCTTGGCAAGCAGCCCTTTGATAGCTGACCTGTCGCCACCCTTTCTGTCCCCTCTTCAACATTTTCACATCTATCTATTCCTGTAAACTTTTATTTCTTTAGTATTGCTGGTTCAGTACTGCAGCATGATTGTTCCTTGCAAGGATGAAAAAAAGTCACCCCTTCAGATTGAGGCAGCTGTGCAGTGAACTGCAAATGTAGCAGCATCTATTTAGTTTGGAGCACAGGTATGTTATACAGCTGTCCTCCAAAGGACGGCTGTATAGGATGAAGGAGGCTTTTACCACTATAAGCTATGTCTCCATTGCAAAATTTTCCTATACAGCCAAATATAACTTTCTGTACTGGAAGGGGCTTCCCTGTCTCTCCCATAGTCATCCTTTTGCTCTCAGCCCTTTCTTCCCTTGGGATGTGGTTGCCCAGCAGGGTTTCTGCTTTCCATCTTCAGCTGTCCTTGGGAATGCATGGACTGAGGAGAAAACTGAATGCTTGGTAACAAGTAGCCTCATTGTCCCAGTGAAAAATATGATTAATAATTCTCATAGCTGAGTACTCACTATAGAGTCACTAATGGTATAGAAAACATAATTCTGCAGCCCTCAGCAAAATGCGAGAGACATTTATTACGTGAGCAGTGTAACTTGCCCTTCTGCATGGTTAGTTCATTGTTAAAATTACACATTTAGTTCAGTTTGGAAGTCCCTGATACATGGATCGATGTCAAAAATCCCAGCCCTCCATTCTCTGGAAGGTCACGAGAGTTGCCAGCCTGTTTGCATGCTTCAGCTCACAGCTCCTGTCCCAAAGCCTTGCCAAAGAACTGCACATTATGCCTCAAAAGTTCCCGCATTCAGAACAAAATGAAGTTTTCACCAGCACTTTCCCAGCAGAGAAGAGAAATTGCATATGCCACCCTGCCTTTCCCGGAAGAACAAAGGGAGCCTTTTGTTCTTTGCCGTTCACCTACAGCTTCAGAATGGGAGAAAAAAAAAGTTGCCTTTTCTTTCCTGGGAGGCTGGCCTACAGCAACACCTGGACATTTGCCGTCTCCAGGAGAGGCTTTGCTGACAAAAAGAGAACGGAGCTCTACCTGAGGCATGCTTTCTCGTGAAAACTTTCCAACACTCTCCTTCTCTTCCTTATCCCTAAATTTCCCAGTTTAGAAGAAAAGAAGTGCTTTTCCTCTGTGGGAAGCTCATTGATGAGCGCCTGCATAGCACACAGCGTCCCAACACACTGCCGCCTGCTCCACACAGGCAATGCTGGAATGGCCTGCAGGGTGGTCAGGGGTCACGCTGAGCCAGAGCAAAGGCAAAAACCTGTTGCTTTCAGCATCTCAAATCCAGCTGTCAGTGCATTGCATGGTGTGAAGGAGTAAACCATATAAAACCTGCTTCCTGGAGCACCCACAAGGAAGTTCCTTTCTGTAGCTCCTCACACACCTGCACTGCTGAAGCAGAGCCTGACCACAACGCCGCTCCTACAGGGTGTTTGTCATTCCCATGCAAAGCAATTACTCCAGCGATAACAGGCTGTTTGAAGTATAATCGCAGCCCATCATCCCTTCTTTCTGGGCAGTCCTTTCCTGTGCTTCTTCTGCAAGAGTTTCCCCACTCCATTTCCACGGTGAGGACATTCAGCTGCATCGGGTTTCAGCACACTGTGTATAGGTTGTCGTGCAGATTGCATCCTGAAGTATCTAATGGAGTCAGCTTGAGAAAATGCCTTCGGAAATTTGGCTTTGAATGGAGAACAGGAGACCTGCAGCCAATTTTCCATTAACATAAATGAGAAGAAACCTGAGACCCATAAGGTGCTGCTAGCTCAAAGGAAGGGCATCACTTCTGGTGTCTTCTTGAGTGTTATTCCCCTGCATCGTGGCGGATCCCACATCATTTTCTATGTGTAAATACTCCATATAGAGGTAAAATCAAGCTTAGCATGGAGAACGAGATTACTACAGTTTGCGGGACTGCCAGCTGACAAAGAAAAATAACCAAATCACTTTTGCTCCTTTCTTTTGCTCAAGAAGTGAAATATCACAACTTTTATCTTTGTAGTTCCAATTTTTCAGTATTTATCTCACTTTATTCGTTATATCTGTCTGTCCCTCTGCCTGTCTGTCTCCAGCACTGTTTCATCGCTTCTCATACCCTTCAGGGCTGTTCATTTTCGGAGGCTGTGGGGGTGGCCATTCTGCAGCGCGCCAGGGCACTCCCCAGAGGTGGTCCTGCAGAGGCTGGTTCCTGCAGGGCATGGAGAGGAGTCAGCCTCACCATACCGGGGAGCGTTTGCTGCACCAGGCCCACGCACACTGCAGCTGGGGACATTAATTAAAACCCCCACGTGCTCATTTCGGGCAGCATATAGGTTGTTTTCTGCATCATGGGTTCAGCACTGCCAGGAGCACAGCACTTGCATTTACCAGTAGGCAATATGGGAGGCAGAGGTTTTAGCGTCTTCAGGGGAGAACATTACAGAGCTGGTCCCAAAAAACTTGCAGAAGGTGTTCGTTGCTCCCATGCTTTTATTCTTGTCTGTAAATATTTTAATATCAGTGTAAAGTCCCCAAAGGACACTTATGAAAACAAAACCTCTAACTCTGCACCTAATACTAAAGCATTCACATAGCAATTTGGTTTTCTTTCATGTTGATATTGTTGCCATAATATATACGAAGCAGGGGAGGCTACATGGAGGTCATATTGTTGTTACTCTTAACTTCTCTGTGGGTGGAGCTGGTGTCTGTTTCCAGCTGATGTTGGGTTTGTTCTCCAGCCCTGGGGTGTATGGGAATAAGGGTCCATGGGTCTTGCTGAGGACCTGCACACGGGTTGTCTTTCCTTGCAACAGCAGCTACTCACAGCCAGGACACTCTCGCTCCTTAGCAGCCTCTTGTCAACTGATCCTTTACTCTTCTTTATGCATGTGCTTAGGTATTCCAGGGTCTTGGTTCTCCACATAACACTTAAATCACTTAGGAAGCTTATTGCCACAAGCTGGGTGCATCCCACACTGTAACCAACACGCAGAGGCTGTAGCCGCTGAGTGGGATTAATGCCTTTCAGAGGGGTTGATTTACAATATATGGAGTGGTCAGAACATAAACATGACCATATTTATATTCCTGAGTGTTTTGCTTGTGAATGGATGTCAGGTCTGAGAAACTGTTTATTGTATGATCACACTCATTATCATCCTGGGTGAATTTGAACAAGTGACCGAGAAGGAAAGTGTTCCAGATTTACTGCCAGTGTCCCCAGCCATCCATTCCCCCTTCCAACACTCTCCTTATTTCTACTTCTTCCATATTTATAAACAACACATAAGTTCATGAGATTCACTTTTGGTTCTTTTTACTTTAGACTTCTAGCTTTTAAGAATTTGGTGGTTTTTTCCCTGCTTCTTTTTAAGTGGACTCTAAACTGCCCATGTGACTCACATGGTATTTACTCAAGTGAACTCTGTGTGGTTTCTAATGAGTTGGGAGGAAGGAGGTGTTGAAATGGAGAGAGAAGTACCAGAATTCATGACAATGAAACATTTACCTTGTGAAAAAAAAAAGTACTTTTGGGAATAGCTTGCTTTTAGTACCCTGTTTCTTGAAAGCACAGTTATTAGGAATAACAGCAGTTTCTGAAGAAAGTAGTTCCATTTATTTCTCTACCTGCTGCACTTCAGCAGGAATGTTATTCAGCCCTATCTTCTTTAAAACTGGTTTGTTCGGTTAACTATTCTTTACCACTGAGAAATGAAAATACCTATTCCATTAGTTAAATGTATGGCACTCAGAGTGTGAACAAACCCCCACGTCTGACACTATTTCCACAGCATTATTATTTCCACCGCACCCACTACTTGGAAGAACCTAATCCTGCTGCAAATACATCGCCCCTCTCATGCCACCTAACCAGTGCAGGGCATGGGAAAAGGGCTGCACTGTACTTCATCAAAGCGTTCGTTGTTATTAACAATCGTGATTATAAAGGAAAGAGTCTACTCTTTCCCCTAGTCTCTACCAAAAGTGCTTCAATGACTTTTAGCTGTGTGCGTTGCTGTCTCTGCTGCAGCTTGGTCAGCATGTTGCTGGCAGTGTGGTGAAGGTATCATTGCGCTTAAATCTAGCCCACTGACTGCAGGGCAGCACAGAGCAGCTGCTTTTCTCCTCTGGTCTCTTGAATCAGGTACTTCCTTCTCTCTTACACCAAATAAGTTATTGTCAAGGCTTTACATATCTTAATTAAGCAAATTAATTAATGTAATTTATTTTCCTCTGCCACATTTAAACTTTTAATTAAATCATAATTAAATGATTAATGTAAATGTGTGTATAAATCACTTTGAAATCTGATGAAAGAATGCCAAGTTCCCAGGTTAGGTCAGATGGAAATCATGGTAGCCTGGCCAAACTCTGGGAAAGTACTTGCTAAGTATATTCTCTCAGCCATTTTCTGCTGGTACAGCTAAGTCCTTCACTGCTTTCGGTGGCGTTTGACTACCAAGACTCCAAGAAATTATGTGCCTGTGAATCGCTGGCATTTCAACATGTTTTTTTTCTAAATAAATATTTTCTTTAGGGAGACAAAAGAGAAGAAAGTAATTGTCTCAAAGCTTTCCTCTTGGTATTTGTTCCATATGTACAAGGAAAGAGTAAGCAAATGGTAGTATTTCTCAACAAGGCACTTACATTCTTTGAGAGCAAGTTCTCCCTGCTACAAGCAGAAGGTGTACCTCACAGCTTAGAAAGCAACAGCTTGGTTTTATCTCATAAGAAATGTTGTGCAACCTCAGTGTCCCTTGAAGAACCTCATTTCCACCAGAATCTGACACACCCACCCCATGTAAAAAGAGATTAAACAAATATTTAATTTTGTCTGAGTCATTGCTTTTGGAGCTACAAAACCTGTATCTGAGGGATGTTCTCTTAAATTTGGTTGCCTAAACTGATGAGAAAAGCAGGACTGAGTAGTAAACTTAAGCCCAAGAAGGATGCGCTGTCAGTGCCCGGATATGTGCATCCTCTTCATCTTGTGTGATGGAAGGGAGGCACGGGACAGAGCAGGGAGAAAGCACGGACCGTAGCATCGATCAGGGAAGCCTCGTACGAGAGCGGGTTGTTGCTTCTACAGTCATGAATCAGGTCGTGGTGTGCTGCACCTCAGTGATGGGACAGTGAGAGAAAAAACCACCTCTTTTGAGGTAGGACTGGGACATGGTGAAATGTCAGGTAACAGAACGATGCTAATACATATCTGGCTACAATTGATTAGAAAAAAAAAATTCATTGATGAAAACCAGCTTAGCACATGGTCTCTGAATACCGACAAATATCCAGGAGGTTTTTTTGTCTCAAAACAAAATTGTGGGAACACAGGCTTTGGGTCAGTGATCTTTTTTTTTTGTTTGAATATGTTTCACATAATAAAGAATCAAAAATAGTTTTTAAAAGGCTTATTCCAAAATGGAAATACAGGGAATCTTTTATCCTGAAGGCTGCTGAAATGTGATTTTTACTGTTTTTCGGACAAGTTTGGGTAAGTTTTTATTA
Source organism: Sagittarius serpentarius (assembly GCA_034782735.1). Taxonomy (NCBI): domain Eukaryota; kingdom Metazoa; phylum Chordata; class Aves; order Accipitriformes; family Sagittariidae; genus Sagittarius; species Sagittarius serpentarius. The sequence continues at coordinate 27,299,551 of JAVKLA010000005.1, read as the reverse complement.
AGACAGTTGCCAAAAACTGAACATAAGGATTTTTAAAATCACTTTTTTTGGAACAGTGTTTTCCAGAATTTTTCATAACCTGCAATAAGTGCTGTCTGGTGATGGCAGCAGGTTATTCCTTCTCTGTATGCTTTACAATTTACAGTGCTTTACACAGTGTTTCAGGGTATCTATCTACCTGTGTCTGTATGTTTTTTTTTCTCGTAGAAAGTGTTCATATTTTCTGGAACTTTTCGGATGAATTTGGATCCTTATGGGCACTGGAATGATGAAGAAATATGGAAAGTTGCAGAGGAGGTAAAACTGTTCAGTTGTATTTGTATCCCTCTGGTGAAGTGGTTACAGCAAAGTGTAGTGTGGGTCAACTGATTGTCATATGTTACATTTATATAGTGTCATAGAAAAGTGCTGAGGAAAGATAATGCTATGCTATAAACCATGTTTCCTTATTACCTAATAAAAAGGCGCCCTTGTTAGACATTAAAAAAAAAAAAAGATAAACTTCCATACACCACAGTCTGGGTTCCTCATGCAGTGATTTAGGGTAGGTGAGGTTTTATGTTTGGCTCTGCTAGGTGGCACTGAGAGAAAAAGAAGTGGAGGAAGCTGATACAGCAAAACGTCCTGTAATCTTTTCTCATTTTAATGCTTTGGCAAATATATGAAATCTCTGCAAGGCGTTTTTCTACCAAAATGTGTAAAAATGGAGGCCAGAAAAAAAAAATGAGATATGTCTGTGGCCTGTCCTAGAAATAAGACTGGTGTTATTGCAATAGGAAGTACTTATATTCAGCTTAGAAAAACCTTTCGTCAAAGTATTTTCCAGTTATTGTGATTCTGAGGCCAATGAAAAGCCAGCTGAGAAGCAGCACTCTCTGACACTGCATTCAGGCTTCTGTACTGCTTGTATCACAGGCAGCTCCCTCTTCCATGGAAAATAAGAATCATGGAATATTAGCTTTTGTGAACCCGAAGCTTTTCTTCTAATTTTCTGTTGAGGTTTTAGCAAAGTGGTTTTTTTTCAAGATGAGGGGGCAGATTTTTACAGTTCTGTTTCCATGCTGAGCTGAACCTCACGCATTGCGGTTGTCAGATGCCACCTATTGGCTCTGATAGCGCTTAATAGGTTGCACAGGTGTACATAATGCCTCGAGAAGAGGCAGCCGGGAGTTACAGGAGACAAAGAGCTGCAGCCCAGAAAGCAGATTTCTCTTTCCAAGGTAGGGGTGGCCTAGTGAATACAGGCTCAATAATGAATTGGTGGCATTTTCCTTGCTCATAGAAAGTGTCAAGTATTAGAAAATGCTTACAAGTGTGGGACTTAATCCAAAAGCTTCCTCCTTTCCCATCCAGGAGGTTAACTCTGTCTCTGCTTTCTCTCTCTTTTGCCTTTATCTAATTTCTTCCCTGTGTTTGGAAAAGAGGAAGGTAGATACATTCTATGAGTTTCTGTCATGACATTTTTGGTTAAATGAAGTGACAGGAGCTTTTCAGCTGGTCCTAACAGAGGCAACAGGGTGCTAAGTGCTGTGCTTCTCCGCTGCTCTGAGGCTGGGGAAAAAATGGAGTGTGGATTAACATCCCCTTTCTTGAAAAAGACAAGCTCTGCTTCTGCTTTTGAGGATTGTTTTCACTGTGTGTGTGAATTGAGCCTGGGATTTTAAAGAGCTAAACCTCATTTACAATGGCATGAAAAAAAATTATTTTTAAGTGTTTACCATTAAGGAGTTTAGCAAATCCGTATGTGATACGGTTTTGCATTGCACAGGCGAGAGAGCAAAGCAAATAGAAAAGAAAAAAAGCTGCAATACTTTTTAGTAGGAGTGATTGGATTGTTTACAAAGTTCATGCTCTTCTCATATTTCAAAAAATTTCTCTGTAAATGCTGCTGATAAGGCCAAGGAGCACAGTCGGTTTGGACTTGTGGAAGATGCAAAACTTTGCTTTGAGGTGTGCAAAATACACCTGCCAATGAGAGCCGAAAGGAGCACTGGAAGAAACAGAAGACATCTCCTGGGCTGGATTCTGGTTTCTGGTCCCAGTGAAGCAGCTTCCCTTGGTATGGGCACCCCTCTAAATATGTTGTCAGCAGTGCTAGAGGGAAGCCCGTGATGCCATTAGTACGAACAAAGTGCACAGGACCTTTGGGGCAGCAAAAGGAGCAGATGGAAACATTCTCAGAGCCGTAGAGACAACGGTCCTGGTGACCTGGTTTGTTTCCTCTGTTGCTGTAATGTAGCATGTGAATTTTGGTTGTTTCTTTTTACCCTCCTAGTAACCAAAGAGGTCTGGTTTCCTTTCAAAAATCACTTTCCTTAACATTTCCAATGACGTACATCGCTGCTGGATAAAAAGTTTCAAATCTATTGCTTTCTCTAACCTGCTAACTCAGAATGTTTTGGTTGAAATGCCAAAACTCATTGTATGTGACAAACAAATGAAGCATTAACTCTCGGCTTCCTAACAGGAATCCTAGCATGTTGCAAGAGTTGAGAATGCTTTTTACATCATCCAGCTACTAGCTTGTAGTTTTTATAGGACAGTTTCTCCTTTTCATCAATTTATATTTTCTCTTCGTTGTCAGAAATTAAAGGCAGGAAATTAAAGGCATTGGTTGCTGTACCCACAGTCAGCAGTAACTATCTCACCAATTTTTCCTGTCCTTTTTCTTTCTGGCAGGTTGGGCTGAAGTCTGTAATTGAGCAATTTCCAGGCCAGCTTGATTTCATTCTTGTGGATGGAGGCTGTGTCCTCAGTCACGGCCACAAACAGCTGATGTGCCTTGCCCGGTCAGTTCTCAGCAAAGCTAAAATCTTGCTGCTCGATGAACCAAGTGCTCACCTGGACCCTGTGTACGTTTTGATCATTTGTTCTCTCTTCTAATATGAAATAAGAAAATCAGTGAAGCAACACCACCGAGAGAGACCTTCTGTAACTTGTCTGATCTGTTACTAAACCTGATTGCAGTAATGTATGTTAGTAATTCTGCATGGGGGATCAGGGGAGCCTAGTTACAACCTTAACTTTATGGCTGATAATGCGCTTCCACAGCAGAAATGCAACACGCTGAGACACTGCAGTGTGATGGTGTCCATGCATGTAGCTTTACAACACGCAGCTAGACTATTAAATAGAACCACCAAATGGTTAGGGTTGGAAGGGACCTTAAAGATCAGCTAGTTCCAGCCCCGCTGCCATGGGCAGGGACACCCTCCACTAGACCAGGTTGCTCAGAGCCTCATCCAACCTGGCCTTGAACACTTCCAGGGAGGGGGCATCCACAACTTCCCTGGGCAACCTGTTCCAGTACCATCAATAAAGTAACGAGCTGTGCTGGCGTGTACATTGCAGTCTAAACGGACACGTGTTTGCCTTTCAGAACTTCGCAAGTGATCAGGAAGACTCTGAAGCACGCGTTTGCCAACTGCACGGTGATACTCTCCGAACACAGGCTGGAGGCAATGCTGGAGTGCCAGAGATTTTTGGTGAGCATTTCTCGTAGTCTCACGTACTGTTGTTTCTTTACATTTGATGAATGTGCAGAACACACCAGGCAGAACTGATGAAGTTGACTGGATTGATGGAGGTCATTCAGGGCAGCTGAGCAACCTAGTCACCTGCAGAAGAGCAGCAGGCTCCTGTTTGCTCTTTCACATGAGCTGTCATAGACACCTGTGTTCAGATGAGCTGGGTCACATTATGGAAGGGCTAGATTCCTTCTTTCGACCAGAAGGACAGTTGTGTAGGTTATCCAGCTGCTGATCCAGGTGCCTTATATTGCTGATTGGCTCAGGAGCTCCAGAAAAATCCCAGCATCTCACAGAGCTTTACCATTGCTAATGCAGAAACAGCAGCACTTGCTCTTGAGCAATGGGAGGCTCCATGGGGCAAAGAGGTTTCCTGAGAAAACATCTGATGGTCAGAACTGCTGATTTCTTTCGTCAAGCCACTTGCTATTCCTTTCTCATTTAGTCAAGGTGACAAAGTATTGAAGTCCTGGGGTATATCCTTTGTTGCATAAAAATGGTTTGCAAAGGAAATAAAAGGCAAATTATGTAATTGTTCTTAAAAATGAGGTTCCTTCTTCTGTATTTTCTTGACTCTTCCCTAAGAGAGGACCTTCATTAGCAGAGTGAAACATCGTTTTCCACGTGTATTTGCTTGGGTGTATTAGCACAGCAGGAGGAATACAGTCTGAAGCTGAAGCAGGCTAGCTGATAGGCAGGTTGTACGTCCTTTTGGATGTGCCGCTCCTGTAAGTGTGCTGGACTTCAGCCTTGCCTCCAGCCCGCAGCCTGGGCTGTGCTCGGTTGTGTCGGTGGAGCCCCAGCAGGCAGGCAGCCTCTGCCTGGAGCAGGTTTCCCACCCTCTGAACATTTCAGCAACAGAGCTGCTAAAAGCTCTTTCCTGTCAGACCTGTGCCCTCACAACAAGACATGCAGACATTGCAGTGCCAGCAGAGGAGCCTGATTTTTTTCGCCAGCTGCTGCCTGACAGGGGAGGCTGGCACAGCGGTACAGGGCAAACCTGTTGTCTCCTTCAAACACAGGCCAGCAGCGCTTCCTTGTTTGGCAAGAAGAAAGCAAAGAAGGCCTGGCACCTTGCTGGCAGCCTTCTCCCTCTGCTTGCGATATAACTCTGTTTTCTGCAGTTAACGCTTTCTTAACTGGGCAGTTTAGCTCTGCTGGGGGAGCGCCACGGCTCCTGGAGACTTCAGCAAACAATCTGAGAGGTCAAAATCAAGTCACAAGGAGAAACCAGCAAGCCCAACAGCACTCTGTAACTTTGAGCAATAGGCACCTTTTCCACATGTTAAAATTTTAACGTCTGTTTTTATGGTGATAATTAGAAATTGCAAATTAGAAATTAGAAATTGCAATTGTAAATTGGGCTTTTCCTGTTAGAAGATCTCTATTATGTCTTCATGTCTCTCCCCTGCTCCGTTAGTTGTGTTAGCTGAATTCTGTCAGCACCACCACTGCCCATCTAATGGAGTGATACGTTTCTTCAGGTAATCGAGGACAATAAATTGCGGCAGTATGAATCCATTCAGAAGCTGCTGAACGAAAAGAGCTTCTTCAGGCAAGCCATCAGCCACGCCGATCGCCTTAAGCTACTCCCGATACACCACAGAAACTCCAGCAAACGCAAACCTCGACCCAAAATCACTGCCTTGCAGGAGGAGACGGAGGAAGAAGTGCAGGAGACGAGGCTGTGAGATGTGGTGTGGGCACCCTCTTTGCGGAGTGAGTCGTCAGCAGTGTCCCATGACGACAGGACCGGCACTTCTGAACCTGCGAGAGCCATGCACAAATTGAACCTTGCAGGAGGTGTTCACTGCAGCGACTACACGTGCATTTGGGAATTACTTCCCTTCCATGGTTAACTGAGTGCAAGTTAGTAAGTTCTTTGACGTTTTGCCACTTTTAATGGTAAAACCAGACTTCCTTTGAAAAGCTGCTCTAATTTGGTACAAACGAGATGGCAAGCAGAAGTAACCTGCCTAGCCCGACATAATCATTTCAGAAAACTTTTAGAAATGTTCTTGCTGCGGTGAGAGGTCCAGACAGCAGGAAGAATGTGAGAAAAATAATCAAACCTGGGTGGAAAACAGAAGAATCAGAATGTAAAAAGCTGCTTTGAATTCACTTCCTGCAAATGAATTAAGGGACAATATCACCCAGGCGCACAGAAAACTTCCTCCTCTTTGTTTTCCATGCAGCAACGGTAATTTCAACTTAGCAGAAAAGGCCAAGTGCCGTTTCATAACAGCGCACTGCTCCGCATGTGTAGGTGAGGATGAAGGAAGAGAGGATATTGCCTTGCAAGCCAGTCAACATCTTGTCATGTTTCCACAGTTAAGAGAGAATTGGTATTTCCTCTTAAAACCTAGGAGACTGTCAACCCGACCCTGCACATACTCGCGGTGGGATAAGCGCAGGCTGACATCAGTATCCGGTGAAAGGTAGGACTCCTGGCAGTGGAACTCTAATAGTCTGCGTAGGTCTGGCACTTTTATGTGCTTTTTACTCTGGCCTAAAAAAAAAAAAAAAAGAAGAAACCTCGCTGAAGTCAACTTTAATAATGAAAGTAATTTTTATACTCTTCTGGTTTGCAGTTTTGTGATGAAACTGAACTTTCTCTAGCGTATTTTATTTATTTTAATATTGTTGCAAACATTTACTAAGGAAATTATGTATTTTAAGAGTGATTATGTACTATAAAGAAAAATATATTTGTACAAAAAGTTTTGTAATTGGGTTGTTGGGGTTTTTTTTGCTACTAGTCTTTGATGTCACATTACGGTATAGTTGGTAAAAACAAGGGCAGCCCCCAAGTTAGGCCAGGTACTGTCCAATGCTGTCTTTTGTACACTAAAGTATTCTAGTGATACAGACATTGAGATTATTTTTTTTCTTTAAATAAAAAAGGAAAAAGAAAAAAGAAACTGTCTGTACGACACATTACAACACCACCACCCCCCCCGCCACGAGGCGGACACCGCAGACCTATTCTGCTACTTCCACTGTAGTCATTGCTGCCGATCAAAACATGTGCATCATTTTTAATAAATACATTTCATTTGCTGCAAAACGAGTGGCTAAAACCCAGCCTCGGGGGCAGGGGCGGGCTGCCCTAGGCAGTGCTGTGGGGCCCCGGAGCGCCGCTGCCGGCCCCGCTTCTCCCGGCCAAACAACACACTGCTGCTGGTAGAAGCCGCTGGGTCCCTCACGGCCTCCTTTATTCCCCTGGGGTAGTAATTTGGCAAAAGACGGGCTCCAAAAAGAGCCTTTTTAAGGCCGCCGCTAGCAGCTAGGTAGCAGCACCACCACGCAAATGCTTTACAAATACAAAGTGGTTATAAATGAGCTTTGTATCTCTCACACAGCTTGAGCCCTAAAGCTGTGAAGAGCAGCACATGCAGGTCTTGAAAATAACCTCTTTTAGGCATCACGTGGCAAGAGCAGCCATGCCCCAGCCCGCAGGTGGGCTGGGTGCGGTGCAGGAGAGCCACGGCTGGTGCTGCTGGGTCAGGCTGAGCCTGCGAGTGCCGGAGCACTCTAGTTTTCCTCTAGCTCTGTCCCGCGTTACGTATTTTCTGTCCCTCATTACGTATTTCCCCTGCAAATATACTTTTTCTTTCTGTCTGTTTTTTTTTTCCCCCTGCCCGGTCCTTCATACTGTGCTTTTATTCTTGTCTATCTCGAGCACTTACCTGAATCTCTTTCTGTCTGCATGAACATCATCTCCTTGCTTTGCCTGATTTTTTTCTCCAAGAAGCAATGCCTCTTGCTCGCAGAGAGTTCGGGATACCCTTGGGTCTCAATTTTACCGTGTCACTGTTTCTCTGCCCCTAAGCTCCGCTTGCTTTAGCCTTTATAACAACTGAAAACCAACTGTATATTGAAGTAGCATCACTTTTGAGTCCTATCTCCATTCCCCTCTACCCCCTCAAATTGTTCATCTCACACTGTGTATATCATCACCCTTCTCCGTTTGTACAAGTCATTACAGCGTATGTGGCCAAGCCTGGCCGGGAGGCCAGGGCTGCCGCGCTGCGGCCAAGCCCAAGGAGGCATGCCAAGGATCACTCTTTTTCAGGATGTTACTCAAAGTAGCAGGCATACCACGCAGGAGAGTTTGTTGTCTAAATAAACAAGATGATACAAAAGGATCAGCAGAAAAGAGCCACTGTGTCATCAGAATGTGTGCACATTTCAAAGCTTGCACAATTAGTAGCGTTAATTTTGGGGGGTCATTGTAAAAGTTAGGAGGTGGCAAGTTGGACTGAGTGGACAATGAGTCATTTCAAGAAAGGAAAAGGTAAATACAGGAGGAGCATGTAGTAGGTGGGACATATGTGGAAGCTGCTGATAGAAACACTCAGAAGGAGCCCTCTGAAGGAAAAAACAAAAGTCAGTTAACGAACTGCCCCTGCTCTGTAGCACAGCACTCATCAAAACGGCTTCTGCCCTCAGTGCCCAGCTACCACCACTGTGCTGCCAGTCACAAAGAGCCCAGGCAAGATGCTGCAGAAATTCTTCTCTTGCTGCCCTCCAAGGGCAAGTGGGAAAAGGCTGGAGAAGAACGTGCTAGTCCTTTCAGTCCAGAAATACTGCTTCAGCTGCTTTGGAGTTCAGGCTGGAACAGGAGGTGCCAGCCTCCATGATGAGGAGGAGGACAGTATCTGCTTCCCCAAAAAGGCCGCAAAGAGCACATCACCTTCTAGAATAAGCGTTCTTGTATTTGCTGTCGGCAGGATAGCAGCTCCCAGGGCTGTTTGCCCGAAGCTAAGCTGGGAAGTTGCACGCGCTGTTCATGGTGGAAAATGGAGCACGAGGGAAAAAAAGAACAGAAAATGAGGCTATAACCTAAGCAGAGGGGAAGAAAAGAACAAACAACAACCTTCATAAACACAGGCTGAATGTTATTTAAGAGAATTCTTCTTTTCACGTGCTTCTCTTTGCATACAGTTGGTAAAACAAAACAGATATAAAAAAAATACTCCTCCCAAAGCACTTTATTATTAAAAACACACACTTGTACTATTAAAAGGGGTGTGTCTGTACAATATACAGCCAAAAAAGAGCATGCTGACTCTAATACTACACATGAAGATTTAATTTTATAGCCTGCTAGGAAGAAACCAAAAAAAGTAGAAAAGAGTGAAATTATTCTGCAGAGGATCTGTAGCTTTCCTTAAGTACAGAGAAAGGAGGCCAAACTGCTAATACAGCACTAAGAAGCTCTTAGGACAGCAATGGCCAAGCAAGGTTAGCCTAAACAAACTTGAACTCTCCTCAGCCGCCTTCATACATCTTATATGCCAAATAACCGCACAAAGCTGCCTGATAGTTGTCATTCGCGGGAACTGCTCAGTATCTCACTGGGGTCAAACAAGCCTGCTAGTCCAAAAAACAATTTCGCTTTCACAGTTGCTTAACTGGTGTCTTACCGGCTTTAGTATTTTGTTCATTAAATATCTATTTCCAAAGTCTTTCTTGAGATCCACCTCCTCCGTTTCCATGAGCCTCGCATCCCTCACCCTGTTACAGCAGCATCAGAGCTCCGAGTGCCTGATTGCCTCCCCACTTCCTGAATTCTGTCCTGTTCGAGCAACAGGTTTAAGTTATTGCTCTGAAATGTGGCAGCTCTTGGAAAAGGTGCCTTTCAAAACGTTTCCTTGCATCAAGATTAATTCTGAATTGGCATTAATTGTTGGAGGTCAGTTCAAAACTATGTAGTTTTTTGCATTTTATTTACTTTTTCTAAAAAGTATTCTGGTAATTTTTTAATCCTCTTTCCAATATAGATTTGGTATTTTGGCTCTACCGTTACTTAGCTATGATTTAACCGTTGGGAAAAAGAAAAACCACTTTAGAACTCTGTGTACAATTGTTCATTAATGGACAGTTAATTGCTGCCTGAAAAATCTTGCAAATTAAGCAACATTCAATGCAATACAGTAACACATTTCCTTTACAAACCCTCATGTTCTCCAAAAACAATTTCCTGTTCCTAGGATAAACAATATTACTACTAATTTTATTCACCAGGACTTACTTACTCCAGTCTCAAAATACAACCCTTATAAGTGCAACTGGAGGATTTCAAGAGATGTCTGACTTTCTTGCAGCCTGCGTCCTGGTTTCAGCTGGGACAGAGTTCATTGTCTTCCTAGTAGCTGGTACAGCGCTGTGTTTTGGGTTAGTATGAGAAGAATGTTGATAACACCCTGACGTTTAAAAAAATAACAGTAATAATGTTTAGACTAAGTCATGTTTAGACTAAGTCAAGGACTTTCCAGCTTCTCCTGCCCAGCCAGCAAGGAGGCTGGAGGAGCGAAGAAAGTTGGGAGGGGACACAGCTGGGACAGCTGACCCAGACTGGGCAAAGGGGTATTCCATACCATGGGTTGTCATGCCCAGTATAGAAACTGGGGGCAGTTGGCCAGGGGAGCAGTGCTGCTTGGGCATCGGTCGGCGAGTGGTGAGCAATTGCATTGTGCATCACTTGTGTATTCCAGTCCTTTTATTCTTATTGTCACTATGTTGTTATTAGTGTCATTGCTAGTTTCTTCCTTTCTGTCCTATTAAACTGTTCTTATCTCAGCCCACGAGCTTTACCTTTATTTTCTGATTCTCTCCCCCATCCCACTGGGGGGGGGGGGCGGAGCGGGGTGAGTGTGCAGCTGCGTGGTGCTGAGTTGCTGGCTGGGGTTAAACCACGACACACCTGTTATTTTCTCTGTTAATGCATCTTTCTTTCTCAACAGGTTCCTTCTCATGGTGTTCAAAGCCTTAACATGTGAATGGGTTTTCTCAGTTTCCTCTCCCTAAACCTTTTAAACATACTATGTAAACATGAATTTCAGTCACTCTGGTAAGTTCAGGGGCCTACAATTACTGCTGGGGTGTCTGTGACGAGCCTGTGAGCTGGGTGCAGCTTCTGCAGCTGGAAGAGGAACCTGGCACTGACTAGACCTGCCACTTACTTGTGCTCTGCTTTCTCCTAAGCCTGGACTGCACTGCCTGACCTAGGGAAAAGCATCCCAGCTCCGTTTTGAGCTGGTATTAGCCAAACTACAGCTGGACTACCACTGTGCTGAGGAAATATTTCCCCTCTTCCATACTTTCTTCTCTTCCTCTAAATCCTTGGAATTAAAAGTCCTTTCTTTCTGATATCCTAACTGTATGCAAAGGCAAACTTCTGCCTTCTGAATCTAAATTCTAATTCTAAAGTCTCTTAATTATCATTTGAACATCACAAACATCCCTTCACCCAGATTTAAGCACCAAGAAAATAGTCCCTCATCCTTTCTCCAAACCGGCTCCTTCCACAAGTATCTTCCACGTATTCTGCTTCTCCAGTTTTCCTGGAAAGCTGGAGGGTTTTGATTTGTTTTGTAAATCAGTTGAGCTGTATCATGGGAAGAGACACGCCTCAGAAATTCAGGCCCTCCGAGTTCGCTTACGTTGATGAATGTTGCTGCCTTTGTTGAAAGATGGAAGCAGGTTTCTTCACACTTAATTTTGGAGCTTATGCTCGGCACCTAAATAACTGAGGCAAATATTGTCTGATGGACTCACTCTTTCCGTGTTCTTTGTCAAGAAATACAAACCGTAGGAGACACACTGCAAGCTTTTATTTTCAGGACTGACTTGGAGAGCTGGAAAGTTTCAGACTTACCAAGGTCATTGGTGGATGAGAATGATCTTTCAGGTTCCTCTGGCTGAAGAGATAAGAGGAGTAGTGTGGTCAGACAGGGGCTAAATTAAAAGTCTTTTCACTGACCTAGTGGCCTGTGGAATGGCTGCAACCTTAGAAGCTTCCCCGTACTTTCTGAGATACTCCTCCCCGTAGACGGGTATCTCTCTCTTCACTTACCTCACCTCTTTTAAAGATACGGAAAGGGGTAACAGATGGGAGTGGAGTGCAGCACGGAGCAGCGTGGTCCACCACGGATAGCTTAAACACTTAAACCCTCTCTGCTTAAGACACAGGGAGGAATGAAGAGAAAGGATTTTGCCCATCACTAACCCCAAATGAGGGCAGTTGGTATTACAAGTCACACATGAGGGGTGCTGTTGGCAGCATCACAGGAAGAACCCGAAGATACAGTGACGCCCTCAAGCTGTGAGCAGAGCCTTGCCTTGCTCCTGCACCATCTATCGCAATCCAAACGATAAACCAACGGCGAAGCCAGCGAGTCCACATGCGAACTATTTTACGGTTCTGCGGCGTTCACCATCTGAGGGCAGGATCTGAGACGGCCTAACGAGAGAGCTTAACAGTTGCTACGGAAGGTAAGATTCAGTTAGGAGATCTGCAAAATACCGTGTGATTGAAGACGTACGAAGATCACAGACTGTGTTGAGCAGACAGACAGACAAACAAAATGCTAGCCGGTAGAAGTCAGCCAGGTAAAAGATGCAGATGGAGAGACATTAGGACAGCAGGCTGAAAAGAAAGGATAATGAGGACATTGGAAGGCAACGCTAACTTTAGCGATAGAGACCTAACTTTCAAAGGGATGATCAACGTTACCCTGTCTTCTGCAGATATTCACTCAAAGTACAGCACAGAAGACTTTTGATTCTCACAGACAATACACAGAGTCTTAAAATGTATCTCAAAACATGCTTTAGGACACTGTGCCTAAGGTCTTCCCACACAGAAACACACTGCTAACTCTTGATCTAAATGAGGTCTGACATTTCCAAGGTGCATTTTCAGTGTAGAACAAACCTAGTTTAGAAGCATGTCAGGATTTTTCTTCTTTTCTTATAGCTCTTCAAAAAAAAAAAAAAGATTTATTGTTATTACAAATCCTGATGCTGCAACTCGTGTGATCACGACAAAAAACGTTTTCCATTTTGTGTTCCTCCTCACCACAAAATCCATGCCTGAGCTGCTCACACCACTTCAGCACGTGAGGGATCCTAATTGCTGCGACCCATTGCTCTGACCTACAGCGGTTTGCAGCTGACTCATTCTGCTAAGAACCAACTGCAAAAGTAGCATCCCATTTTTCAGCACCAAAATTACTGCCAAAAAAAAAGAAAAATCAGCCTTTAAAGAAATCGTCTGTATCCTGCTATATGTTACTATCACACAAGAAATTCAAGTTTTAATAAAACGGTGATTACTGAAAGGCATGGTACTTTCTAAATATACCGTGTGGGAAACCATTACGGAAATAAGCGTCTAATATCCTCTGTCAACAGAGATAACACACACATACAAACTGAAAAACAGAAAGACGCTATGCCGTACGAAAATTTTATTGACATGAGTTTGGGATGACTGTTTTACACATAAAGGTGAGGTGTGAGGAAACAGGCAATCCCTTCCTCTTCGAGGCTTCGTTTGAGAAAAACGCTACTTCGGAAATGATAGGCGTGACCACGTTATGGTCCACAGCTCTCAAAGCCACCTCCTGACAGCCCGTCAGAAGGCACCGAAGTCTGATCTCGGGCAGACTCTGCGCTCTCCTCTGCCTACCAGGTGAGGTATCGAGGCAGCGAGCGTTTCCACGTTATTACACAAGTTATCACAAGTATGTAACTGCAGCTACCGTAAGGAGAGAGTGGGGAAATACTCCCTTCGTGGAAACTCTCCCTTATGGGAACACGTTCCACTTCTGTAGCGGGCGGAAAAATGAAAAAGACTTAATTTTAACTGCAACTCAAGTATCATTTCACAGCAATTACATCTTTAATCCACAACAGAAATAGATAATTACATAGTAACTCATGTTATCGCTACTACATTATCTCCGATATTACTGCAGTTAAGCTTGTGCTCAAATTTCTTTTCAGTAAAATCTGTTTCTGTAAAACACGATTCTTTCTCGGATACTTTTAAAACACTAATGAAGTATATAAAAGTTTTTACAGTATACAAGAAAAACTAAGTTAATAAATGATCACATTTCTTCAATTCTATCAAAGAATAAGAGTCTGAGAAAAATAACTTTTATTGCATTTTAATTTCTCAATCTCTTTCCTTTTTTAAAAGATAAAAGTTATAGTGGACATTCATGGACATTCATGACATTTTAGATGAAGAGAAGCTTGGGAGAAAAAAAAAACGATCACAATTCAGCAGGCAGATGATGGGGAAATCAAAGTATTTAATATGGCTTGTAGCTGAAAGTAATTGATCTGCATTTCCAATCATTTCAGTTATTGCCGCATTCCATTAATTTTTCATTAAGTGAAAGTAAAAACATGTCTGTAAAATGCATGTACAATAGCTTTAAGCCATTGCTGTACATCTTGTGCAAGTCATCTGAATGCAGTTTAACACGTGAACTTAATAGAATAATATTTTTGTACAGTATATACACAAACAGAATCCTGTGGTAATACCCCTGAATATTATCATTTAAACAAGTAATTTGCATAATAAGAAAAAAAAAACCCAAACGTCTATATAGGTGGCAAAACTGCCTATTTCTGAGTTTAAATCAATATAATTTCCAGCTGATTTACACAGAAATAAAACTGTGGTCCTGTACAAACTTTACATTACAGGGAAACAGTTTCTTTTAAAAAAAATATTTACATATTTGAGTACTTGGTTCTTTGCAATAGAGATTATATGAACACAGAAAAATTGTATGGTAGGCAGGTTTATTTATTAGATTTTTCTATCTGTTCTTTTTTGTGCAAATTCCAAATCTCTCTTTTTGTGTTATTATCTGCCTCTATTTGCCTTGTATTACTGCTGCTGCTTTTTTTAGTGTTCTGAGAAGGCTGGGTGACTTTACTTCTAGGAACAGGAAGAAAAGATTTAACTCTTGAAACACCCAACTCTGTCTTTGATTTACTGTTGCTGCTTTCCACAGTTCGACTGCTGCCGAGAGGACGCATTTCATCCTAGGAATAAAAAAAAGCATTTTCTGTATAAATTATTATTGCCGTTCAACCTGAAAAACAACCAATCAACCCTGCCAGCCCCACAGAACCCTTGTTACTTACAATACCTTGCAGTTTAATATGACAGTTTCCTACTACTTGGTGAACAAACTACAGCTCTTTTTTTGCTTCTCTGACTGAAAAGAAATATCGTCAACATCTTAGAATACCAAAATAAGTCAATGGGGTTTTTGCATTGCCATTGAAAAAAAACCTTAAACTTGATTCTCAGGTGTCTCAATTTCAGGAGTATCCAAATAAAAAATACACGTTCTTTCTTTCATTGCTGTGGAAAAATGACAGCTGCAGCCACAGCTAAAAGGGAAAAAAATGGAAATTTAGGTAGTTATGAGCAAAAAAAATCAGCTTTACAGCTTGAATAAAGATGTTCACTTTTTTGGTACCATCAAGGCCATAAATAATATCAAAATAATCATGACAAAAATAACACTTCAAGAACAGAAGTTGAAGTGCTAGTTACATTTTAATCCATAATCTTATAGATTGCTTTCTTATAAATTAGCACCTCAAATTATTTATGCTAAGAAGCTACTAGACCATACTCGCCTTGCCCAAATTTAGATACCCGAAGTGCTAAAGTCAGGTATGTTGTCACTTTTTGTTCCTTTATAGTCAAGGAGAAAGAGGTTAAGCCCTTTTATGGTAGTCACTAACGTGTATCTTTCGTGAGAGACGCCTACCTTTCCACTGACGGGAAAGGGGAATTAGGACCTTAACTGTTAGCATTGGTTGAATCCAGGTCACCCTCTGGGCAGCAGTGTTAAAAGGTTCATTTTCACCATCAGCTACTGCTCTTCACGTAAAGGTTGGTGGCATGAAAACAACTATTCATCACCATCTAGTCCTTATTAATCCTTGATTCCATCAATTTGTTTGTATCCTGGATCAAAGATTTTGCACCGCTTATCAGCTTGCTTTCTCCTTCACATGCTTGAAAGCATTTTTATTTCCAGCCAATTTAAAAAAAAAAAAAAAAGGGTATGTTTCCCTTTTAAGTAATTTGTCTCATTACTGTTGATAAGATCTCCTCTGCTCATGCAGTATCGCTTCTGTTACCTACAGAATTCTATTTACTTTCAGAAAAGGATGCTTTTCTAATCTCAGACCCTTTTTCAGACACCAGTTCTTGCAGCTGCATACGTTTATCATCGTTACAATTGCCTCTAAAAGTTTGACTTCCACTTCCAAACTGAGACTGTGCTCTTCTAGATTTTTGATAAATTTGTTGTAGTAATGACTAAATCTAGAAACAAAGCTTGCCGTTCTATTAGATCTCTTTTCCCCTCTGGCAAAAGGTTGGGTTGCGTTTCCTTCACTTTGTGTGGCCAACAATTCCCCACAAGGATATGGGAAATCAATTTTTTTATTCTGTATGAAATCTTTTGACTAAGTTCTTCAAACAACTCAAAGGTAGGTAAGCTTGTCTACCTCCAAAGTCAGTATCGTTATGCCTTACATTGTTAGAAGGAATTTTGGAAGGAAAAAAATTCACTAGGAAAAATTTACAGTAGGAATGGGTAGGTCAGCTGACTTACCAAATTGTCCAGGCATCACTACTATGTGAAGCTCTGATTTGGAATGTCTAAAATTAATGTGTTTAGAGATATATTCAAAAGCAGTATATCTAAATGGGGATCTGCAATGTTAAAATTGTTTCTGTTAGCGGAGACTTTTCTCTGGGTTTTAAGTGAAATTACAGAAAATACTCTAACATTTTGAATATTTGGAAATGAAAAAGTATGATGCAGATGGTAAGGGTGGTAAGTCACCTCATCCACCTTTAGCTTGTTTAATGCTTAGGCGTGCAGGTTAAGCTATTTTCAGGGCTACTTCATTGTACCTGCAGAAAATAGACAGAGTGTCTCTAGAAAACACTTTATTGCAGTCAGATAAAAGCGTCTGGATTGGACTCTAGAGGACCCCTGTCACGGCAACGGAGAGGGCCTAGCGAGGGAACACAGACAACAGATTCTGTGCTGGGTGCTCAGAAGCTCTCATGTTCAAAAACACAGGGAGCAAGACAGAAAAAGGAAAAAAGCATAACAACAGAGAAAGCGTAATTTTTGCTTCATTATCCAAAGAATGAAAACTACGCAGGATATAATTTTATCTTCATATTTAGTAGGGGTGCCACAAACAACGATTTCAATTTCTGAAAAGATGATGATAGTGGATCTATTCTATCTTCCAGCAGTATTCAGCTTATCTTCCCACTCTGAAACTGCTCTGAAGTTAGTAAAGTTTGTTTACATTTAGACTATCTTTTCCCAGAATCACCAAACTTACAACACAGGGTTTCTTTTGATTTCTCAAAAATAATACGGCAAGACAACTGTATATTACAACAAATAGCTAGGTAGAAAAAAAGCAACTGAATTCCCTTTTAAAAAAAAAGCTATTCTTCACAAACTCTGGTAATACCATGTCTTCTCAAAAATTCTACCGCTGAGAGCTTTGACACCAGAGCAGCTCAATTCTACTTAGATAACAACACTTAAGAAAACAGTGGTTTGAAATCATATGTATTTGGGTAATCACTACAAATAAAAGGTATAAAAATAAACCACGAGCCAGCAATTTTACATCAAGAATTGAAAAAAAGTTTTGCACTTTTGCAAACCTACTGAATAACATTAATTGCGGGGAAACAACAAACCCGGGGCTTTTATTTCCCTCAAAATCTGATGCAAATAACTTACAATGTCAAAGTAATGTCAACAATACTTGGCCTAGGGAGATGGCTTTATGTAAACGTGAAAACAGAAGCAAATACATCCATTGTTTAATAAATCTTTAGTTTCCATTAAGACACATGGAAGAAACTTGGCATGATATGTCTAGCAAGTTTCCTAAGAATCATGACAGTTTATTCTTGTAATAAACAGGGCACTGGAATGCTGATTCTTTGGATCCAATCAGGAATTCAGATTTTGGAGAAACTCAAGACACCTTCCCTATCCTACTACAAAACCCGTTTCACCTACCTTTTGTGCTGTTGTTTTACCTGGGTTAGTACCACTTGCTGAAAATACAGGATTGTTCTGAGAGTTACTGAACATCAATAGCTCATCCTTAGAATCTGCAATCTAGAAAAGATAAGAAATGGTGATTTTTTTTTAATTTTTTTTTTTAGCTATTCACAGCAGAGATTATGTTTCAGTTTGTCACATTTTCGAGTCTTGAGTTTATTTTCATGTAGTTTCTGTGCAATACCATGCATAAATATCTAAAGAATGATTAAAATATCTTTCCTTTACTCTCAAGGGTGTTTGTAGGAGATGAGAGATAAAGGGAGAGACTTCACCTTGACTATTATCAGAGGAAGATTAAACATACATTTCCAGAGCAGTACTGTTCAGCGGCGCTTAAGGGCAGTTTTCCGTTAAATTGTATCCAGCCCGAGGAATATCACAGAAAGGAATGATCCTTTTCTCTTCCTCCTGCCATGTTTCTTCCCTACTATTCTCCACCAAACCTTGTGACCACGCAATAGCAGATAGCATCTGATCAGCCTTCTGTCCTCACTGAAAACTAGGTATTTTATACTGGGGCAAGCAGATGCAATTCAAGTCTGCAACTGCAAAAGTACTCAATCCCAACATAACAGAGGCAGCAGGAACATATTCGAGTGAAAGGGCAAATGAGAGAGTAGAAGTACTTATTTTGATGGCAGCCTGAAATTACATCACACAGAGAATACATGCAACAGCACCCTTACTTCCGCAAGGCTCGGCTAGGCAGCGAGGGAATTAACAACAGAAACTCCAGCCATGGATGGTTCCACCCATAGTGAGGAAACTAAACAAAAGACAGTGACATCTATCTCCTTCCTTATCTAACCCATATTTCCTTGAATTGTTGACAACAAGCCATTACATTTTACATGTTATTAAACACAATTTTAAGTTGGTTACCATTTCTTTAAGCACATCCCATTCTTTCAGGGATAGCTATGGTAAATCCCTACTAGCTAACTAGTGATTAGCTTGCCGGCTTGGTGCATGTGACTCATGCAAGTGCTGTAAATACTTAAAAAAACAAACAAACAACAAAAAAACCCAAAAAACCATAATAAAGGATTTCATTAAATAGCTTGAAAAATCTTCCCAAACACAATATCTCTTTTTTTAACAAAACTCGGTTGAATCATGGAATCATAGAATGGCTTGGGTTGGAAGGGACCTTAAAGATCATCTAGTCCAACCCCCATGCCGTGGGCCACCCACTAGATCAGGCCGCCCAGGGCCTCATCCTGCCTGGCCTTGAACACCTGCAGGGACAGGGCATCCACAGCCTCTCTCGGCAACCTTGTGCCAGTGCCGCACTGCCTTCTGTGTAAGGAATTTCCTCCTAAAACTTGACTTCTAAGAATAAACACAATACTTAATAAAGCTAACCTAATGGATCTGCTGTTCAGGGAGATCCTAGAGGATGTAATGCACAGCCTAACTGGACAATAGCCTAAGACTGACTCTATCTGCACTTCAAAAGATACGGAACAGCTGCTCTGGTGTGACCACAGCCTGCTGTCACAGCCCTCTACTTCAGCTGTGCTAGGAGAAAAGAAGGAAAAGGATAAATAGCTACAGCTACAGGGAGAGCTGGATGCTTCTGGTGTAGAAGGAGAAAAATGGGAGAGATCCACGGCTCCACCCTCTGCTCCAACAGGCCTCCCATAACCACCCACAGCCCATTCCAGCACAGAACTTAGCCCCAAACATATGTGCCTTGCAAGCACCCTTCACCCCCTTCTGCCACTGTTAAAGCAAAAGAATTAGGCCAATCCATTCTTTCTTGCTTGGGCAGCAAAACTGCATTTTGCCTACACAGCAGAGGAGCTCTAAGCCAGTTCTGTGATGGCTGATGGGATTACATTAAACAAACCAAATGTGCAATGCATATTAGGAAAAACTTCCTGTGTCTTTAAGACTACGAAACAGTTTCCCAGCGGAAGCAATGACAGCGTGAAAGATAACATGGGGAACCACAATGCAGAGAAGGCTATTGTCGGTAGCATTTATGAACTTACAAATTTCAGCCTCCACTGCAAAAATCTCTGCAAGAAAAAACAGTGAATGTGTAACTTAAAATAATGTATACTAAACCAGAACACTTACCCTGAAATGTATAATTTATTAGTTGACTTTGGCTTGTTCCCACATAATTTAATAATTTTCTTCACTTCAAGCAGTGCTTTTAAATTAAAAATGTATTTTAAACACAGCAAAAAAATGCATATGGTAGTAACGTAAATTATTTTAAAACCTTGTGTTTACCTTGCTTATATCAGGCTCAGATTTGCTGGAACACATACTTTGAAGTTCCTGCACAAGGTCTAATTCATCATCAGAACCAAGGGACAGCCTTTGCTCCAGATTTAACGTTCTCAGTTGATCCTTCTCTGAGGATCTGGTTAAAAAAAAGAAAAAAAAAAAGAGAGAGAAAAATTAAAATTACGCTATGATACAGAATTTAAAAGTAAATATTATACACACCTGAAAAATAGCAGTTTCTTTCTGAATGACCTTTACTACCACAAACAGAAAGAAAATAACATCTAATAAAGTGGCAGCAATAGTTGTCAATACTTGTTATAATAGATCTTCTTTTATTCAAGTTATTCTCTCCATTCTGAAATTCTAAGAAAGGATTCTTCTGCCTACTATCTTCAAAGATTCTCCTCTTTTCAAGATGGAGCAATCGATTTCATACCACTCTCCTTTTTGGACTTAATTCCAAACACTTAAAAAACCCCTGGCAGACTGGAAGCATAAATATTCTATGAGCTCTGTGCCTGTGAATCTGGTAGAACCAAGGTTTCAAACTGAGGTAAAGTCTCAAATGCAGTTCCCTCTGGCTAATTCGTACACTTTCTTAGAGAAAGTCTCTATCATTTAGACTAAAAAGCATGTACTATACCATTTTGAATTGCCATTCAGTAAGCTAAAAGAGACAGAGGAGTTTTTAAAATATAATGCCAGGTGAGAAAAGCATATGGCTGGCTTTTCATGGCAGAGTAAGTGTTACATAATATTCTTAAGTCATCGACTATTCTGTTACATAAAAGGACATGTAGTGCTGCAAGGCTTGAACTACAGAAATGGATTCTAAAATTATATCAAAGTACATAAATTTTATTTTCTCTTGCAAATGAAAATTAAAAAGGATTCCTTTCTTCAGATGTAGAACCAAAACATTACCAAATACAAACTCTTCATCTATTCATTATAATGTGCCGGTTTACAACCCAATCTTATCATCTTTATTGTTTGCTAAGCGTTACAAATACCAGAAATTAAAACTTACTTTGTGGTGAGAGAAGCTCTTTTCTTACAGTTTGGTTGCAGCATAGCCTTAGACTTTATATCTACACAAAAGAGAGACTGACTTACTAGTGTGTTATCATACGCGTTGATTTCTTTATTCTAAAATCTGTGATAAACAGGGAAAATGTATTCCCATTTACTGGTTAATTGTATCAATAGGGTCTGTCAAAGGTCAGAACACATCCCTTGAAACCGTTCAGAGTAGCATTAGGAACTGCTAAATGGCAAATGGGGCATGAGTTGCCCAAGCTTTTGTGGAAGACAGAATATGAGGCTTCTGTGCGAGGCACTTGAACCACCCTTACTGGCTCTCTCAAAGAGAAATCACTTGTCAATGGGAAAAGATTTAAGTTTGCTTCATTTAAGTAAAATCAAACAACTTACCCTCACTTGGAATCAGGAACAACATATAATTCTGATAGTCAGAAATGGAAGGCTACTAGAATTAAATTCACTATTCCATTTTTTACTTATATTCACAGATATTAACTGGAATCCAAGAACATTCTCAGGTACAAGATACAGTATCAACCATCCTACCTCAGGTTTTGTTAATTTAATTTCTTAAATCCTCTTAGTGGGATTAGATAAGTTCACAATTCAAATAGAGAACTAGCAAGCAAAATCAGTACATTAGAGTTGCAGTTCAGAAAAAGCAGACTTCTTTCTGAACAAGAGCTGAAGAAATAAATAACTCAATTTAACATTACAAAGTACCAGGCATCAAGTATTTCAGTCTTTTATATACGAGGTAATTGAGGCTAGAATCTTACTGTTTCTAAAGTGTGTCTGTGTGTAAGCCTCTTTCTCTCTAAATCCCTTCCTAACTCTTCTCTCTGAAGGAATTACCTTCATTTTCTGAAAGCAAAATAAGTAATTTGATTTTGTCCTCTACAAGTTTTCCTGTTTGATATTGTATTCAGTTATGGTATTGCTAAGTTTTCCTTCTAGACAGATGTGTACTTTGAGAAGAATGATACGTTGCTTCTGCACATATCCAGAGGTTATCCTTGTGTAGTAAACTGCTTGTTAGGTGGCTTAGGATCTTGAGGTGAAAAGACATTTCAAAAGTGTCAGCTACTAATGTAACTTTCACATTTATACACACGCATAGACCCAGTCTATGCTTCTTCATTAAGCAGCATACTGAAAATGATGTGGAAACTTGAAAATTTTACAGTATCTGTGACTACACAGAATTTTTTACATTTATTTTTTGCAATTCAAGTGAAAAATCAAACAAAAATCTTCAATTTAAAACCAAAGACCTCTTTCTTCCACTACACAGCTTCTAGATTACTCTACTCCACTTATCTAATACGACTGAACAAGGGATGCATGATCTGAGGATGCATGTGTTCATTTATTTTTACTTGGATTCAGACAATAGAAATTACTATAGTGAAGCTATAAAGTATGTGTAAAAAACCCCCCAAAAGTAGGTATACTGTAAATTCAGTGCAGAACTAAGGAGTACCAATCAAGTAATGAAGCTTTCTCTCATCCAGTATTGAGAAAGAGAATGATAGAGCATCATTCCATGCAGTATGAGGTGGAACCACCACTCAATCTTCCGTCCCACAACAGGAAGACCATTAGAACAAACAAACAAACAAAATTAATTAGGATACCTCGCAGTCACAAAGAAATAATTTGGGGGGAAAAAAGTAAACAATTTTTGACAGGAAAACATAAACATGATTATCATTTAATTGAGAATTTTTAATTCATGATGTAGAAGAAAAGTTAGATTCATATCTATGCAGCTTAACCCCCCCACCTTCTTTCAGAACTGAAAATAGAAAGCTTTACCTTCAGTACTTGTCTCCTGCTTATTCCATGACTGGGAGGATAAATGGCCTGACTTTTTGCGAGGACTTGTGCTCACTTTTCTCCAAGAAGCATTCTCACCTCTTTTCTTACTACAGTTTTTGTAGCTTGAAACCACGGATAAAGGAAAATTTCCTCCCTTAAAATCTGCTAGATAATCATCTAGCTCTGAAACAAAAGTAGAACAACGTTAAGAAGAACAGACTATTGCAAATGGTGGTTCTTTGGCTACCTTATACAACTACTTAGTTTAGTGACTGTAAATGCTTTTAACCACACACCTCCCATCGTAACTACAGTTCTGTTTTGCGGAAGTTTTAAAAAAAGGAATCAAACAGTTAAAAGCCCCACTTTGGCAACGTACAACTCCTTGCCTTTCCGATTGTTCACCGTTACCTGTTCTGGGTAGAGGACAGCCATGCAAAACAGCTTTATTTAGCAAGATACTGAGAGCAGCTTTAACAACAGCCTGTTGACCTTGGCTAGGAACTTTTTTGGCTATTGCTTGTCCTTGTACAGATGGTCTTTTCGCAGAGGCTCTGGAGAGTATTGCCTCTTGAACTCTGGGAGCTATCACAGCATTCCATAACTTGGACATCCACCTGCAGGCACACAAACAATCCCTTAACTTCAGAGACAATTATCAAAACCCAAGATTTTACACTTTGGGTAACATACCAGATTTCGCATTTTCAGGAAGCACATATATTTTGGACTTCCAGTTGTACCTCACTTCAGAGAGGAACTGATTTTATTTAAGGTAGGGTTTATTTGTTTGTTTTATATTAAATTATTTGACCTAACTTTCTTCAGGTTGCTTTGGCAAACTATATACCATCTGATGCTTTTCCTCCTTCAGATAAGGACTATAAAACATTCTTTTCATTTTAAGGCTAAAGGAAAGAATGTCCCAGAAAGATGTGTGTTCATGTATATACAAAAAACGCCCCTTTCACCTTTGCCAGTGCATGGAGAAGTTTCCATGCTTGCAGGTGTTCATTCATAGCCTGTTTGCTGCCAGCGTGGGAAAAAGGAGGTATTCAGTCATGACTGCACCCTTTCCAGTATTCTTCCATTTCCAAACTTGTCCAGTTTACAAGACCTTCCTTTCTATTCATACAGCTGCCTTGCTCTCACTCTCCTTTTGTTTATTTGCTCTATGGTGAACTGTGTTTCCAGGATGCCGTGGATTTTCCAGATTGTCTGGTTTAAAGACTGCGTCTGATTACAAAAATTTGATTCAAAGGGACATGGTTCTTCTGGGACTTTTGCTTTTCTAAGAGAGAAATATTACGCTGTTTTAGCACGTAAGTGAAAAATTTGTACTGGGAAATAAATAAATGCTATTTCTTACAACTTATAGTTCTCAAGGGTAGGAGTTTCAGGCTTAGTGATCAGCTCACATCTATTACAGACACTGAGACAATCTTTTTTAGATCAAATCCAATCAAATTTTTTTTTTTTCCTTATACCCTCTTATGGGAGGAAGATGGTAAGATCGAGAGTCAGAGGGTTTATATTAAAGGTCTATAAGAAATTATAGGCTGTAATGCTGTGTTTCAGCTCTGCAGAAATCCATTCAGAAAAAGTGAAGGCTAAAATGCCTGTTTCACTTAAATGAACCATTTTGTTGGATATGTTGATACCCGGAAGCCATCTCATTACCCAAAAGATTATGGCAACTTTTTTGGCTTTTTTTTTTGTTGTTTTGTTTTGGGGTTTTTTGATGTTTTTTGTTTTTTTTTTTTTTTTAAAGTCAGAATACATGAATCATTTAACAGATATATTTTTGGTTAGTTATGAAGCATAAGATTGAGTTTTTATGATCTATAGCCATGCTGCGAAGTGCTGGTATAAGCTTGATAAAAGTTACATTACTTGGAAAAATAATTAGTACAGTCTCCAACGCATACTGGAGTTGGTCCTTGAAGCTTCCTTAGCATAATGTTGTAGATACCATTCCATATAGATAAAGTCTGCTTTTGCTAGCTGAGTTAAGCTACCAAAATAAGCAGTTGCTTTCATTTTAGCAACAAAGAACTCTATCTCTCCATTTCTGCCTATGTAAGCTTTTGACATTTTGCAATATTGCTAGTATAAATGGTCAGAAATGAATGCTGCCAAGATAAAATTTATCCAATCATTCTAATCAACAGTTAACAATTGATGGGCTGTACAATGCCACCTTCTCTAAGTAAAATTCCAATCTGGTGTTTAAATTCAGTTTTATGTTTGCGCTCATCTTGATCAAGCCCCCGGTTCTTTAACATAGGTGATACTTAGGAAAGGTATAGCACTCCCCTGCCCCTGAAAGAGAGCTGTAAAGTGAAACTCTTTCCTATTGGAAGATCATCTTTAATTCCCTAGATCAAAAACAAGAAAAAAATGTAGTTAAAATTTTCCTCATCTATTCACTCTGCTCTCCGAAACATGTGAAGCTACATGAAACAGCAGGAAACAATTTCCTGTCACGCCTTCTCTCTCCCTTCCCAGCTGCCTGCTTCTACCACTTGCCTCACGCTAACACGTAGCCCAGAACAAACCCGGTTTGTAGATAGCTGTCTACTGTCTGAGTGAATTGAACTGGCCCAGTGAAGCTTTAATAAATGCAAAAAGCAGCAGAAAAGCACAGCGGAGAGGAGGGGCAAACAGACAGGAATGGTTAATTAGGCTGAAATAACAGCAACCAGTGAGCTGCTAATTAAAGCTATTTATTGCTAGTTATATGACCACACTGTTAGCCATCATGCTGCTAAACTGAAAGCGTTCAGTAAGTACTCACTGGAGCTGTGCTTTTTAGTTGTTTATTAGTGGACAAAAACTACATTAAAATGAGTAGTCAGATGGCACATTGCGACTGTAAGACATTTTGGGGTGGTGCTCAAAATAAAGCATTGTGAATCCAGTCAACGTTGCACTTAGGAGAAATCCAAACTCAGAAATGCATAATTAAGGTATCTAAAGAATAGTTTGTCTGTCCTCTACTAATGCCATTGCAATAAACGAACGATTAAGATATTTCAGAGGACATGATTCAAGAGGGAGACAGGAGATGGATGCATGGTATACGTTATTCTTTTTTTGTTTCACAGCACCCATAAAATTTCAAGTCAATGCTACATTCACGTTCAGACTTTGATAATTACTCTGGATATTAGATCATCTGTTCTTTTAGAAAAAAAAGGAAAATGAACAAGAAAAATGTATCAAAATCTGCAGACAGAACAAAAGATGAGAAAGCCAGCGCACTTGCTAAGCAAAGGACCCTGGAAGAAGGGTCAGCAGAAACTAGCGTGAGAGAGGAAAGTCGGAGAGGGAACACAAGTGGCAATTCAGGAGAATGCTATGAAGCAGGGTGAGAAAAGGAATGTTGCATCTCCAGAAACCAACACTATTATTTGAATTCTGAAAAAATGTGAATCTTAATTAGGGGCTCATTACCTTTCTAATATAGCCAAGCAACATGTTAGTATGAAATTAAAATATTTTAAAATTCTATAACTATTTATTGTATCACTTGCTAGCATTTGCAGAGAAGTTGGAATGTGAGTAGATGTTCATGTAATTGTAGACAAGAAAACACAGAATTTTCATCATTATTCTTTCATGTTATTGGACATTAACCATATGTATAGCTAAATGTATATATCTGCCTTATTTACTAAGCTAATACACCTGTGAAACTGTATGTATGTTTAAAATTGATATCAGATATTAAAAAGAGTAAGAAATCATTCTCCAAATTTCCCTCACGTACAACTTCAAAAGGAAACTTTACCAACTTTTCAAGCTCAAAATTCTTCAATCTTATTTTGGTCTATTCCACTAGTGAACAGCTTTCTTTACAGTGCTGCCTTGAAATGAAGAACAAAACCTTTAAAGGGTTGAGCAATATTAGCCATTCCAGTACAAGAAGTATTTTGCAACCTCTGTGTCAGAAAATAACTGAAAGATCACAACAAGACTGACTTTCAACCAGTGTTAGACACCCAGTTCCCACTCGTGTCCTTCAGAATTGCCCTTCTAGTAATTAAATATTAAACAAAAGTTTAAAACTTTCAGTAACTTGTGCTAAAATACATTCAAGATTGCTGAGTCAGATGGGTTTTGGGAGAAATCTTACTTCACTGTTGCTTGGCCGTGCCCTGGCACCACAGGACAAGAGAAGAAATGTTTTGGCCCCATAAGTGCTTCAGGCGCTCCTAGACGTGATAAGCAAGAGTTCAGCTGGTGCCAAACAGCAAGAATCCAGTCTATGATCTTGCACACAGGATCACATGGAGGAGGTACTTTGCCTCTGAACTGCAGAGAGAAAAAGATGTTTGACATGACATAAGACCTCTGCTGCAAATGCTTTCCTTGGAACCCCAAGAAGGCTTGTTTGTTTTTTTTTTTTTTCCTGGTGTATTGCTATTACAAAATCAGGAACTGTCAAAAACTGATCAGCCCTTTTTATGGGGTATATTGAAGTCTTGTTGTATTAAAACTTATTTCCCTAACTACACTTTAAAAGAGATCTCCTTATCAGTAAATTCACATGCCTCTACTTTCTTGTCAGAAACTGAGACACAAATTTGGCACCAGTGCTTTTTTTATGGTGTTTAAGATTAGGATTACAAGAGATACCTACCATATCCTATGCAATGTATATGATATAAATAATAATATAAATAAATAAGACATATAAAAGAACATACAATCAGACTGAACAGGAATGTCTGATCCAGGCATGTTCTCAGTGGATTTCCATATTGATTTTAGATTTAGTAGCAATGAAGGAAAGATGGCTTCCTCTAAGAACTACATTTTTTAGTATGCCTTGTTAAAGGCAAATTATTTGGTGCCAGAAAAATCTTCTGTTTCATCTGACTCCAAATTACAGTCTTCATCATCCTAATCCTAGGATTATCCTCTGGAACAGTTTGAATTAAAGGAAGAATTAAAAGATGCACTAGGGATAGTATTTGCCAGCACTGAAGCCAGAGCTTCTTGACAGAGTCTGCAGGTGAACAATATAAAGTTAATGTAGAAAAACATTCAATCAAACTGTTCCCATATATCCTAATAGTCCAAAATAAGGGGAAAAGAGCTTTTCATCTGAAAACATGAATATTAAGGCACAAACAAGGTATCAGAATACAGAGCAAGGATATTTGAAAAAGTCTATTGTTCAGACAATAAATGTGCTTTTACTTTCCCTCAGATTTTTATAACAGATTAATCTTTCTTCCATTTCTAACTTTGGAATCCACTATTTTAAGCCCCACACCAACTGGCATTTGAGTTTGTGTATGGCACATGTATGTATTTAAAAAAAAAAAAAAGTACTAGCACACTGGGCATTTTTATTCACTATTTAATTAGGGAAGATACGGGAAGACACATGGCTTTTTTCTCTAAATAGACACCATCTACATATATGCTTTAGAGAAAATAATGAGATTACTACCCAAGTTCTGTTCAACTTCAGTCAGAGGCAGGAACTTACTACATTGTTAAAGTCTAACCAATGAGACTAAGGATTGCTTTTAAGCCTAAACAAAATAGCCTGAAAATGACATCTGTTACATGATGTTGCAAGTTCTGTAGCCAAAGCAGTTTGTCAGATTAAGTTTGATCCAGCCTTTGTCTGTAAACAAGTCAGAAAACCACTGCTTCTGCAATTGTCTGCATTGCTGTATTTCTCAGCCTTGTGCTCAACTGAAGACAGTCCTTCTCTTTGATCTTGAATGATCTATGATCAAAGTGTTTCTGTCCTTTTATAAAGGGTCTTAGATCACTAGATACTCTCCAGTGTAGGCTTGAGAATACAATCTTTCTTCTCTCGAGGATGGAGGAGAACTCTGCTACATACTTTTACTGCACTGTCCTCCGGCCTATACCTCATTCCAGCACTACAGCGTATCTGCAAGAGCAGCTCCAACCAACCCATCTTCTGGCCTCCAGACAATTCCTACACCACCCCACCCCTTTCCAAGGATTCCTGAAAGAATTCATACCCTCAACCAGACAACCAATGGTTCCAGCTTACTACCTCTGTAGGGACTTGAAGATTTAAAGCAGATGGGGAAAAAAAGAAATACCGTTTCATGCACGAGAAAGTACTTACAAATAACTACACACCTGGAAAATGTAATCTAAGCAAAGTAATCTATTAAGAGTTCCAGTGATACATTTCACGTGATTCTTCTTTTATATTCTATATTCCTGTTCTTGCTATTAAAGAATACCTAAGAATGTTTCTAAATTTCCTCATTATCATAACGGAAGTGTTCAGTTACCACACATTTCCTCTTTAGGCTCTCTTTGAATCAGTAAGCTTTTATAGATGAGAACTGTGGCACAGGGTACAGGAGATGACATCCCCAAGGATAACCAAGATACACACAGCTGAACACTCAGAACCAACAGTAGGTCTGTTGTCCCAGACCAGGACTCTTTACTACTGACAGTTTTTTTATTCCTAGAACAATCTCCCTTTCTAAGCCTGTTCAAAAGTCTGCTGCCAAGATTATTTTCCTTTGCAGCTGTTTCGATTAACTCCCCCTCCCAACGTCTAACACTGCCTGACTGTCTGCAATAGCTGCTATCACACTCGAATGGTTTTCTTCCAGATAACTTTCAAAATTCCACAATTCTGCTTTTGCCCACATCTTTCATTTAATTTCCCATCCTCCATTTATTTATTCACGTTACAACAGACTTCCCATCTTTATTCTCTTTCTGACTTTTGTTCCAGCTTCAGCAGGCCTATTGGCTCAAAACAACTCCCCAGTGATATATTTTCACCCCTCCTTCCTCTTTGATTTGAAAATCATGAAAACTCTGTTTGCTGCTTAAAACAGACCATACACTCAGGACATATAACTGTCTTATTTTAGATATATAGAATAAATACCTCAAGAAAGGGTTTTTGTGTTTGCTGAACAGATTCTTACCATCATGCTCACTCAGAAGATGAAAAAAAATCACTGAAGGATGTTTTCATGCAGTGGATAAGCAAGTATCCACAGTATCATTATTTGCAGCCAGCCTGTGTGTTTACGCTAATCAGCCATGGCCACACACCTTCCTATATGAGGCCAAGCACAACATTTACAGGTACACAACTTGTATCTTCCCAGAAATGAATGCTTTTTTCCTGAAACAACTCAGTTATCTGCTCAGCTTTTGACATTACCATCGTACATATTTCACAGACCTGGTGATGAACAAAATCGCTGAAGCTGACTCAAGTTCTTACCTTGTTTATAACTTTTCTTCTTAAAAACCTTTGAAGCAAGCCACGCATTGGTTCCCCATCCCACCTAAGTTGAACCCAACGGAAGTGCTGCTGAACCAGCAGGTCAGAGCCATGAAGATGACACTTTGCGATTGTCCCCAGTAAAAAGCAGTTCTCATGAAAGTAAAAGGCACCAGAGACTCCATTTGCTGAAAATGAACCATAAAATATTTTACTGAAATACTCAAAGCTTCAGCATAATTTCATATAAAAGCAAGAAGTGGTGACATAATTAGAAAGAAAAAAATCCCACTATACATTAGCCTTAAGACATGCTATATTTGGTTAATAATAACTGCAATAAAACATAAAAACTGTAAAAATTACATTTTTCTACTGTAGTAAAAACATTTCTGCATCCCAAATTCTTTAAATACCTCTTTGAATAGTGCAAGGATTTTCCGAACTCCGATTCTCAAGAGGTGCCAGAAAATCTCCTAGTAACTCAGATAAAGAAGCTCTCTCCAGATTTTCTAAAATCACAATGGTTGTCTTGCTTACAGGAGGCTGTTTAACTGGGACCAGACAAGCTAAAATATAGAAATCCATTAATGTCTGCTTGTGAAAATTGACTTTTATTTATGTATACAGCTTTTACTACTACTAATGCAACAAAGGGGTTTTTTTTAATTATTATTTCTTGCCTATTAACTTGTTCACAGAAGCAGACAGACTGTATAGTATGTTCAAAACTGGAAGCATAAAATCAAACAATGGAAAGAATATAATGTACAATAAGAAAAAAAACTATTATCAAAATAAATTCCTGAAATGGCTATAATGGGATCTTCATAGATAGGAAGGATTTCAGAACACTGAAAATAAATACAACAGAAAAGATAGCAAAGACCTCTGAAAACATTTATTTCGTTTGCCGTAATACATCTTGAACGGTTAACACGTAGTCTTTATACCATGTAGCAATAAAAGGATTCAGAATATTCCATGTTTACAGGAAACTTAATTATTCTATGAGACTGCCTATTTGTTTGCTACTATCCCCTCTTCAAAACTTCCTTCAATATCTTTAAAAATCACCCAAAATACTCAGAGCCAGCTTGAGGCACAAACAGTAGCACCTAACCTAATAGGCATTAAAATTATATATATATATCCATTTTCCACATTTCAGATCTTTTCCTTTATTTTTCCTGATTTTATTTATTGCCTAAAAAAGATACAGCTTTTGCAAGTGTTCCTGTAACACTAAATCCCAGATTAATGCTTCTGCAATACAAACATTAAACAAAACCCTTGTCTTGAGTATATTGTGCCTTATGTTGTTTCAGAACTTTCTGAAGGTGGAACTAAAGATGGTCATTAAGGAAAATGATGAGTAACAGGGCAAAACTTTCAGCAGCTGACGGTAGCTGATGACTGCTATTTATTTGCAGTTTCCTGACTATTACTGCCCTGTTTTACTAAGATGACATAGCTGGATAGCAAGGAGGACTAGTACCTCCTCTGGGTCTGATGGAACCATTTAGTGAAGAGAGGAGAGTGCTCTCCTAGGAGAGGAGATGCAGCAGAACAATGGGACAAGAAGCAGGCAGAAAAATGAGAGGCTCGACCAGTAGCATGATCCTGAAATGCAGACACAGACTATGAAGAAGAGCGCGTTGCTGACACAGGGTAAAGCATCCAAAAGAAGCAGCTTTCCTATGAGACAGTGGCTAGTAAACAAACCAGACTATGAATGATGTTCTCGCCTGCAGGTCAAACACCAAAGCCTAGCTAACTTCTGACTAAGTGGTCTCTTCTCTCCCAGGAATGTGATGGCACTGAAAATGACATGTGGGAATAATCACTGCACAAGCTATCCTCCAAACTGTGACCAGGATTTCCTGGAAGAAAAAAAATGACATAGACTGAAGTTACACCAGGAAGTACGCTAACAAACAGAATGGAGCACTGCACATCATTGTACGAGCCCGTGGGATAGCTCTGCTTTTGTTCATGAGCACAGATGTTGTCAGAGAGGACTGTGCAAAGTTTGTTGCAACGAAGAAAGCCAATGAAAGCTACAGGATGAAAGCATACTTGAAGAATAGTACCACCACTGCAAATGCACAGCAGGTAGAAAACAGCATTCAGTCTCACTCACTGAATTGTAGTTTTTCTATTAAGAAGTTAGTAATTCTGGGTTTTTTTGAATAAAACATTTGCTCATCCAATTTAAATTCCTCTTGGTGTTTCTGGTCTGCCCATACTGAGAGGGAAAAAGGTAGGGGCTGAGCCTCTCAAATCTCTGGCTGTCTCAATGTTTCATCACCGTAGCACATGAGAATTCATCCAGAGGCACTGCATTGGTACAACTGAAATTGGTAAAACTTTAAATGCCTAAAGCCCAGCCTCTTTCAATACAGAAAGTGAAATGTCAAAATCGCAGCTCTGAAACACAAGGTTATTCCAAGCAGTAATGACATTTAACACATTTATTTTTAATGTGAATGACCATATTGAATGAGAAGTAAAGCTAAGATCTTAGAGCTGTAGAAGGGGCCATAATAATAAAAGAGAAAAGCCCAACATTTTTGGATGAAAATGAGGTCTTACCACCAAGGTTAGATTCAAACTAGATTGCTAGTTTTTGTCAATAAAAAACCTAAACCCTAAACACTCATAAAACAGAAATAAAAAAAAAAAAAAAAACAAAACCAAAAACAGAAGAAAGCTGCAAAGGGGTGAAAGCAGCTATGTACCTGAAAACTGCTTGCAAACAGCAAAACTGTATTTGAGCCAAAATGAATTTGAACAGTACTAAAGAAAAGGAAGCACCATATCACCCTTCAGGGTCTTATTTATTACTGTATGCATTATATATTATTGCTATATTATTTTATAGTTTATATATTAATATTATATACTATATTGTTACTGTATGATTAAAACTATGGTGAAATAAAAGAAATCAGAGTTCGAATGCATGAGTATGGGCAAAAGCAGCACAACTTGCCCTTGAAAAAGCCCTCCACAGAAAATACTGCTTTTTCCTTCACTTTTAGCACTGTTCTGTTCCTTTTTATTTATTTATTTATTTATTTATTTACGTTCTCTGACCCATGTGCCCCCATTCTTCTGCTTTCATACTTAATTTGCCCATTAGCACTGTCATTCATCTTTGGCTACTTTGTCCTTTTTTCACTCTTACCAATTATTTGTCATGTATCTACATGGGTACAGCTTACTGACCACTCTGAGAATACTTCATTATGGAGCATCCAAGTAACAGGACTTTAATCTACATGCTGCTATTCACATCCATTATCAGAAAACTGTTCATTTTAACAGAAATTCAACTTTGTTCTGTAGTACTGGGTCAGAATACACACACACAGAGTAACATTTGCCTGCCCGGGTGACAAAATTTGGCTCAGAACCACACATAAGTAAACAGGCATATATCAAAAGCCAGTGGTCTGACTTTTTAAGAACTCTTTCACTGCTCCTTTTATTCCCAGAAAGGTAATAATTATAGCTTCCCTTCTCACATTTTTTTTTTTTTTTAAAAAAACCAACATAAGAACAGCTACAATAAGGCAACAATAGACCTTCATTTCTGATTCAGTAGATCTGAACCATAGCAATCAACTTTCAAAGGCTCACAAACAAAGGGAAAAAGGAATGAAACAGAAAAAAAAATATTAAGAACTATTAATTTTACTTAAACAGCACAAACTTTTGACAGAGCTCCCTTCTGACTGTCACACTTAGTTCTACCTCAGTTTAGACTCTTCACATTTTTCCATAAGCACCTGGAAAACTATGGGTTCTGTTAAAACATGCCACCCACTATGCAAAAGTTTTTAATGTATTTCTTTACTTTTTACCATTAAAAATTTTCCTGCAAATTACCAAAATCAGTCCTGCTGAAATAACCTTACCACTACTGATGAACAGTTCTGCAAGCTGCTCCTTGGAGAAACCAGCATCCACTTCAACTTTAACGATTTCACATGTGGATCCTGCAGCCACTTGCTTTTGCTGTGTTGAAAATTTATAGATTTGGTGAAATATTGCAAACTCTAATTTATGAACTAATTTACTTTATATGTTTGTGTTAATACCTTCATGCAGGCCGCTATCTGATATGCTATATAGTCTTGCAAACTTCCTTCTGGACCATGGAAAATGACATTACGGTATTGTTCAACCTACAGAAACAATAAATTATTCTTGAAAGTTCATTCTTGGATTCTTTTTATTACCTAGATGAGACAATTGGCACCTAACAGACAAAATTCTTTGTTTTGCACTACTGGAGTTGATAATCCTTACTATATTAGTTTCAAAACAGGCGATATTTGCATATAATATCTTGGAAGTATATTGATAAATTTATATCTTAATTTCTAAAACTACATGAAAACGTATTTTGTGATTATAACAATCATTAAAGCTTGAAAAATTCACATAGGAAGGATGAATTTAGGAGTCATAAATATTTTCTTGATTTTGAATTCAAATAGATAAACCAGAATGATGTTCAATCAAATCTTCAAAGAGTAGTTTAAGTCACTGCTAACTTAAGGACTTAGACAGAGGACTTTATTTCCAGTTGAAATGGGATCATGTTATCAATATGGTAGAATAAACATTATTTCATCTATCTTAACCATAGAATTACTTTATCTCTAAAAAGTCAGTAAGGTAATACACTCTCATCGTTGTGCAATATTGTTGAATACAGCAGAAACCTATGGCACGTAACTGTTCTACCAACAAAATACTACCCAAGGATACAGCAGAAATTGTGCATATTCTAAACTAATTCTGATTTGACTAGCAATGTTAAAACAAATGATCTATGAAAGTTAACTCATATTATCCAATTATCCTTACATTTTCAGGTATTAAATACATTTTAAGAGTTACAGAAGATATATATGTAAGCTAATAATAAAATTCAAGTCTCAGATAATTGCTTACATGAATGCTATTCTAATTTACTTTCCCCTCAAAAAGTGGAATGAAATAACTTTGGAAGGAAATAAGATATCACAGAGCTTTTAATGTATTTTCTCAAGCCGTTCAGTTAAGCAGATGGCAGCTATTTAAAGAAGACAGTTAATGCCCTCACATGACTAAAGTTACTGGGGTAAAATTTAGGCAGAACTTTATTTTAAAGTAACAGCTTTCACTCTGTTTCATTTTTTAGAAGTCTTGACATTCTTTCACACCATAGAAGATCAATTTTTTTTTAGTCAACACTATTACAGAAGTATTTTCACGTATAAATAGCATGCAGAGGGAAGCTAGCTTAGTACTTACCAGGCGGAGGTAATTCTGAAGTGTCTGAAGATGGATCATAGATGCGTAAGTCACACTATTTAGGCAGCCTTCTTGAGGTCCTTTAGAAAGAGATACACAGGCAACTTTTCTAAATCTCTCATGTTTATAAGCATGCATGCATGATGGATACGTATGCTTTTTCATGCAGTATTCTACAGCAATCTCCTAAAATTACAGGTTATGCAAATTAAAATGGTGAAGAACTGAAAGGCATTTATCTAGCAACATAGATTCACGGGTATCCATGACACAAGTAAAACTGATACTACTATATAACTGAAAAAGGTAGTAGGGATTTTATGTGCCAGCATATTTTCTAAATGTTGTAGACCCTTTCAAATCTAGTTAAACAATTAATTGGATATGATATTTCTGAGGATTAAGCAACAATGAAGGACAAATGATTCTCAAATTATGTATTTCACATAGAGTGTCTTAACATTCAAACCTGAAAATTATTAATTGAAAATTACCAAACAAAAACACTGTGATATGCTCAGCTCTGTTGTTCTTCAAAAAGTCCCATGGTGGCTGAGAAAAAATCTGACCTGTTGACCAGGAAATGTTTCCTGTTAAAAAGAAAAAATAAAAGAGAGAGATGTTCTGTCTATCTATATAAAGTGTCCTATGCTCAAGCACATTCACTTGCTTGCAAAGACCGTGTGCACACACTGACAAATTTGATAAACAGACCAGTCCCATGTGCTAAATCATACTATTATTTAATAGATGACTGAGGATACTAATGTTTTCTGCCAACTTGAAACACAAGTTTAATAGCTAGCTTGTCTTTACATCTTTACACGTAAAATAGAGCAAAATAAGATAATTTGCCCAGTCTAATGTGAAAAGGGGTTTTTTGGGGTGGTGGGCAGTTGGAGGGGGGACGGAGATTTAAGATGAAGCACATGAATTTTCAGAATCCTATGCAACTGTTACTACTACCACCAGCACATTTTGGCCAATTTCTCATCATTTTAAAGGTTTTTCTGATTTACCTTGGTAACTGAAGTTACATAAAACGGGAGTAGTTCTGTTCTACCTATGCTGATGATTTAGTCTGGATTTACTGTAAATTCTGGATGTACTGTAAGTACGTAGTGTGGGCTTTGCTTTGAATTGTTTTGTTTCACCTGTCACACAGTTCTCTCCTCTGGAGTACTAAATTGAGTAAAGGACTATTAACACAGGGCCTCATGGTCTTTGAGACGATACTGAAGTGCTTAATGACTTGTACCATACACATAGCGAAAAGTAAAGAATGCTTTCATGCTAGCACTGTTCAAGTTTCATAGCTAGTATTGGTCTTTCTTAGTCTAAGCTTTAAAAGATCTAGAAATCTAAAGATATTTTTACCTTAGAAGATTTCACAAATTCAAGAAAACCCCCAATTTTTGCTTTTCTTATTATACCAATATTGATACCTAGTTTGACAGATAATATACTGCTTGCACTGAGGCCAATGTTGGATTCTGCAGCACTATTAAATGACAGGTCTTCTAGACTCCTCCATCCATCAGAAGCGATTGCTTGGAAATGGTTTGTCACTGCCTGGCTCACTGCTTTGGAAAAATCATCCCATGATGTCTGTTTGCGGATATTTAAAGCACATATTGTGTTTTCTGTATCAAATTCATCTGTACCACAATGGGCTGGTTCAATGCCGCTGACTGAAATCCTTACAGGTACATTAAGAGCATCTGTTGAAAACCAGAAAACCAAGATTGAGAAAAACTGTACAAGTAAATTTAAAAAATCCTATTATTAAAGTCCAATAACATTTAATATTGCAAAGGAAAGCTACAAAATAACTCCTGCTACAGAAAAGCAAATGTTAAAGAGCAGCACAGATCACCACCACAAAATCAAAGCAGTGATGAAAAACAAATATCAAGGTATCTGTCTTTTTTCACATTACAAAAAAATCAGTATTATTATGCTTAAATAACAGGAAGCAGGACAAAACTTATTTAATCTTTTATTTCCTCTTTACAGACTAATTTCTTATAAATTAAGGCAGATGGTAGGTAGTGTCTTAATGTTTCAGTTTATTGTGGTTGTGCACATTTTTATTATCAATGCAGAAAGGAATTTTCTGGCACTAGTGCACAAGTGGAAAACACAGTTAGCTGAGCCAAATGTCTTTAAATAAAAAGCTAAGAACCAAGACAGAAAATTCACTTGGAAGTATATAGTTGATTTGCTATAGAATAAATTGACAAAATATTAAAAAAAGAAAGTAGGAAACTTACATGCACATTCTAGAAACAAAATTAATTTAATGAAGTTACTTTAAATCTTGCTCTTTGAAAAACAGATTACAACACAACAAAAGCAGTAGTCTATATGGATCATTTAGATGACTAGAACTGAAAATAAAACTATCTTCTAACTGTAATGCCAAAACAATACCTTTCAGAAATTATCCCTGAAATTAAAAATAAGTGCACCACAAAAAAAGATATCAGCTTATTATGAAATCTTGCAACATGATCTTACTTTTGCTTTTGAGTTCAGAAGCCAAATCTTCAGCTGATACAAACCAATGAAGCTTTTCTGATGTCAGAAAAGCTCAGATTTAAACCCACTAGCCTACCATAAGGAAAGATTACTTAAAGGCATCCTTCAGATGTGGGATTGTGAGAAATGTATCAAAGGCTTGCCCTTCTGATGGCTGGACCTCAGGGAAATGAGCAATGACTGTAAGAAACACAGAGGGTTCTCTACAAGGAAACAGGCCCCTAGGACAGAGGTACAGTGTATGCCTAAATTTCAGTGCATGTGACCTCTGCGGCATAGCTGGTAGTCCTGGCCCCCAGCCTTTCAGATCTGTCGGAGCACATCCTCCTGTCTTACATGCGTGTAATTCCTTACAGTGGAAACCTTACTGGACTATGAGGAAGGCAGAGGATGGTACATACACAGCTTACCCAAAATGCAGTCTTGGCTTGTTGAAGCGTATACGCAGATGAGAGTGGTGTTTCCAAGCCTCCACAGATCAGATATTACGGGGGCAAAAAAGCTAATTATGATTGCACTGATGTTAACTACAAGCTTAACAGATGCAAGAGAAGAGAAATGGAGTCCAAAGGTTATGACCTGATAAAAGCAGTTGGATTCATGATAAGCCTGTCCAGAGAAAACAGGGTACTAGGACTGATGAAAATAATACAAGCATCAGTTTAACAGGCTACAGATTCAGTCACCAGAAACTGGCTTCAGTCTGATAAAGAAGTAGACCACAGAGGAGTTTCTAATAGAAAGTGAGCTGTGTTCCCCTCTGCACTGACAGTAAAATGGTAAGAACCTTGATATTATAAGAGCTGAAGAGGAAAATCAGAAGCAGCAGACAGAAAGCTTCCCTAATTTGTTGATAATCAGTGAACTTGACTACCCACAGCCCTACATCCCACAACACAAACACAAAAAAAAGTCAATAAATACAAAGCATACAAACCTACAAAGACAATACTTCTGACTATACAGAGAAATAGAAAACACAGAACTTGTGAGTGGATGGACTAAGTTCTAACTCAGGAAATACACAGGTCAACCTGCTCCACTGAATTTTGAGAAAACTTACAGAGAAGAAAGAAGACAGACAGGTTCCAATAGAAGAACAATTTTCTGACAGCAGTTACTGATGTTGGAAAAAAGAAGTCGTTTGATGTTGTCTCTAAGACTTTTTTTGAAGAGTAAAGCAAACAAACCCCTCAACAATAAACAAGTGACAAACAAAACTATGCTCTAAAAAGAGATTCAGATATGACTAGATGGATCGTCCTAGCCTGAAGAAGTACAACAGCTATCCACCACTGAGTGATTTTTCTGCAAGAATTTGAAGAAAATATAAGACAAGGATAATACCTTTGGAAAAAGTAAATACTAATATTAAATTCAGAAATTTTAAGAAAATATGGATGTTTGCACATGTACAATATATACCATCTTTTCAAATGCTTTAAAAACAGGGACATGAGTCATTTAATCACGTCCAACAAAACTTTATCATATGCTTTTGCAAAATTTGGAGAATAGAAACTTGCTAGGCTAAGAAAACTTAATTTTGTGGTGCCAAAAAAGTGACAGTTACCCTTTTAATATTTCTCATTTTTGTCCCACAAGCTCTTTAGTAAAATCATTTTTATATAGTGCTGATAGTGTTTACTTACTTAAGTTTTCTAGGAGATGTTTGCAATCATCAGTAGCAACATCATGCAATGTTCGATTGCACTTATCTTTTCTCTCAGCCTCCAGTCCACCATGGCTACAAAGGATTTCTAGACAGTTCTGCAAAGGTAAGAATTGTATTATTTACTTTTCCATTTGCTGCATTAAAGAGTTCTACCAGTATGCAGTTAGACTCCTAATTGAAATTCTTACACATCCATTTCCAAAGACAGTCAGCCACAGTTTCTATATATGAGCATTCAAATGATGTTCCTCACAGAGCTGAAAACCAGGAGTAAAAATATTTTATAGCAGACTTGAAAGTCTCAAATCAAGATTTTGAAAAAGCAGAACATACACAGCCAAGCTGCTACCGTCACCAAGCATCAAGTGCTGATCAGTTGAATTGAGAAATTCTTAACATCTGGCCACTAGTTTAGGTATTCACACAAGGAAATAGAAGCCCAGCTACTCATCCTGTTTCGAACATCTTGGCGTCAATGTTCAAGCAACACTAAAAAAGCAATTCTAAAGCTTAATACAGACTTCTTAATGAATCTATTCAGATGGCAATACATAAAACCATTTTTCAGTTTGCAATTCACCAAGTAGGAGTTTCCGTCATGCCTGACATTTGAGTGGAACACAGTAAAAGAAAAACAATCATTTTAAAATCACTTTGCAAGCCTCTTCTTTGGCAGGTAAACCTGAATTTCTGCAAGCATAGTAACAATGCAGTGAAATAAAAATGCATTCCTTTTAAAGTCAGAGCACAAACATTTTGTGGATGCCAACAACATGATGCCCTCTTAAAATTCAAAGGCTTAAAAAAAAATAAATTCATATGCTCAACAAAAGAAAAATTCATTACAATTCATTAGAAACAAGTTGGGTTGGTACAATCATACTGTAACTGAAAAAAAATTAATTATATATATCCTCCCAAACTGGGGGCGAGGGAGCCCTCACAAAACTACATTCAATTGCTGATTCTAATGATCATCCAGTCAGCAACAGTACAGGTGGCCTTCATGAAAGCTTTGTTATCCTTAGACATGCTTTTCAAGGACAGATGTCCATATTAAAAAAAAAGACAATATCAGAAATGATACTAGTTAATACTGTATTGATAACTTTTGGGATTAATCACAGAAGAGAAACCAACCCTTGAAAACAGAGAGAAGCAGCTATGAAGTATGTCGATTCAGAGCAGTGGCTTGTTGCGGGTTTGGCTACTGTTACCTATTTTGTAGCTGTTCTAACAGAAAGACATTTTTCTGTGTATCTGATGCTCTGACATCTTCCATAAACATAAGTCATTCAAGCTCTATTTCCCTGTGAGCTGAAATTTTACCAGACTGCAGTTCCAGCACTTGTAAGAACTTTTTAAAAATATCAATTAGCTTACTAACTCTGCCAGAAGAAAATTAACCAGAACACCCCCCCCCCCCAAAACCCAACATATTTTCTTGCCAGGTTAGTAAGTTAACTTTGTCTCTCAAATGGGTGCAATGAATGCCAAAGACAGCAGAAGGCAGAGGACTGAACCGTGAGGCTGAAAGTGGGAAGTAAGGAGGGAAGAAAGAAGCGGGAGAGAACAAAGAAACGAGGCTTGTTTCTTTAGTAAAATGAGAAGTTTTCTTGGCTCTGTTGCCTATGAAATAGCAGCTAAGATGCCCTAGCATAATTCTTCTGTAAAGAATGGCACCTACTAATCTCGAAAGAAAAGACTGGAAGTGCCAGGACGGTTTATACGCAACTATCATGTAGTGTCATGAATGACATGCAGTGCAGATAAAGGAATAGAGAATGAAGTTGAAGTGTTAACAGTACTTGAAGATGGCTATTAAGCTTTCTTTAGCTTCTTAGTATCTCAAACATCTTTTGAGTCAATAAATGCATTTAAACAAATACAATTATATAAAGTCTCTGCAGCATCAAAACCAGGAATCGGACTGTCTGCTATATATTGCCTTCATCACCTAAGAGAATACCCTCAATGGAGAGCTTATTAAACAGCTGGCTTGGAATGTGCTCAGAAACTCAAACCCATGAGTTATTCAAGAAAGGTGTATGTGAAGACTTGCAGTGTCAGAGCCTTCAGAGAGAACACCTAGCCAGTCTCTTTTAGACAGTAAATAAAACCTAGCTTCTAAGTTCGTGAGTGCACCCCCAGCAAGTTCGCTGATGACACCAAGCTGTGTGGTGTGGTTGACACATCTGAGGACAGGAGGCCATCCAGAGGGACCTAGACAAGCTTGAGAAGTGGGCCCGTACAAACCTCATGGGGTTCAGTATAATGGGTTTACATGGCAAGGTTTTGGTAGCGGGGGGACCACAGGGGCGGCTTCTTTAAAAGTTGCTAGAAGCTTCCCCTGTGTTCGATACAGCCAATGCCAGCCGGCTTTAAGA
>JAVKLA010000005.1:27222613-27257695 GCA_034782735.1 Sagittarius serpentarius | reverse complement strand
CTCACCGCAGGGGGGTTGGACTTGATGACCTTTGATGGTCCCTTCCAGCCCAAGCCATTCTATGATTCTATGATTATATTACTGCAGAAAGAAGCAACATATTGCATACTATTTAGATATTTGCAGACCATAACAAATACCTTAAACTCCATCTAAATTCAGATGAGCGGAAACTGAAATAAGAGTCTGTACTCGCCTAACAAGCACTGCTAATGGAACATTGA
Organism: Sagittarius serpentarius; assembly: GCA_034782735.1. Classification (NCBI taxonomy): domain Eukaryota; kingdom Metazoa; phylum Chordata; class Aves; order Accipitriformes; family Sagittariidae; genus Sagittarius; species Sagittarius serpentarius. The sequence goes on along the minus strand of JAVKLA010000005.1, from coordinate 27,257,471 downwards.
GTCTGTCATCCAAAATGCTGAGTAAGCAGTGGCTGGTCCCTAAAAAAAACCATCATTTAATAAACTGAATCTTAAATCTCTGCCTATTTTGAATTTATCATAGTAGATTTATGAGGAAAAAAAAGCAAACATAATAATAAATATTGAACTAGGCATGTAATCACAAGCTGATTTTCAAAGCCTTGGACTATATTTTCCTAAAATTTACTCTCTTCTGTGTTTAGTATCCTCTATTTTCTTCCTGGGTAAAAGTTTCACAGTAAGACCTGACTGACAGCTGTCATAAATAAAAAAAGAAAAACCTTTAAACAGTCAGTGTTAGAATTGTAAAGCTTCTGATGTCAAATCCTTCAAGTGATACTCAATTTCCACAAATCTTCCTGTTTATCATCAGTAAGACCTGTCAGGTCATTCTCCATGTCATCAGTTATCCCAACCTGTCAAAAACTTATTCATTGCCTGCTAAAAAGCCTGTTCAAAATAACAAATTAAACAATGTATTACAGCACAAATCTGATTCTCAAATTTCTTTTCCTCCCCTCCCTCCCACAGGAATTATTCCTAACTGTAACTGGAAACTATGACCATCTCATATCTATAAGTACATGACACTCATGAACTGGCAGTTAGGGTGGGATTCACCTCACCTTAACTCTGAAAATCTGAATCTCAAGTAATCATGTTTTCTCTTTTTATTGTTGTCCCAAAAGAAACAGGCATTTAAATATGACAGTTCACTCAATTTGACACCTAGCTTCTGGGCTAAATTGTCCACCGGAAGTACCTCTCTGTCTCTGTTTAATCAAGTGTGACAATAAACTAGATAACAAACTTAGATTTGACAACTAAGTTTTAGTTCTTCAAAGATAAAAAAGAAGGATTTATCTTGCCTAATTTCTACCAGGTTACTGTATGTTGTTCACATAGACTGACCTTAAAGCCTTTTGATGCTGCTATGTGGGCAGCAGTCCAACCCTCTTTGTCAGCATGGTTGATGAGATCTGCAGAAATAACAGGCTTTACTCTACTGCTATAGTTGTCTTCTCTCTTCTCCATATCAAAGCAGTCTAAATTAGGCTCTGCGTCAGTCAAAGAGTTCCCATTCTTTGGCTTTCCATAGTACATAAGGAGCTTGAGACTGTCAACATTACCAGAATCCACTGCTGCGTGAATTGGTGACCAGCCGTCCTAAAAAAACAAAAGCAAAAAGCACACTCCCACCAAACACATAGAAAAATGTTTGCAGAACTTCTGTCAGCAATGAATCTGAATGGAAAGCTCTGTTTGGAAATTAAAAAGATAAGCAAGAGTGACATAATAATCCTTTGGGAAAACAGAGAAAATGTAGCAGAAAAAATTCTACAGCTTTCTCCAAGGACAGTCCAACAGACAGACACTTCAAAATTTTTCGAAGAGCCTAAGTGATACAGGGCTTATATGCTGTAATAAACTGTTTCCTTATCAGGTATCAAACTAACATGATACTAACGATCAATAATTTGTTTCATGTTGCATTAATCAATCAGTCAGATATTTTCATAACGTTCTCTCAAGTCAAATATATTTACTTTCCAAATACAAAATAAATGAATCAAAAAAATTCAGAGCAACAGAGCAGCAGACTGTACTGTGAAGCTAATACTCTTTGTGCTGTGTTTCTGGACAGCCTACATCCCACGTTTATTGTCATGTTTACACCCAAGTCTTAAGAAAAACTTCAGGAAAGCACCTGAAAAAGGCAATACCTAGACGTTAATTTTGAGAAAGTCTTTCTCCCTTTCTCCTGTAGACACAAATTTTTTTCCCATATTCTCCCATTTGTGATATATGGGAATTTACAATACTGGCTGACAAATTTGGGGGTCGGTGTCCCCTCAAGGACAACTATAAAGCACCCTAACATAAAACATGGAAGCAAAATCCCTGTCTCTACTTCTCCACCTTAAAAATAAGTCAAACCAGAACACTTCTGTTTTGCAAATCCAGTGCTGAAGAAAAATCTGCAGCAAACTGCAGGCAGAATGTGAAATATGGAAAATGATATGAAAGTCACATAATTTAAGAGATTTTAGAAAATACACAGCTTAAAAAAAAACAGAAACTGATGAAAAGAACAAAATATTAATTTCAAATTACATGGTTTATTCCAGCTTTAAAGAAAACTTTAAATAAGTATTTCAATGTAAATATTTCCTAGCTGTTTGCGGCTATTCAGTACTATACAAGGTACTTTAACTTTACAAACTATTTTAACTTACACTGGTTTTTACTGTTCGATCTGCTCCACCTTCCAACAACAGCTTAATACAATCGTTATTTCCATTTTTACAGGCCAGGTACAAAGGCGTCTGTCCTCTTTCAGCAGCATGGTTAATATCAGCCTGATACATAATTAATAATTCTGCACACCTACAGCGAACAATAAGGTAGTAAAATTATCTCATATTTGACATGCAAAACTTCTTTATAACTTACAACATTTAAGTATTTCTTTTTATAAAGTACTGATTTTATAGATACAGATCTACCTGTGATTTTATCCATCACATATACATAAACATAAGGTATAATTTTATACATAGGTATAAAGACAGAAAATCAGGTTACTTTAAACCCATAAGTCTTAAACCACTGTAGCTGCGTTTAAAAACTGAGTGTAAAATATTTAATTTCACAAGGGTCATAAAAACTTGACGACAGCTGCTTAAGAAAAACCTACAGCTGAGCACAGAAGTAACATTTCTTTTCTGACTACTGATATTTAAAATAGTTTTAAAAAGAAAAAGGGGAAGAAAAAGAAGGACTAGGACTAGCTTTAGACACCAGCAAAAGGGACACTCACCTAGGGAAGTAACCTGGTGGGGACAGCAAAACAGCTATAGCACTACCTACCATTCAGATCCCTGAACGGAGGCTACTCCAGAAGGGTGGCTTGGGGTATGTTGGTAGCAGCTACTGGATTAGGGAAGATGGAAGATTAGGTGGAGTGCTGAAGAGCAACTCACTGGGGACTGGCATTCGCATCCAAGATCCTGTACTTCCTCACAACCCTGCAGCAGTAGGTCCGGTTTTCTTCCCGGTTCTTGTGCCAGGGTTGGCTCCCTTTCCCTTCCCAAACCCAGTTTTTCAACAGCTCTCAAAGTCTTTAGAAAAATCTTAAGACCAGTCTACGCCCTCTGCAGTTCAAACAAGGGCTGTAAACAAAGACAATTCCCCATCTCTCTGGCTCAATATCTATCAGTCCATAAAAATAGAAGGATATCAACAATAAAGCCTCAAAGCAGTTAATGCAATGCCAAATAACTGCTGGTTAGGAGACCATACCAAAACAAACAGGATGACAAAATATTTACAACAATGTAAGATATATATACACGTATATAAGAAATTACATATTAAAAAAAAATCACAGGTATTTAAAAAAATCTCTTTTTGGTAAGTTTTTATTTAGTCAGAAAATCAATCAAGTTCCAGATAAAACGCACAATTTTAGAAAAAAGTAAAACAGATCACATTAATATGAATTACTTAGCTGCACTTTCTGAAAATGCTGAAATGAACAGAAAAAAATACAAAGAAAAGTAATGTTCTCCCTTATCAACTGTTGAACACGCATACTAACCATACAGTCACAAAAGTCATCTTAAGGCAGGCTCATAACAAGACACCTCCATAAAGCAACTCAGATTGAGTTTTAAAGTCTGCTGTGTTAAAAATATCTATTTCGTTATTTTGCATTGTATTCAGTGATTCTGGAAGTGCTACACTGACTTTCCACCTCAAGGTCAGGTAAGGTCAGCCTGGCCTGGACCACATGGGAAATGATTTTGAAAGTTTCTCCTAAAAGCATTTTCTGAACTGGTGATATTACTCATTTTTTTTCTGACTGTGTAACCAGGGCTGGAACAACAGTATTGTCTCAGTTCAGGAATAATGTTAATAAACATGTCACAGGGGACTGGCCAGCAAATCTATCACAGACAAGTACTGTGTAACTGTTAGTAGTTTAGTGCTGTCATTAACCCCAGATTCTTAGTGCTGTAGTAGTAGAAGTAACATGGACTACGCAACACAACACTTGAAAGGGGACAGACTATACTATTGCCACAAATTCTGCCTATTACAGAATTTTTCTGAGCCAGAACTTTGAAGTGATCAACAAATCAAACAGCCTGAAGCATTCATAGTCTCTCTGATATTTTTGGCTGGCCCTGTTATTATTCCATGCTCACTTTTACAATTCGGTTCGTGTTTAGTATCTAAAAAAAGTGAAAGCAAGAAAAGCGTTTAAGGATATCATACTACATAACTAACTCTGAGGGAAAAAGAACATAAAGTCTGCAATATCATAACACAGCAGATATACAGCAAAGCGTTGTGAGGGTAAGTCAGAGAAATAAAGAGCTTCCTATTTAAACAAAGTCTAAGATAATTTTAGTGCGAGAATATGAAGTGTGTATTTTTGGTTTGTCTTGTCAAGTCACATGTAATTTTTACAGGTTTTACGTGAAAGGCTGAAACATTTAACTAGATATGTATTTCTGTGCTCAAAACACCTAGTGGCAATCTGCTACCTCTGGATTAAGACTTCCAGTAAAAGATGCCCATTAGTTGATAAGCTTGAAGTCCTCTAAGAAGTGGCAAGAATCTCTGATGATCCTTATATACACTACTCATGGAAGACCGTGAGAAGGAAAGGGATCCCACTCTTCCTCACTGTTGGGTCAGGGCCTATCACAGTATAGTAACACCCAAAGACTCGGGCCCCTATATGTTACTATATCGGAGTAACATCCTTAAAAACAGCAAAATGAAATGTTAAAAAGAATCAAAGACTGAAAGATAAGCAAAACCAAAGATACATAAAACAAAGATAACATCTGTAATAAAGATTCCTAGTCATGCCGTGTAAGATTTTTTGCATTTTTAAAATACTTTTATATGGACAAGGATGCTCTGGAAGAGGTTATCTAACAGTTGCTTCCAACTTTCAGGTCTATTTCCTATGGAACTGTGATACACAGTAAAGCTGCAGAGCAGAAATGCAACTTCAGCCTTCAGCTCCTCTGATGAAGAGAGGAAAAAAGAGGAAAAAACCAATCATCTGGATGAATTGTGTACTGGTTCTCAGTAGAGAACCAAAAGAAAAGAAGACAGAATTTTTCAATCATGCTATCATAAGACACCAATCTTTCTAAAATTAGGAGCTTCAAAAAATAAAAGGAGATTAATGAAACTACATTTTGAAGAATGTTCTAAGAAATACTTTGACTTACACATAATTTTCCGTTTTTCAAAGTTACTGATACAAAAACCTTAAATCTTAAACCCCCCTGTTTTGTTGTTTAAAGTATTTGATTCTATATCACTCAGGAGAATACTCAGATAAATGTTCTTTTGTCTCTGAATGATATTCATAGTTCCCTATGCTTCAAAAAATCAGCGCAAAAATTTCTTTCCTCCTTCCTTTGTTAATCCTGCATTATGGCTGATAACTCGAAGAAAATTAAGGAGTTCAAATGTAAGATACCCATGTAGACCAGTATTGTATTGTGGTTACTAAGAACAGACATTCAGCAACCTAAAGAGCTGCAACTGGAAACAAAACAAATGTCAAATATTAAAAACAGAATAGCATATGAATATGAGTTTCAGTAGATCTTTCAATAAACGATAGTTAAATGCATTTATACCTAAGAAAACAACAATAATGTCATGAAAAAAAGTAAATAATGTAACATAAATAGAATATGAAATTGAGTAATACCAGACGGGCAAAATCTTAAGACTTCACTTACTTGATGTGTCCCTGAGCAACTGCTGAACACAAGGGTGTAAAGCCATTTTTATCAGCAGCATCAACTTCTGCTTCTGCAGTCAGCAGCAATCTCACACAATCTATAAATTGAGCAAAAACAGAGACTGACGCAAAAAAACTCAAGTGGTTAAAACTACCAGAAGTTAAAACTTGTGCAAGGGGCAACAGCAGCCAGTCTTTCTGACTGTACATCACACACCCTAGTGAACCAAAGTAGAAGCTCAGGAAGTGGTTTGCAGGAGAGAGGTGAGAATTGACTCCCTGGGGGCACCACCACCCTTTTGCAAAAAGGGCTTGGATTGGGTTCTACCGGGATCCAAATACGTGCTCGCTGCTGGCAACTCCCACAGCGTTAGCTAATTTACCTCTGAAGTGAGGAGTTCAAATTATCCAGCAGCCCCTAAAGGCAGCACGGTCCCACTGGCAGTCCCATGACACATCCCAAATATGACAGCCACAGGGGAGATGCTCACAGGCTACACGTAACTCAAGCAACACACTGGCCAGTCTTGTTTTAGGACACTTTGACTTGGGATTGCAATGACAAATAAGAAAAGCTGACAAACCACTCCCATTCATGTATTTCCAAAATGAGATGCTAAAAACAGTACCAGCCTGATTCCACCATCCTACAGCTAATTTAAGATAATTCATTACATAGTAATTAGAGTGCTTTTCATCCACAAATTGGAATATCATTTGATGAAATTAAGTTTGAAGAAAATACTTAATTTGCTCTATATTCTTGAAATTGGTTCTAGACCAAAATAAAACAAGTCTTTTGTAGCTGAAATTACTACTTTGAAAATAAGCTCAGCTAGAACACCGATTATAAACTCCTGACCTGATTTCTAAGCAAGCGTAATGTTCTCTGTTCCAGCACTGGGTAAGATTCCAGAGCCAAGCTTTGCTAGTTAAGCTTATCTCTAGATATCAGAGACATATATTTAGAATTAATCAGAAATCTGACTAATCTAACCCATTCCTGAACGTATTTACTCCTGTTACAATTCTTTCAAATATTAATATAGATGTTGTGGAGTTGATTGAATAAATTTAAGAAATACGATTTTAAAACATGGTGAATTATTACATTGTAAATTAAGAGTCTTACTTTTTAAAATAAGTAATCTGATCTAAAATTCCTTTTTTGGTTTTTTTTGTTTGTTTGGTTGGTTTGTTTTTTTTTCTTTAATTTGGTTGTCAGGATAAGCTACCACGACTTCATCTGTAATAATTTTTTTAAGTCATAAAGTTCTCAGCTAACAACTATTATTTCCACTTGTAAGATAATACCAATTAAAATCAAATTATATTTTCAATCACTTTGTAACAGAAAAAATATTCTGCTAACAATGACATATTTTTTTTTCCTCTTTCCATTGTCAATCCCAGTCTTACATTAAACAATTATCTTGAAAATACAGATTCCTGCTTGACATCCTAAAATACTTCTAAAGTTTATGAAGGATGTTGAAAAAATTTTCTTCTAGCAGTTTCAAGTATTTGGCTAGAATACTCTTTGATTTCTTCATAAAGCATATGTTAGCCATGCAAAAGCCACGAAGAATGCACAGAACAAGACCACCTTTCTAGAAAGGTATGGTTAACTCACAATTATTGATTGGCAAATCATTCAGGTGGTAGCTTATGTACGTGAAGATACTGTTTCTGATGAAGATCACTGAAAAGAGCCGTTTATTCTCAGGGACAGGTGCAAGCATGAGGAAATACAGCTACTTTCATAAGGCATACTGTGTGAGCTAGTAAGCTCTACATGACCTGTTCTGGTGGCATATCAAGTAAAAAAGCAATCATCTCCAAGAAGCCTGGGTCCTCTGGATAGACTTCTGACTGGGATTTGGAGAAGGGTAATTTGGGTCAGTCCAGGCTCATTAACTCCTGTTCACTGCTGTCTGCCACAGAAGTAATCAGCAGTGGAGAGGACTAGGGAGAGGGGCAGGCACAAGACAGACATCAATGTTGTCACTCAGTTAAAGGTTTTGGTCAAAGCAAAAGCAAAACATGGAAGTGTATCAGCACAAACACCTGGAGACTTTACTGCTCTCCACCACAGCTGGGTAGTTAGTTCTTCCAGAGTGCTGGCAAACACCATGCAGATACATCCAGTGACTCTGCAGAGCTGACTCCATGTAGCTGTATGTCTCTGCACCTCACTCCTTTCTACTTCTCACATCAGTCCAGTTTTTCCTATCAATCAGGGTGTCACAGCCTCCAAATACTCAGGATAGAAAAGAATTGATTATACCACAAATGCATATGATTAGCACACAGCTGAGTCCAAAGGATGATGATGATGATGATGATGATGATAATAATAATAATATCATCATCATCATCATCATCTTCACATCTCTCAGTTTCAGGAACTCGTATTATTTCATTCTCTCTTTCTCAACCACCTTATGTGTGGCAGAGAATGGTCAGTATTGGCAACACAATACAGATATGCAGATATATTAGCTAAGTGAACTACTGTACATGTAATCAAGTGCATAATAAACTGAAGCGGCTCCTACTTTGTCAATGGATCAAACCAAGACAGCCTGACAAAACAATCTGCTCAGCTCTCTCAATCTAGTGGTTAAATCATAAAATTAACAGTTTCCTCGTGTCCATTCAAACACAAAGCAAGTATTTAGTGTATATTTTTAGGGTGACGTTCTCTCTCTCAGACCTACAGAATTGGGGACAGCGTGTGCAGGAAACAAAGCAGCTGCTATGAGCTTCATGTGCTGGAAAAACCCTCAGCTGCAGCTCTCAAAAGGCAACTGTTTATGAACAGGAAGGCTACACATTTTGCAAATAGGACAGATTAGGAAGGAATATTTGAGTGCTCTCTTGTCCTGTGTAACTCAATTTTGCCTACAGACTGGGCTGAGAGCACATAACAGCTGCTGCCACCATGCTGGTTACAATGTGCTCTACCGTTCTCTACACATCTCAAATACTGTGTTTCTTCACTGAAAATGTGTGGAGATCATTCGCTTTCCATTCTTCCGAGACTCTCTGCAACACGGTGTTTGTTTCTGAAGGGAGGTACTCACTATGCTGGCTCTTAACAAGTCTAGAGCTACTCTTCTGGCCCACTATTTCCCAGGAGAAATCAGAAAATCAGGTTAGTTGACTTCAAAGAAACAAGAGATCCTGGAAATCTCCGAATCTATTTAGTCACTAGCTTCAGGTTGAAAGCATTCTCAATAAATTAAATCATGGTGCAATCACCCACCAGGGTAAGCTTATGTGTTAAGTCTTACGGTTGGACTTGATGATCTTAAGGGTCTTTTCCAACCTAAATGATTCTATGATTCTAAGGAAAAAATCAACAGCCAAAAGACAGTAACTTACCATTGACAATCTTACTCAATGCAATGAAAAAATTTGTACAATTAATTATTTTATCCTTCTTAAAATTACATCAGTGTCATTTCTTTCCACCTGGTTAGTTAAAAAAGCTATTAAAAAGGATTTTTTAAAGTAAGAGATTTATTCCTATACTTCCTTTCTTAAGCCGATATATTTTTACATAAATTTTTTTTTTTAAAGTCTCCACTTTGAAAAGCTGCATTTATCCATATTCTTGGAAACAAACCGCAAGTAACAAAGAAAGGATTATATATTAAAGTTAGGCACAAAAACTTTTCTCCAAAAATATTACAAATCTACTACTCTCAATTTTCATATAATTTGTTAAGGAGACATCAATACTGCTACTGTGTGATTCTCTCATTCAGAATTCGTACAATCCATTTAGTCACTAAAATGCAATGATTTGTACAACGAAGTGTTTTCACATCCTGTCAACTATAAATAGAAGAGCAACACTAAAACCTTTGTAATATATTTTTTATCTTAAAAAGTAAAGGATGCTAAACAATTACAGGATGCATATGCATGTGTTTGTTTTTATTACTGTGTTTTCATACTTCTGTCAAGTGCCTCTCTTATTTGAAATTTTGACAATAAAACAAGAAACCAAATTGCCTTTGCTGTCAGTAAGAGCTGCTCAGCAATTGTAACTGAAAATCAGGGCATTTGCTTCAAAACATTTTAGGAATACAAGATGAGTAAAGAAGAACTGGGTCAATTACGGTCTCCCACAAACACCAGCAATGATAATTGGATGTAAGCCTAGAAGAATCCACAGAACACCCATTCAGTGAGGTGGGGGAAAATAAATCCACACATAATAATAAACTTGGACTTTTAATACTGAAGATAAAATGTTGCAAAAAAAAAAAAAAAAGTGCCAAAGGAAGAAAACAAAATAAAGGACTTTTCCAATATTTTAAGGGTCCTGGCAATAGCAAAGAACCTGTCAAATGAAAAGGCCCAGATGTTCCTATGAAGTAAACCATAGCACTTAGCAAGCAAAGAGAAAATATACCATTCTGAACAAAGGGAAAATTCCTCCTATCCCTATGCCTGGTAGCAAAATTAACACTGAACGTGTCAGAAAAATGTACACTATCTGCCTAGCTGTGGATTTTAGATCCTAACTTTACTTTGATTTTTAAAATACTTGAGAAAAATAATGGAATAGTCTCTCTAAATACTGTTTCAAACACTGGATCGGGGTTTTCTAATGCTGTCACTAACAAATACATTGTGAAATAAAAGCACAAAGTTTGAAAGCAATGGCTTTAAAGGCACTATGTTCCACGTTCTACTGTGAAATAAAATCATGACTTTACTAAAAATAAATGGAATTTTTGTCATTGGTATTGGTGGATTTCATCTTTAGTGTCCAAACCAGCATAATTATATTATTTGTAATATAAGAATGTAGGAGATTTTTACATAAGTAGAAAAAACTACAGTAACGTGTACTGGAATTTTAAAGAAATCTGCTGTTAGAGAGCCTTATATTAACAGTCTGAAAATTATCGCTTGGAGTTTGTATCCATGAAGTTCTTATCTGTTACTAACATATTTGCCTCATTTCATAAGTATCCTCATGCAATATGAACACTGACTGTTGAATGGTTCAGAGATGCTACCTCCTTGAGACTGAGGGTTGGAGTAGTGGGGAAAAGAAAAAGAAAAATGTTAACTATCTCAGTAGAGCCTAGCGAACAAACTATTTCATCTAGTTCAAAAATAAAGACAGTTCATTTTATTTCCCAAGTAACACGCTCCTCTGAAACCATCTTCCATCATTTTCACTGCTGCTGAAGATCAAATCACTGATGATGACCTATTCTCTCCTGCTTACTCCCCGTAGAGGAAAGTACTTTCTTTCAAGTTGCCTTTGCGACAAAAGATCTTCAGTTTGTCACAGAACATGGGGGGGTGTATCTGGTGGGTTTTTATAGGAAGGGAGTGGAGAATTAGAACCGATATTCCTGCAGAATTACCACAAGCAAGAATGCTTTGTGTTCCGAAATTCTGCCTCCAGAAGCATTGCTTATATATACACACTATACTATGATTTTTGTCATATAATCGATCTATCTCAGTTTCAATTTCACATTGCTAAAAACCATGCATTTGACCTAATTTAATATTAAAAACTTACAAAATAAGCTTTCGCTATTTCACATGAATGCCGTAACAAAACTTAGTATCACTTACCTGTATGTCCGTTCGTAGCAGCAGAATACAAGGCAGAATAGCCATCTTCACAAGAATAATTAATGTCCAGTCCTTCTTCATTAAGCAGCATTGATAATAAAGTGACATTTCCCTGGGCAGCAGCTTGGTGAAGAAGGGTGGGCCTGCCACCCAGGGGGACAGGACCACCACTTGTTAACAAAGGGGTTAGGGAGGAAGACCAGCCTGTGAGTTAAAGCAAGAGAAGTTAGATGGAAGACACACAAATAAAGCTCTGCATTTTCTGTGTTCTTTTAAAAATTAAAAAGAATCTTCAAAATGACAGTTAGTTTAGCACAAGTTCTGTGATGATACTTTACATCATAAGGTATTCTGAAGAATAAAAACTGTGTACAGGGGTGACAGCTGTTAATGTAAATGAACAGGATTTCATTACAAAAGGTTAATGTGAAACTTGGTATGAACTGTAGCAGCAGCTGGATGTCTCAAAAATTTATATTTTTAAAATTCAGAAACTAGCAGAAGTTTTATAAAAGTTTTACTTTACAAAAGCTTCCCAGCATAACAGAAATTAAATTATCTAGAAAAAGGTTTCCAAAACAAAATACTTACTTTCATATGAAATTTCATCCTCCTTTACAGTCTTAGTGAAAACTTTAGTATTTATATCTCACCTGCAGTTATACAGATAAATGGCACAGAGAGCCCTTAATAACTTTAAGAGCCTTTCAGTAAGTTTGCAAAAAAATGTAGAAATCATTTACACAAATAATACAGAAATAAATATCTTTATTATTGAACTATACCTTAAGGTAATGTTCCTTTTACTCAGCAATGCTTAAACAATATATTATTAAATGCTCCAGTGTGAATGAGTAATAGGTTATACAAAATTTACAAGTGAAAGCTTTCAAGTCACCCTATTAAAAAATAATATTCAATACAAAGCTTTGAAAGCTTAGGAGTTATCTTGGTTAAATGTTCTGTTCATTACTTTTCACCTTTAGTAAAGAGTTTGTTAATATTAAGTTTGCTGCATAAGGCATAGAAAATTTTGTGCACTCTTCCTTGATCAAGGACTGCAAGAGAAAATAGGAGAAAGATTTTTTTTTTCTTACTTTCACTATTACCTTTAGAAAATCCACATTATATTTCTCTCTTGAATAAATAACTTTGCATCCTGTGGCCACACACAAGCTATTATATGAGACTGAAAATGGATAATACAAAGCAAGTGTATGCAGCTTTTACTGTGGTTCTGCAACACCCAAGACTGAAGAGGACCTGCAGGACTTTACCTGCAGCTCCATCAAGCTGATCAAGTGCCATCCAACCTCCAACACCTAGAACTAGAAAAAGCATGTGGTAGTAGCTCTACTGTGCTCGGGTGATCTGCTCCATATTTTGGAAAAACAAAATTAAATGTAGAAGTTCCCAACAAAATTCTATAGAAGCAATAGGTCGGGAAATTTGGATCTGGGCAAATTTTAATTCAGGTCCAGACTTACACAAGAATCCATCATCTGAGCAGCTTCAATGAAGAACAAGTAGTTTGATCCCAGTTCAAAACAACAACAACAACAAAAAAATGCTTGGAGTATTTTCATATTTGTTTCTAAAGTAAGCTAAATTTGTCATTTCAAATTAACTTTACTAGTTTAGTATGCAAAGAAAACGTATTTGCAGTATTTTCACAATGTTAGCTTATTATTCAACTTATTTATTTGATATTGACTGTAAGAAGTCATCACTACAGCTATGCAGTTACCTTAGACATCCAACTTTAAACCAACGATAAACTGTAAAGTTAACTCTATCCATCTTCATGTAACTTCAATTATGAAGCTACCTTCTGACTATTAACACTCTTACTAATATTTGTTTCTCCAATATTTTTAATCAGAGGATTTTGAGGGTTTTCTGAAGTTTGTAAAAGAAGAAAAAAAAGCAATATACACAGTAATATATACAAGTAATAAAAAAAAAATAATAAAAAAAATGTATATTTATTTCCACTTCCAATATTTGATAACAGTTAACTCTTACAAAATCCTCAAAGGTCTGAAGAATAACTTTTATTATTCCTTTCCATTATAAAAGTGTTTTTATTTTTCCAACCCTTTGTTATTCTTTGAAACTAACCATGCTGCAGCTGTTGCTATATATATGTTAATGTTTTTAAAATGGTACTCGTGTATTTTTTACTGTCTTGCCATGGTAGTTAACTGATAGTCGACATTGCTTGTGTGGCAATCCAGATGCTAACATTCTTTGTCCCAGTTATATTGGAATTATTTGGGGGAATTTGGGGAGCCTGACATTAAGCTTTAAGCATGAAGTTCACTTTGCCAAGCAGTTTTGTAATATGAATAGTATTTCTGGGTCCCCTTCCTTATTGAAAACAGTGCAATTTTTTGTTGCTTTTTTTTAAAGCATCATTAACAGAAATGCCAAAATAAAAGGATTTTTTTTGTGCCATATGTGGTATCTTAACTTTCATTTCAATTCGTTGTTGCAATTCAACGTTGCTGCAATTCAGTGATGAAATTCATTATACTAGGTTATCATTAGATGAAAACCTTCTACTGAAAAAGATACAAACCCCAGGTAATAACATAAACATAACTTTAGCTTCTATTATTGTATTTTGTATATTTGTATATTGTAAAGCAATACAATAAAGCTGAATTCATCCAACAAAATACACCAACATTAGAAAATACCAATAAATCAGGTACACCATTACAGATGCAAAAAGTTAGGAAATGTGAAGCATCTGTGAAAGCTTGTAGGGCATGCAGTGATGAAGGGCAGAGGGATAGACAAAAACAGCTTCTGGCATCAGCTTCAGAATGTGAGATGGTTAATTTCAGAGCCCAGATCAGTCCCTTACCCCCCCCCACCCCCTTTTATCTTCGAAGCCAATTGTATAGAGAGAATAAATCAATCATTATAAAAATGAGCAAAATAAAACAATACTTCATTGAGGAGTGACACAGAAAGCGCAAAACCAAGAAGAAAGTGAAAGCAGAAATCCCAGGGGTATGAAAATCCAACTGCCTACATTCGTTTCTATTTTGAAGTCTTACAGCCACTGAAATGTAGAAATCCAAACAGAGCAAAAGCATTTTGGCACCAGGTCAAAGGCTGCTGAAGTTACTGCAAACACTGTCGCACATTTTGAATCAGGCCATAAATGTTCATTGTAATTTCTCTATGTGCAGTCTGTTCAACATTAATGGCAAGAGCTACCAGGAGCAAAAAGAGCAACATGCAGGACAATGCCCCGTCTCTAAAAGAAGGTATCATCACATTAGTTTAGCAGAACACGTAATTGAAACAATCGGTGCTCTGATTTTAAAGTTTGCTCTTAACAGTTGCTCTTTCTAGAGCCAAGACACTCCCTTACTGAAAATCAGGCTGCTGATATTTTCTTAAAGCAATCTGAGCTAACTAGGAAACTGTTTTAAAACCAATAAATAGAATACTTTAGGGATTAGGTTATTATCAATTCTTCTGGCTCCACAGTAAGAAGAAGGAAACAAGAATTTGTTGACAAAAAATATAAAAACGGAGGATTCTTTCAATGTCTTTTCTAATATGTTAAATTTGTTTTGCACTGTTGTTTAAAAATATTAACAAATTCTGATTGAAGCTCACTACTTGCTATACAATAAAATATGAATAAGATTTCACCATGCTCCACTTTAACTGAAAGTAAAATTGAAATTCTAAACATTTTCTGAAAAAAGTAAATAAGCCAGATTAAAATCAACCAGAACATTAATAAAACTAACTGAATCTGTGCCTAGAGGGCATTAAAATGCAGATAGGGGAAGGAGGTTTCAGTAGTATTTGTAGTTTGTTAGATGTTGTTCACCTCAAGAAAAGTCATACTTAAAAAAGAAACTGAAAAAAGAAACTGAAGAGGTGACATGAATTCAGCCATTACTGACCACATTATCTTAAAAAACCTGTTACTAAATTTGGTTTATCCATTCTTTTCTAAGATAGAGTCTATTTCCTTTCCTTATATATTTATAAAATCTGTTTTTTTTCTCAGCATAAAATTTTGAAAAAAAAGTCTTTCCATACTTGCATAACATCTGTTGCTCAAAGTTTATTTAGTTCTGCAGTTTGCCAGAACACTTGGCCAAAATATATAAAGTTCCCTTAAAAAACATAAATAAAATGGGATTGGAGAATAAGTGCAATAAAATATAAGCCTTACTTTGGGTAAAAGACACAGGAGCTCCTGATTATTTACCTGAATGTTGCAGATAAAGTTATTAAAGTTCTTTGAGCCTGTTCGTAGTCAGTGAAGGAGGGATATTAAAATAACACCTCTATATTAATAAAACAGCAGACCACTACCTAGAGTTTAAGCAATCTTTCTTTGCAGACTTCAGATTATGGGATACGTTTCCCACTTGCAATTGCAAAAATACACAAAAAGCAGTGCCACTTACAAAATACTAACAGCATCAAATGTTCAGAGCAAGGATTATAAGGGGATTAAATGAACCCAAATGTTTCCAACCCTTCCAAAACCAAGTGAATGGACTGTAAATGAAGAAAGGCAATCTGAACACATAAACCAGCACAATTTAAAAAACCTAACTTTTTTAACTAAAATCCTATCTTTGAGAATTGCCTCTGAGAACTGTACCAGATTTCATAAGGAACACAATATTGACTATTTGGTGGAGGAGTCCTATTTGAAAGACTGATTGTTCTCCTAAGATATAAGTTTATACTTCGAAGCACAACCTAAAGCAATAATAATACGTGGAGTTACGAAGTCAAGTGGTGGTAATTTCATTTTTAAGATACAAGATTTTTTTTTTTAAAGAATAATGAAAAACTATCTTAAATGATTACCACACAGCATCTAGTTAATGTAAGACTAACTGAAATATACCACCTAATTCATGCTGATAGGATTTGTGGAAGACAGCCTCTTGCCTTCAAAAGCTATTCACTTGGAAGATGATTTTGCCAATAATTTGTTTTATGTTAATAAAATCTTAAGGTTGTTTTGTTTGTTTGTTTTTTTAAATGAAATTTTAACTCCATTATGGAGCCTAACAGCACCTGAAGGCAAATGAGGTTCAGAGAATATCTGGAATACTGGGAGACTTATGATCTGACACGGCAATCACACTCAGCTAGGAATAAGAATTTAAGATGAAAATTCAGGACATCCATATGAAAACCAGCAAACTAAGAGGCAGCCATCAAATCCTGCAGTTGTTAGCTCTGAGAAGTAGTAAACAAATGGAAGATAAGATTTCTGAGCTCATATTTTTATGGCACAGTTCAGAAAGGAGAGAGGATTCTGTCAGTATGGTGCCACAGCCAAATGTTAAAAACATGACTAGGTTACTCCAGAAACATGCAGAAAGTCTTAATGAAGTGGAATGAACCCTGGAATGTCCTATATATACAAGTTTGCCATACGCTGCTTTTGGAACAGTTTCCCCAAGACTGGTGAGTGAGTTCAACTACCAAGAGAAAGTGTTTGGTTGTGTGATGCAGGCAGACCAGCTGTGCAGGGGTTTTATACCGTAACTGAACTGAGAGTAACTGTTGAAAGTTTAGGACTTCAAACGTTCTTCAATGCTGACGAAGGTCTACAGTGGTCTATAACTGTGTGTCTGTCTTCCTACCGCAGTGCAAGTCAGGCTAAAGAGGGGCTTCTACCTAATGTTCTCTGTGCTATTGATCCCAGCAGGGAAATAAATATGTTGACAAAAAGATTTATAGGAGATATACAATTAACTGAAAGGTAGATCAGGGACACTTTTGTTCATTTAACTGCCATCAAGAAGATACCCTGAAGTTGGCAGCACATTAGGCACACAAGTAAGTCCCCACCACAAAGCAAAATGAATAGCAGATACACACACGGACTCCAGACATAGGCTACTAACATAACATTTAGATTTTAACTCTCCAACAGCAAACCTTTGCTGGTATCTGTTGAAGTAAACCTGTGAGATGCCACACGCAAGTATAACAAAGCCTACAAATAAAACCAGAAGAACTATAGAAAAATGGAAATAAAAATGAAACATATTCTACAGGTATGAAGTGATATATTTGAAACTGCACTTTTATCCAGGCAATTGTATACCTTAATGTGCAGTCATCTAATGCCACAGGAGAATACAATAGCCACAGCTATGCCCTATTTTCTAAAAGATTCACAAAGCACTGAAATACATATTCCATGGAAGATCACCAGCAGAGGTAATTTTCAAAACATTATTTCAGACAAAGAAAGGATTTTGAATTCCAAAATAATAGCATTCACCAACCTCCTCCCCCCCCCACCCCCCACCCCCCCAAAAAAAGGAGTTTCTTTAATATACCTGTTAAATCTGCAGCCCATTTACTTTAAACATTATTCCTCTTTACCTTTAAAAAAAGCCTGCAATTTGGAGACCTCCTTGAGGAAGCAAACTAATTTATAACATTACTAGATCAGCAAAAGAATTCCCATACCCCTGGAATATGCAAAAAATATAAATGAAAATTTCAGCTTTTTAGAAAGTAAAAAAGAGAAAGGTATAAAAAGATAAATAAAGCAAACGAGACACATATAGGAAGACCAAAACATTATTTTGAAGGGAGACAGTTTGTAGCATATCAATCCCTTTACCTGATGCTGTTACCAGGAGGCTGTCTGAATCACATGGTCTACAGGATGAAGCACTAACAGGGTTTATGGAGGAGCTACAGGCAATGGTGGTGGGAATGACAAAGGAATTTTCTGAACATGCAGGTTGGTTCAGTCCAGGGAAGTGGGAAGGCCAGGCACCCACCTGAGATGAGGCTATGGCTGGTATGGCACAGCCTGCAGGTGCCACAGATAAATCTATAGCAGGTTTTGGTGGCAGCTGAGGTGAGGACTTAGAAATAATTTCCTCATTTATTACCCTGATTCCTTGTGGTGAACTTGAAAGAGGTGAGGTCACGGTTTTGCTGTCAGTTTTTGCACTTGTATTTGGGGATCGACTACTATCCATTAAAACTTTAAGCTGTGGGTGTGGTGGTGAAGGAGTTTGCGAAAGCCCTGGTTTCTTAGGAGGAATAGGTGGAGGATTTCCTCTGTCAATTCTTGATACACTGGGAGTCTTTAAACTCATTCTACCAACTGGGGGGTAAGTGCCAACTTCCATTGAATGTGATGTCCCCGGCCGTGACGGAGCACCGCTCTGAGGGCTTGTAAATCTCGAAAGGACTTGGGTAACAGTATTCCGAGCTACCTGTTTGGCAACTAGGTTGTCACGACTAGTAGGGGATACGTCCCTTGAGGGAGGCCTTTGGGTTGTGTTTCCATTTTGGTCCTGATCATTCGCATTTGCTTGAAATCTAAATCTAGCTGCTTGGATTCGTGGATTTAGGCCTGGATGCCCAGTAGTGTTGGCAGATGGTGAATGTAAACTGTGCATAGACGAAGTGAGCGAGGAATTCTGAGCTGCGGCACTCGGTGCTGCAGGGGTGCAAAGGGAAGTACTATTTGAAAAAGGGGAAGTGCTACTTGGTAAATCAGGTGATGAGCCTGTACTTGGTCCATTTTCCTCAATTCTGTTTTGATTTTGTGTAAGAACAGGAGTTGCAGGAGGGACAAGTTCACTAGATGAAGGTTGCCTATCAATGACAGGCTTCACAAATGCCGCATTGGCGCACACATTCATTTTTGTATTGCCAGACACCAGTGGGTTCACTGTAGAAGGCTTTACAGATACAGTCAAAGGCAACTTCTTAACGTTTTCTGTGCTACTGTCCATCACTACAGTATCTGTTTGGCAGGCAACAGTTCTTGAACTTGCCTCCGTTTCAACAGAAATGGAAACAAAACTCCTATCTTTATTTTTAAGAGAAAGATTAGCTTTACTTTCATTCTCCTTTTGTAATTGCTCAATCATTTTGATCATTTTATCTCTCTCTTCTCTGAGGTCGCTGGTGTGCGCTTCCTCTCTGTGAAGTTTGGCACGCAACTGCTCTCTCTCTGTGTCAAACTCAGACAGCTGCTTTTCCATTTGAGCTTCCATTTGTGTACTCCTTTGTTTCTCAGCTGCAAGAGACTCCTCCAATTCAGTAGCCTTTTTCTTTTCCTCTTCAAATTTTGACATCATTTCTTCCAGTTTCTGGGCTTCCTCTACAATTCGGCCAGACAACTGCTTACACTCTTTCACTAGCATCAATACTACATGCTTATTCTTTCCACGTTCTTCTTCAAGACGAGCAGATAGCTTTTTGTGCTCCAGCTCAAGATTCTGTAACTGAGATTTTTCCATTTCCAACTGAAAGAAAGCACAGAGAAAAATTCTCATTAACAAGATGGAGACTTTGAACATAACCTAGTATTAACCTGACACTGATATTTTAACCTTTGAGAGCATGCCTGAAATGAACCTATCTGCCCCAGGAAAGTGATTTGCGATATCTAACACAAGTGCCTATAATCTTATACAAGCAAAAGAAAGACAGGCATCTCTGAAGAGCAATTCAGAAACTAAGTAAGCCCATCTACTTTATTCCGTTGACAACACAGAGACTCCCCAAAGTGATTAAGAGATTCTGACGCCTGAGTGAAGAGCTACTTGTTCTCCAGAAATTAGACATAAGACATCACAGAAAGTCCTCTTCTCAGTAAAGGAACCAGACACAAGCAAGAGATGAACTTTGCAAAAAAACTTTGAGCCCAGAAATGAAAGGTTTGGGTTTTAGGTCTTCCTCAGACTGAAGGAGATTAGGGTTGAAATACATGGTCCATCATGCCCATAATAGGTGTCTTACATCTTGTTTTAACATATTTAAAAATAAGACATTAGTTTCTGAGACCAACTTTTTGACACAGGCACAAATATCTTCCTCTACTTACTAATAGTGGAAGGTCTCACTGACATCAGTGATGTATAAACTATGTTAGAAGCTAGAATCAACAAACTACCTACGATGTGCAGATAATGGATAAGAATTTTTCCCTCATTGATAGAGTCATCGCCTCTAATTTATCTTGCCTGCTGAGTATGCTTTTATTCAAATACCCTGTTGTAGAAAAGCACTGGAAAAATATGTGAATGCACCATTTTATAAAATACTTACTAGTAATGCAAACCAAATTGCTTCATATTTTCCCAAGCAAACTTACACAAGTCAAACAACAACAAAAGAATAATTAATTTCTTTCTTCCTGGTCCTGTCTTCACATGCTGATGCAGTAACTTCCTATTTGGCTTATCTGAATGACTGACAGAAAAACAAACAAACAAAACCCCAAGAAACTGCTGAACATTCCTTCTCTTGTACTCTTTATTGGTTTAGATTTGTCAGTTCTGCTTCATATTTACAGGCAGGTCAATACAGAAATAAAAATTCAGAACTGTACCACTAAAGTGCATTTTCTAAGTGGGCATTTTTTCTGGAAAAATACTTTCAGGTACCTATGAACAAAAATAATCAAGGGTTTACAAACATGAATGGTTAATCTTGACTGCAACAAGAAACTGTTTCATGCTTCTACAATACGAGAACATTTCACAATGCTCAAAAAATAATCTAAGAAAAACTGTGGCAAACAGCAGTACATTTAAGATCTTAGAATATATGTTTCACTTCAATAGATGAAGGAAGAACCATAGATTATAGATTCAGATTATAGTGTCATGGTAAAATGATACTAATTTCAGAGTTTAAGACAATACAGTGTCGTGAATACATTTACTGTAAACTGTAATGTGGGAAACAAGATGGCCTAGGGGATTGGTGATAGCTATGGAACATCTCCTCTCCCAGTCAATGCTTAAAATATTGTCTTGGTTGCTAGATGAAAACAAACAGACACACAGGCAAAAAAACCCAGGCATTACAATATAATAGCTTTTCAGAAGCCTGTTGCTACAGCACACTATTCCCAGTCCTCTCCAACAGATGAAGCTTTTTCCACATCACTGTAGGTACGTCTATAATTAATTTTTAAGTAAACTGCATTTAAACAAAAGTTAATATAAATACCATTTTTAAGTAACAGTTTTGTTACTCTCCAGTTATACCATAAAGTGGACTTGAAACTCATGCCATCAAGATATGAGTACAAGAGGGAGTCTGCAGTTGTAATAGAAATAAATCCCACCTGCTATAGCTCATTGCCCCCAGGATAATGTTTTCCCACTTAGCAAGTAGGATTCAAGCACAAGAAAACACTTAAAACTGAAAGGAAGTGAAATGACATAGAGAGAACAAACAATAAATCCTGCATGAATTTACACTTATAGATGAACGTGTGTCTCTGTCTCCCAACATTTCTAATCATGTTACCTGACTGTAAATTTCTCTTCAGTTTTCTTCAGACGAATAGGGAAAAACGTAAAGAGGTGATGGCAATATTGATGTGATGTATATTATAGTAATAGTAAAGTTTCTTCCTGAAATCATACCATTATCATAAGAAACAGTGAACTAAGAGGAAGAAATCACTATGGGAAATTATACCTACATTATAAACATCATCTTAGCTTCAAAACCTTAAAACCTGTTTGGCAGTGGACAGGCTCCACTGGGGTTTTAGAGCTTCATACCAGGTTAACCAATACACGCTGTACAATGCATTTCACAAAACCAAGTCCATCCTTTCTTAAAAACAGTGTTAACTATATGAAAAATAAGGTATGGCATTATCAGTCATTGCTAAACAAACAATATCAGCAACAACACCTCTTCATTATGTTAATGACAGTACAGCTGCAAATTAAATTAACAAGCTATTATGACGACACTGTATTTAGGAATGGTCCCATTCACAGTTCTTCACATGCAGAAAAATAATTATTTTTTCTCAAGCACTTCATGTTGTTTTTTCAAAGCATCCAACAGCATTTGGATGCTTCACAAGCATTTCAAAGCAAGTGGAGAATCCAACAGTTTCTTTTTTGTTAAAACAGATACAAAAATCATGAGAAATGTATACAATTTTTAAAGCTTGGAAATGCAGTAAGATTACAGTGAAAATGTTTTTATCAAGATTTTCTATACTTTATTATTCCTCCATTTTGCCTTCATAGGAGTGACTGGTTCTATAAATTAACTGTTGTGAAACTATATTACTTTCAAATAATTACAAGCAGATTTTAACATGTAAGCGGGATGAAATCAGCTATGTTGTCTCCTATGTCTATCCCTCCCCACTGCCCTTGCTTTGGCTGCATCATCTTGAATAGGAAAAACCTCTGAGTATTTAAGCTGCATTTTTTCCTTTAGATGACAGATTTGGAAATAGCTGTAATTATTTATGAGTTTATGAACTAACTAAAACCTGATTTTTACAAAGTGTACTATATGCATACACTAAATCATGTTAGTAAGGTAAACATCTGGAAACGTGCCCAAGAAGGATTTGAACAGGGGTAAAAAAGGATACTGAGAAAAATGATAGTGTCCCAGAAAGAACTAACCAGCAAAGGCCCTTCACAGGTGGGAGACGGCATGCATACCTTGTGAGAAAAGGTTGAGGGAGCTTGGCTTGCTTAGTCTAGTGAAAAAAAGACTGAGGGATGATCTAATAGCAACTTACTGCTCCTTTTGAAGGGCCCTTACAACGACAACAGAGTCAAATTCTTCTTCGTAGTGGCAGGTGGGGCCCCATAACTAACAAAAGCGTAACACGAAATATTGCTCTTTAAGAGGCTCAGTCTTGGGAAAAAAAAAATCTTCACAAGGATAGTACTGCAGAAAGGCTGCAGTATTGCCATTCGTGGGGGTTTTCGGGATTCAACTAGACAAATTCTCAGATGACCAGATGTACTGCTGCTGATAATCTGCTTTAAGCACAAGGTTAGACTAAATCACATCAACAGGCCTCTTCCAAACACATCTGTCTTTGAGCATGCATCCCAATTCTAACTTCTCTTCAAACACTTGACAAATTAAGAACTGTCATTTTGATTATCTGGTTTTGAGTTCCCAGGAAACTTCAAAATTAATTTCGATAGCAGCTCCAGGAAAAGCATTCAAAGAGATCAAGAGGACGGAGACTTAACACAAAGCAGATGACATCTGGGGATTAGATGTTTGGTATATGGTAAGCCTATGACTGACAGTCATTTGTGCACCTCTTTCACTTTTCTACATTCTGACACATCGTTATGACTTGCTTTTTATGATCAAATAAAAATTTTATTCAAAGAATACTTTTAAGATCACTGTATTCACAGATAATAAGTCCCCAGGAATGAGTTCAGTCTGAGCCTGTTTAAAGTCTGGTAATATCCAGAGAAAATAAACACAGCTGTACACAGACTTTATTACTTAGTGTAAGAGTGAGACTGTGAGACAATTCCAAACACAGAGCGATCACACATTTAGAGAAGGAGGAACCACTCTTGGAGGGAGGAGGTGCAGCTGACTGTATTTAGGTCACATTTGTCTAGGCTTAACTTTTCCTTACATTGTGTCACCCTACTTCATCAAACATTTCTAGAAATCCTTCAAATACCTTCATTACCCTCTTCCACAGAGGGATTTGAGAGATGGAGGACAGAAGAATGTGGAACTAAGGGAAGGTAAAACACTGAATGAATGGTTTGTGAATGAATGGAGATGGTTGAGAGATATGTCATCTCTTGCCACAAACCCAAGAAGTTTAAGAGGGTGCCCTGTCCAAACAGCATTTCTAATTGGCTTTAAAAGACAAAGATGTAAGTTCTGTAGAGTCATGCACACAGCTGCTCAACACCATGCAGTTTGTTTCCAAATCTGGTGTTATTTAAATTTCCTATTTGTTACAAGGAGTAAAAATGGTAGAATCATAACAACACACTTTCAAAGCAACACATTTTTTCAAGCGTAGTGTTTTAAAGTTTAGCTTGAAAGTTACAGACTTCAGAATTGAGTGTACTAGAGGTTTACGTACTTCTCAAGGTAAGAATCAAACTGCAAAATAAATTACGATCAAACTACTTAAAATTAAGATTTAAAGAAAAAACCCTCATATATTCTTCTAGGAAACAAAAGACAAGAGCATCCTTTTCTGTATATGCAGACTTATAGACTTTGATAATAAACCTGGGCCAAAAAAAGGACAAAAATGGAATTTACGTATCAATACCCTGACTTTGAGACACATTCTTAATATGTAAGCCCATCTTACATGTATGTATCTGTCTATATACTAAAAGGCAGAGACAGATGAAGAATTACGTACAAGAAGACACTTGTGGCCATGCACTGAAACAAGAAACTAATCCAATTGTCCAGGCAGATGTGTCAGGTCCTCTCCCAGTATCATTCTTCAGTCAGAATAAGCAAGCTTACTTGCCCTTTTCTGTGCTGAGACAATCCCTTCCCCAGAATCTCAACTTACACACGAAGCATATGAAAAAGAAAATTAACATTTAAGAGTCCTCAAAAAGAAGTGCTAGGTAAGTGCAGTTCTCTACATAGGCCATTACACTGTTTTAAGACTTACATATCATAAACACAGTCTAGTATTATTAAATTTTTTTAATGTGGTATCTGTTTTTCTGAAATCTGAACAGAGCAGGGATGCTTAAACTAAACAACAGAGCTAAGATAAGAAGAAAAGGTTTGCTGATTTAATTTAAGCATGTATTTCCAGCATACTTCCAGTACTTTTGTGTGCATATTATTTCCCAAAGAGCAATTACTACCAAAATCAATTTTATGTCAATTGTCTTAGCATTATCTGTTTGGATTTTTTAAACATCAATATAAAACTGTCACCGAAAAGCTATTTCACAGCTGCTGAAGATGTTCTATCCATCTTATACCCAGAAGGATCATTCAATGCCTAGCAAGCATTCCTTTTCTAATTATTCAAAAATATCTGGTCTAGATTAGTCTATTATATTACTGTTCCCCTCTTTCCTCTGAGAAACTCCTCCCCAATACATTCATATTTAGCTATGCTTTAGGAATGTATGGCTTACATATTAGTGAAATATGTGCAACCAACCAACCATTCACTTTCAAAATGACATTTTTTTATCTTCAATATGAGACTTTTTTTGCAACATACTTGTTCCAAAATAATTTTCTCTATACAACAAATTTTCTAAATGTGCATAAAAGTATTTTTAGAGTTATAATTTATTTTTACTGATTTACAAAACAGAGCCACTTAATATAAAATGCAAATAAATTATTTATTTTACGCTATTTAGGTTAGAACAAAAATAACAGTAGCTCCCCTAGGCTTCAATGGTGTTGGTTTAAAAATACATTGTGATGACGCTTTCTCAGCTCATGCTGAGCTTTCCACTTATATACTGCATCAACTTGTACCCATTATATTTCATTTATTCCGTAAGTAGAGCTAAATTCACAGAATGAATGAGGTGTGCACACAAAATATCACCAGAAAACCAGCATCTCACTATATATAACGATTAAGTGATAGCATTTTAACACTCATAATGATAACCAAGTTAGACAAAGATGCAAATTTAAAAAGTGGTATGAAAGAACAAACCAGGAGAAGGAAAAGGAAAAAAAGTTGGTAGCAGGATACCTTCTTTTGTCTGTTTTCAGCAGCAGCCAACTGAGCTGACATTCTTTCTTGCATTTTCCTGCAGTGAGCCATAACAGCTTCTAAAATGGACAGAGGGTTCATGCATATTGGCTTCTTTTCTTTATCACCAGCACCTGCCTCAAAGTCTCTCTGAAGAGCCAGAAATGGGTCACTCAGATTAAATCTTCCATATCGCTCCTGGATAAAAACCTCTTTGCGCCGGGCCTAACAAAAAACCAAAACAAAACAAACAGACAAAGAAATAAACTAAATGCATTCTTTGAAGTACATCCACACATAGAACAGACCTAAACCACAGGGAAAGTTCTGTTACTTATTTGTGGGTTTAAATATTTTCTTTAGGTATTCATTTATAATCTCTAAGAGAAATAGTGAGATATGTTGCACACAGATTTCATTACAGTCAATAGAATTCACTACATAAAAAAACTCTTCCCCTTCTCAATTCAATAAAGAAATATCAATCTGGAGCAGTTTCAGAAGTATCACAAAAATAACATCTTGTAAATTGGATGATACACAGAGAGGAAAAGGAAGAAAAACATTCTAAAATAAAGTTTTCTATTTCTGTGTATTAAAATGATGCTAGTAAAAGACACAAAAACATGCTTTGTGTGTTTACTGCAGTACCAAAATAAGTATTTTTCAAATAAAAAACCTGATGGTATGTTTACACATACAGAGATTTTCATAAATAACACCAGACAAGCAGAGAGTAAAAATACCCCCAAGGCTTTTCTGAAATCAAGACACTTCTCATATCTCTGTTCAGGAAGAACTTCATGATCTCCATACCCTTATTTTAAAACAGAATTATATTTCCCAACTACAGTACAGCACTTTGTTGTCATAACAAAAAATATTACACAATAAAGATCAGAGGTAGTTTTGCGTGACAAATTTTTGGTTCTTCAGCCCAACAGGAAAACAAGATCAGTTTAAGAGAAGGTATTTTTATACATTAAATACACAGTACACAAGAAGGCCGCAGATAAGTACTGACTTCCAACAGTCTTCATAACTGCTCCAAAATCTCAGGCTTAAGACCCATCTAACTGGGGACGGAGGGATGGAGAAAACCAAATAAAGCCAAACCAACCAACCAAAAAAAAAAAGGCTACCAAAAATCTCCACCAGAAGACCCAATAATTTCTAAAATTTTGTCCTGGTGTTTTTGTGCCTGCACATGTAACAGAACGCATAAGGAAGAAAGCCAGACCATTATACCACTAATTTTGGAAGAAAATGAAGGCTCGTTACCTTAAAAATTAAAACACTTGCCAGAGCAGCTCTTTAAAGAAGTATGTCTCAAAAAATCAGAAAAAAAACCCACAGTGCTGAGAAACACCATCAGAAAGAGGAATCCCTCCAAAAACGGATAAAACATTTATCTGTGATTTGGTTCAAATTCAGTTTTGAAGAATAAGCGAAAAAAGAGGAAGAATAAGCCAATTCTGAGATACAAAAGAGGAGGAACAGGCCTAATGGTTACCAAATGGGTAGGTAGATCATTTGGAAAGCTTGAAGTTACAATTGTAACATATGAAAAGCTCATAAAAGGTAACACATAATTCAGGGCATGAGAAACAAAAGAAGAACATAAGTCCAGAGACTAACTACAAATAACATACCTTAGTGAATGCCCAACTTTTTCCTATATATTGTCTACAAAATTGAAATGTTGTGGGAAATTAAAAGGTAAAAGAAAATTTGACTGCCCGAGAAATAACTGTGCCTACATATTCTGATGCCTGAAATACTTTTAGACTATTTTTCAATTTGATAGTATAAAGAGAACTTGAAAACATTTACAAAAAAACCAGGCCTTTGGGGCATAACTTCAGAAAAAGCTTACAGAGTTCATTCAGACAAAGTCTAGCTAGGCTTAAAAAGTGAGGTAGTGATTGGTTGAAGAGATAAAAATAAGCTGATAGAACCTAGTTATTTTTTACAAATTGCCTTGCGAATAACCCCTAATTAGTGTGATATTTTAATCCTTTAAGTTTTTTACTTAGATTTTAAAATAAAATAAAATAATAAAATAAAATAAAATAGCTAGTTCCAAAGGTAGTATTACAAAGCCAGGTAGGAAGGGTCTATATTTGTAGCTCCTGGTTCTATATGCTGAAGTTACAGGACAGTATGCAGCTTAGGAATTCAGCCTTCATGTAAAGGAAACAATCAAAACCAAAAAACTTACCCTAAATGGATTAAAGTGTTAAGCAGCTAACAAGATGACAAACTCAAGCAGGTTAAGAATTTAAAGGGAGGTGGAGGCACAATCTATATATAAATTATCAGCAGCGTAAAGCCAAAGTTTATATAAAGAAAGCGAGCCATCAAAGTAAAGGAAAAAACACTGATGTAGCAGCTCAGCTGTAAAAAAAAAAAACAAAAAAAACCAAAAAAAAACCCCAAAAAACACCAGAGCCTCCATCCTTAAATCCAGAGACCAACAGAAAATAGAAAAGCAAAGTAGGTTAACTGATCTCAGAGACAAAGGCAACCACTCATGCCTTTAAGGAAACACAGGTAGACAACCAGTGAAATAATGTGTATTTTCCAGGTTTTTTTATGACCCGTAACTAGCTGTCCTCTCGGCACATACTGTATGCATGCAATATGAATGTATTCTTTGAAATGTTCTCTAATCTGCATAGCAATTAACAGAGCAAGCAAGGCAAAGGCTCAGTGTGCACCTGCCAAAATAGTAACGGGACTGGGTGTTCAGATTCATTAACTAAGGAAAAGATGAAACTATATAGAAGGGATGAGCTCCATCTGAATAAAAATCAAAACAATATGCTAGCATTAAGAATTAAAGTGGCTACAGGAGAATCTGAAAGCTAAAGACTCTGGAAAAAAACAATAGGTCTCGAACAGCCCATGATTTGGGATGACAGACCCTATAAGGCTGAAGCCGTAACTGTATACCCTCAAGCACAGGTTAAAACAGACTGGTAACTCTCAAACCATAAACAGCAAGTCATCTCAGGATGCTTCCAACTCAAAGGGGAGCTAAATGCAAAATATTAAAACAAATTTTTCCATGTTTCTATACAACGACTAAAAATATAAAATAAAATTATGGGATGAGGATGCATGATTTTAAATGAAGATACCAGAATAAAAGAGCAGAAGCTTGGCAGAAGGGAAAAATGAGTAGTTCCCTAAAACAGGCACAAAGTGGCAGAAGGACAAGCTAGGCTTGTGGGTGCTTTTTTTTTTTTACGTGATTCCTCCAGCCCCTAAAAAAAACCTCTGTCCCTTTGCACTTCAAAGTACATCAGACAGAAAATTTTCTGATTCTAGAATTTCTCCTCTCTTATATCATCTTTCAGCACCGAATTTCAAGTCATAAGAGCTTGTAGCAATATCAGGGTATCTGTTTTTATGGCACTCATCTGGGGACTGTACAGTCTAATGTCATATGGGTAATTAATCCTTTAAAATAGTCTCTGCATAATTTGGTGGCTGTGCTAAAACAGCATTAGCAGTGTCTCATATATTAACTTAAATTGCATAGCAATATATACAGAAAATAACATTTAAAATGTTAATATGTGAATAATTAGATGAACGCATTTTCAAACAGAGTATTTTCAAAAACAGAATATGTACCCACTGTAGGAGGTAATCAGGACTGCTGCATTGTGAAAGGTGCTATATGAATTTATAAACTGTCAGCTTTATTTTTCTGTACATACCCATTTGCACAGCGACTAGCCTTTTAATGGAAGGACTGAGATCTAAAGTATTTAAAGATACAAAAAAATGTCCATGGGAAACTATAGTTTTTGCAGCCTATGCCAGTGGTACACAAAATTAAGACTTAAGCTAAATCCTCCAACAGGTAACTGCCAATGAAAACTGACAGTAAGCACATACAAGTCGAGAAAATATCTAAAAACAAAGAAAAAACCCCTTTAAATGGTTAATTAATGAAATTCACTACTGCAATAGAGTAAAAGCTTAAACTTATTTACAACAGCTTTTGAATTCAGTCCAATAAGAACATCACATTTATACAGAGCTTTTAAATCCTTACACAGGATCTGAAACGTTAAACAAGGAGACTAAAATAAGAGTGCAACTACTACTTAAAAAGGATGAAAGCCTGAAGTTTCTTTATGGACAGGCTGGTCTATAGCATTACGTTAGATCAAGGATGGACTGCAAGTTTATACTAAAAAAAAATACAGTAGAACTGAAAAACATCTTCAGAGAGGAGTGGAAGATGATCAAAAGGTACAACACGGCTTCTCTTCAAGGAAGAGCTAAGTAGAAATAGGACTTTCCAGTGTGAAACAGAGACAACCAGGGAGAAACATGCTAGGGGTCTGCACACTGACAGGACAAGTAACAATTGTCCCATGATCTAATGAGGGAAATTTGAGTTGGACACAAATTCTTCTCGCTGAGAGTGGATACGCACTGAAATGTGCTGCCTCAGGGAACATAGAACCTCTGTCACTGGGAGATTTCCAAAACTTGATTGGTAAGGCCATCAGCAACCTGATCCATGTTTGATGTTTGTCCTGTTTTATGCGGAAGACTGGACTGAACAATCTCTTGAGGTGCCTTCCAACCTAAATTACTCTATGATTAGTGACTTCTTGTAGGACTTATTTTTTATCTTGTAGACGCTAGCAGTCTTCTCAAGTAACAAATGACAGAAATGAGCTCTCAGAGGAAGGAAAAACAACCAAATATTTATTGCTGGAACAAGTCTTATGTCTTGCCTTAGATCATGAAAATACTTTTTAAGACTTAGAAAACAGAACTTTCAGTCTGTGATATTTTCAAAAACAAAGCATCAGTACTGAACAATCCTAGGGATTACACAGCTGTGCAACACGAGCGTAAGGTTTACTCTGAAGCTCTCTCTCCTAGGTCTGCAGCCAACAAGAATCTGGAGGATCAGGCTGTAAGATAAACTGCTTCTTTTATTACTCTCTCAGGGAGCCTGTCTCCTACCAAATACAGCAAGACACCCCATTCACCCCTACACCAACTTTTTTCACACTATTCAAGTCACCTCTATGCCTCTATCTGCCAGCTCCCTCCTGGACATTTCCATCTCTCAAGCTGACCCTTTGCAGTCACTGACCCCATTTATCTATTGGCAGATGAAGACTGGCAGCAGAGTGTGCAGGGAGAGGAACAAAAGGGGTGGAGGTATCTGGATGATGGGCTTTGGGAAAAGCTGCAAATCCAGTATAAGAACTGGCCTGCAGTCACTTGTTTCTTATAGCCCACTTCAGAAGGAAAAAAAAAAAAAATCACCTATTTTCAGTGACCAAACTGAGAATTATGAAGTCTAATTAGATGTTTTCCCCCTGTTATTGAAACAAGAATATAAGGGGGCAGAGAGACCTTCAAATAATATCCATCTTCCTGTGGACTTAAAAGCTAAAAGCACAAAAAAAGCAAGGAAAAACAAATAAAATCTATTAATATATAAGTAAGAAATAAGACCAATAACAAAACCCGAAAAATTAATCACATAAGTTACACTGTTAGTTTTCTTTTGGTAATAATCCATGTTGATATTAGTTGCACACATTTGCTGAAATGAGTTTTCATAATCAGCTTACATAATCAGTAGCAGAATATTTAAGCAACAGTATTTTTAAGGTTAATACTACATTTTCCCTCCCAATGTATCTCAGAGTTTCCTCTTCATTTACCTGCCAAGTTAAGAGTTCAGCAAGTCCAAGTCTTCCATGCAGCAATTGATGATAAACATCAAAAATAGGACTGCGTGTCCTACGCTGCTATGGAACAATGGAACTGAAGTAAAGCTGCCCCAGAACCCTTAAACAAAATTTCCTTCCTTTCAAGAGCATTTGTTCCTCTGATTAATTTCCTTTTCCACATATACTAAAATTGTTTCAACAGATGTTGGTAGGTTCATATCAATATTTTATCTTGACATATGTATTAAGGAGTGGTAAAAAGTTTTCTAAAACTAACCAGCACAGAAGGCGAGGCAGTAAAAGCTTATTTTATGTGTTATGTTAAAGACAAGGGTGAGCCCTTCATTCTAAACAAAACTGAAAGGGCAATAGGTTTTTTAAAAGAGGAAGGTGGCTGAAAAAGAACACGTTTATAAATCTTATTCAGTGGCATTATTCAGTGTCTTGAAATGATTTGCTGGAGCTATTCATTTAAGCAAAAGAGAATTATCAATTAATATATACTCATAATAAAATTAGTACTTTCAGAGATACCTGCAAAATACCAGGGTGGGGTGGGACATACGATGTCTTACTATGATTAATTAAGAATGACTCTGTAAAGAATGCTAGCAATTTTGTTACACAATAGGGTTTGGGGGCTTTGTTGGCTTTTTTTTTTGGTTGGTGGTTTTTTTTTTTTAATGCAGATGTAACTGAATGTTCTCAAAGTATCATATGAGATGTTACTTCCATATAAAGTTTTACAGAACAAACTAAAAATGGAAATGTAAACATAAATGACTACTGAAGAAATGGTATCCTGCAGAATGATTTCTGTCAATGAACATGTGATGCTTACTTTCTCCTTACAATCTCAACTAGTCTAGCACTGTGACAGTGCATACCTATGCAAAGTCTACAAGTGAGACAGATTTTAATTAACTCAATATTATATGAAAAATATTTGACCAATATATTCAAACTGTCTGTTTCCATGGTAAGTGTCAAGTATCATAAGACACAAAATTGTGTGTACACTTTAAGGATGAAAAAAATGCAAATTCTCTGAAGATGACTGATGATCCTAACAGGCTGCTAGTTCAAGAAGAGTGAAAACAGTAGAAAGAATTGAGAAATAGGAGGATGCAATCAGCAAGTTAAATAAAACCAACACAGAGGTTGATTAAGCTCAGACAGACCTATATAATTGTTTCATACTATAAAAAAAAGAGTTCTTTACAGAGGACTGATCGGGATCATGAAAGAATTAAAGTCTTTTGGTATAGGTACTAATAAAGAAAAGAAAATATACCTGTTTAGTAATTTTTAATGTATGGCACACATACTCCTATAAAGCATTCAAAACTGTCTTGGAGCAGTGTCTCATAACAGTCATAAGCGATGCAAATATACCAATGAAACTCACTACAGTGAAGTAGACTGCATGAAAGTGGACATATAGTCAGTAGTTCCAGAAAAGTTATCCCAAGCATGAAGTATTAAAATAGGATGAACAAAAAAAAGTTGCATTATTCACAACAACCCATAGAACGTTCCCAAAACTTTGTAATTTGCCAAGTGTCCCTTTCTTTCAGAATCACATAGTTTTAAATCTAAGCTTTTAAAAAGCATTTTTCAAGGCAGAAAAAAACCTCTGCCTATAAGACTGTATGTTGGTTTACAAGGCTATCCTCAGTAACCTCCATTTAAGAAGATATACAAAAACATCATTTTAAGGCATAAAAGGTCAGATCTTACCTAGCAGTTGATGAAAAAACAGCAAACCAGCTTTTCTGTATTTCATGCTAAGCATCCAAATATAAAGTGGTTGGAAAAAAGCTGTACAGTTTCCTCTTCTCTGCACTAAAATGCAGACTTAACAAAAGTACAACATGCCTAACAATTAATTCAGCTCTTTGTGTACAGAAGGACAAACATTTAATTAACACTTAAACAATCCTGACTTATGTAATAACAGAAAGCACTGAAGAAGAATTATACAATCGAGGTAATGATCAAGCCTGAATTTCCTTGGGGGTTGACTCCATAAAAAGAGATTATCACCCAATAGCACCAGTTTACTATTACCCCAATATTGCCAAGTAGCACAACCTCCTTCCCTTTCTCCCCGTTACCTGACAAAAACCTCCATGAAAGAAAGAGGTGTGGACAGGACAGACAAACGCTTGCTTCCAATTCTTCATTACTAATTTTCTCCCTTAGAGCAGTGCAGGTCCACTACTTTGAGGTTGCGGATTTAAAAATGAAAAGGCCGTATTACAAAGCTAAAATCAGTTACTAACAGATCAGTACCAACGAAAAAAACCAATACAGTCAATAGAAAATATTCTTCACTTCTTACAAATGTAAAAGGTGAAACTCAGGCCTTGCACTAAGTTTCTAAATAAGGAAAGAGAAAAAGCTCAGCCATGAAACAACATGTGTTTTTAATTGAGAAGAGCCATCCAGATGTTCTATGCAAAGATGACATTAGACCTAGTTTATGACAGCTTTGTTGTCTGATGCTTAAGCATTTCAAAATTACAGGCCAATATTTTGTAAGGAGGTATCACTGTTCAATGCTCCGATTATCTAACCACCCAGACATTTATTTCTGAAAATAATACTGATTTTCATACTGATAATGAGTCTCAATTGATAGAAGAAACTTGAGCTTTCTGGTTACTTTAAATAACCATTTGTCATCTAGACTTTTTTGCATGTTCAAATTTCTAGTTCAAATTCATGCAAATCAATTCATAATTCTTTGTATGGAAATCTGTCAGCCATTTTTATGAAGTACTGAAAGAAATCTGACTTCACCTCTAATGAAAAAAGACCACTTTAACCTCCATGCTTCGCAGTTAAAAAGTTTCTTCAGCTCAGTAACAGACCAGACATACAAAGGCATAACAGCAGAACCTGAACTAAACAAATTTGTGTTTCTTTATCATTTACAGCATTTAGATTTTCCTGTTTTCAAACTATCAAAATCTCAGTTAAAATCTCATTCCATATTACTACATGGCAATTACGTGATTAGTAAACTTTAATTATTTTAATGAAAAGGCATGCAAATTATGAGTTCACAATGCAATGATCAGGCACAGTCAACACGGGTTCACAAAGGGAAAGTGACAGTTAACTAATCTGATATCCTTCCATGATAAGGTCCCCTGCCTAGTGGATGAAGGGAAGGCAGTGATGTAGTTCTTCTGGATTTTAGTA
>JAVKLA010000005.1:27199025-27222105 GCA_034782735.1 Sagittarius serpentarius | reverse complement strand
GGCAAACCCCATCCTGGGGTGCATCAAACACAGCATGACCAGCCGGTCAACAGAGGGGATTATCTCGCTGTGTTCAGTGTCGGTGCGGCCTCGTCTTGAATACTGTGTGCAGTTCTGCGCCCCACAATTTAAGTAGGTTGTGAAGGTCCTTGAATAGGTCCAGGGGAGGGCAACAAAGTTGGTGACAGGGCTGGGAGGCATGTCCTGTGAGGAACAGCTGAGGACTTTGGGCTTGTCTAGTTTGGAGAAAAGGAGGCTGAGGGGCAACCTCATGGCTCTCTGCAGCTCCCTGAGGAGGGGAAGGGGAGTGGGAGGTGCTGATCTGTTCCCATACACCCAAGCATAAAAAAAGTAACTGCTGTTATGTGAGTATTTTCAAAAGTGTTGAATTTGAAAAGGACCCCAATCAAATCTCTTATCTTATTCATAATTATTTTTTATAAATTACTATCATAATTTATTTGGAAAGCCCAAGAACAAACTTTATACATTTTTATTTCAGCAACAGTAACCTGAAGAGACACACAAACAACAGTAAAAAGTGTTATATTATCAGTTGCACTTTAGCGTTACCATCAACAAAATCAACTGTACCCTTTATTGGCATAGAAGAAATACCCTATGTATATTCCCTTAACTAAAAATGGAAAATTTCAGTTAACATAATAATACAGATAGGATGACCAGTTACATTTCTTATTGTCAGCAATGTACGTAATGATGGCAACAGACAAAACATTTTAAATAAGTCACTCAAACAATGAAGTCACAGCTGTATTATTCATAAGGATCACAGAAACCGAAAAACAGTTACATCAACATGATGTTGGAATTTTTTATTATTATTTTTGCAAACAGTGTGTGTATCTCCATTCACTACTAGTTTATGTTGGATTATGCAGAAAGATTAAACGAGAGTAGGAGGAATCAAGTGGGAAAGGCAAAGCAATTATCCAAATAAGAAACCAGCAGAATACTTTCAGCTAAATTAGTAGTTACATGCCTGGCAACAATAAAGATATTCAGATCTTATGTGAAAAACAAAAAGAGACTATTATCAGTTTAACAGTCACTGCTGGAAAGGACACAGCGAGAAGGATGTTTGCAACACAAGATCATAGAGTTTTCATACTAGAAAACTAGTCTCATAGTTTCATACTTGTAGTTTCCAGTTTTAGGAGAGCCTGGAATAAGGGTATTTACCTGAATAGTGAAGCTTAGGCTTAGTGAAACAACACATATACAGGACTGTTTTTATATGGTTTACCAGAAGTTTTGCTTTGCTCAGTGCTTAATATCTCCCTTTGACAAATAGCAAATAACTACCACAAGACGTGATGTAACACTACTGAAAACTTATCTTGTCAGTAGCTCCTAGAAGAGGCCTTTATGTCTGTCAAAATACCAAGATCCCTCAGATCAACAAAGTTAATCAGTCCAGGGACTGCTGCTGCTACATCCTCAGCATCTATTGGAAAAGGTGAGAGACTTGGTTCTGCTCATAATGAAGTGCAAGAAAAAGGTGTTACTTGAAGGAAAACCCAAATACAGTTCACTTGATACCTTTCATCATGCAAAAAAAGTAGTTAGTCATCCATGCTTACAAAACTGCTATTACAAAAAACATTGAATGTAAGAAAAGTAAATACATTCAAAGGCATCTGAAATGATCTTCTAAATAAGATACTATATATAAAGCTAACCCACCAATATTATAAACAGCATTTTCAAATCATTACAATATGGACTCTGGCAGTATCAAGGATAAGGTATAAGAATGTCCCTTAATTTCACAACATTTCCTGAAGTACAGTGTTAAGTTTTGCTCTCTTAAGCAGGCTTGGTCACTTGGTTGTCATTCAACAAAAGCTATTTTCTTACATTGTAACCAGTCATGCAATTCTCAAAAACTGAGGTCCACACAGATATTTACTGGAATAGTGTTAGTTTCTTGAATAATTATTTGGCAATAAAGCAGCGTATCAAAAACATGTCAAGTCATTTTATATATAAAAAAAAAAAAATCAGCTGACATAATATAAACTAAAAAAAAAATACAATACATAAACCATGTTTGAGATAGGAAAAAAAAAAAAACAAAACAAAATTTCAATGTTCTTTATGGTTGTGTCTAACAACACTTTTTCAATTGGGTGAACAAAAAGCACGCTGCATTACTTTAAAACTTTAAATAAACCACCGATAAAGACATCATTCCAAACTAAGCACCGAAAAATCATTTTCTCTACTAACTTGTCTGAGATTTCATATTTCATAGTTTCCTTGCAATCAATTTTAAATAACTTGCAATAGTAAAATAATACTTTTTGACAACCATATTCAGAAAATCACAATAAACTAATATTAATAAAGTAAAAGCTTTAATCATAACCAGAATCATGGGACAGGTAAAGACAAACTATATCTAAAAGCAGAGAAAATGCATATGCAATCATAATTAAAGTCTGTAAATCAAAAGTAGTGATCAGATGAGCAAGGACACAAATTGCAGATCATCACCCCCCAAAAATTTAGTAAACATTGAATTTTTGCAAAGAAATTGCAACATGCAAAAATGACAATGCAAACAAGGCATTATCCAACTTCTATTTCACAGTTCATTTCTGCCACCAAGGCCAACAACTGCCATCATACTGTCTACAACAATAACCTTCTGTTACACACAGTTTAACATCTTCTGCTCCTCCTTCTACCTTATCACCATTTTTCAAAGACACCTGCTACAAAACAGGCTGTCTTACTGGCTGCCAGAAATCTGTAAAGCCACCTTCTGTGTGCTCTTAGCTCCATTCTTTGATATGGCAGAGCCCTGGGATTCATACGTATAGGAGAAGTTCAGGTTTGCATTTTAAATTCACAACAACTTAGCACAATTACTGCAGGTAAGGGTCTTCATAATTTATAAGTGGTGTAGCTTCCTTTGACAGACTACGCTTAATATACGTGTAATTTTTCTACCTATTAGTCAATTTGAGAACTAAACTATACAGGTTTATTCCTTTTCTCCTGATAGCTCCCAGGTTTCTTCCCCTCTAACCTCAAAGTTCATTCTTGAAATACTAAGGCTTATAGTACAATTATTGTTGACTTTGTGCAGTAGTTCAGGATAAAAACTATCCATACACAGTTGACAATTATGGTGTTGGTAATAATTCTATTTTAATATGTAACTTACAGAGTACAGGCAAAACCACGTATCACCCCATCACAAGATGCAGAAGACAATAAATAACATAAAAAAGACAGGAAAACGCTAACTGATAAAGTTTTCTTAATTAAAATCTCAACCTGCAGTAGGCAAGTCTGCCTTGGCCGAGTAAAGGAAGCTCTCTTGCTAGACAGAACTCACTGGGAAGCAGACAGGTCAAATGAGGCAAGTATAGCTTGCAACTCTCTACAGCTCTCCTTCCAAATATTTTACTTAATATTTACCTGAATTTTTTTCCAAGGAACAGCTAATTCATTACTGAAAATGCAGAGTCAGGCATGAAAGGCTCCACATTTTGCATAGTCATGCCAGTATCATTCTCAGTTACCCACCAAAAACCTAACATTTTTATGTAGTATACTGTTATAATAAACTATGATGTACTCAGGGTTTTTTTTTAAATATTGTTTGGTCTTCACATACAGTTAAAGAATTGCAAAAGTGGTACAGAAATATGTACACGACAGTTATCATCAAAATAGTTCATGTTTCCAATGAGATTAAAATAAAACTATATTGTTAGTGTTTAATCATTGTCAGCAGAAATTGAAAGACAAGTTTACTAATAATAGCCTTCCACAATGCACAGCTCAGGTCTTGAAATCAAACTAGCTTGAGCAGAAAATGCATTCTGCCCTTTGGGGAGAAAAAGACTCCAGAAGAGCATTTTACAATGACCCATCTGGCAATTTCACAAGCAAGGTCCATCTGTCTTAAATTCAAGAATGACCACAATGGTGGAAAGCATTGGGGAATTTCTGGTTTTAGAAAGTGAACATGTGGATATCAGGTTTTGGTTTTTTTAAATCTAGACCAAATCAATTCATAGTTACTACTACATTTACACAAACAACCCCAGAAAAGTGTATTTATAGGTATACAGTGACTATGTCAACATTAGCAGGCAGTGCAGCACAGCAGGAACAAATTCGTAGAGCAACACAGTCAGTATTGGGATTGCACCTATGGTCCTGCTATTTGGAAGGAGACGTTACTCAGGACTAGCTCTGCTCTCAGTTCACTTCACATCGTCTGAGAGTGGGCTGTGAGGCAAATCAAAGCAAACTTAGGTGGGGACAACAGGGAAAGTTTCTTCAAAAGTCTGCTCTTGGTCTGAATGCTAAGGTAGGTTCAATCAAGTAGTTCATTCACACATAC
This sequence comes from Sagittarius serpentarius, assembly GCA_034782735.1. NCBI lineage: Eukaryota > Metazoa > Chordata > Aves > Accipitriformes > Sagittariidae > Sagittarius > Sagittarius serpentarius. The sequence continues at coordinate 27,217,718 of JAVKLA010000005.1, read as the reverse complement.
ATATTATATAGTTATGTAAAAAATGGCCTTTATCATAATGAACCCCAACATCTTATAAGCTACCCATATCACCAGAATTTTCTAGTAGAATGTTAGTACAAAGAAACATTTTTTTGTTGTTCTAAAATGCAATACTTTGCAAAACAACATTCAATTCTATTATATATACTTTTAGAAAAAAATGGAGCAGAGTTTTGAAGTAACGATGAATTATACCATTATTGCCTTGGAAATGGAGTGTCTTTTCATAGCAGCTAGTTCTTTAAGAAATTTCTAAAAGAATCTGATCATTTCAAAACAAATGATCCTCCTAACAAGTATTAAAACTTTTTTTTAAGACTTCCTTTAAACTACCGAATTTCTCATGGAATTGAATACTGATATCCTAGTAGATCTAAAATGATTAACAGGACAGTTGGAACCTGAAAACTGGCATTCAACATACTATGGATTATCTATTTTAAAGAAACACTGTGCAATCTACACAGTAATCACTATACTTTCTAAAAGCTGTTTATCCTTATTTTAAAATCTTGTCTTTTTAGACCGGAAGCTTTTTAAGGTAAAGTTAATAGAATGGGTTATTAAACTTAAATGTGTCTATGAGGTATTATTACATGATGCATTAAGTTCTGTCTTTTGACCTACCTATTTCATTACATTAATATCCACACCTTCATTACAAAATTCAACTACTGTTCTTCAAGAACTCGCATGCCTTGCTAGGGGAAGTCAGAAATTACCTCATATGGATTTTCTACTGGGACATAGTATAGAAAGTATGATTCATTTCCAGCTCTATTGATTATCCTGCAAGCCTGTCAACATGCTTAGATTCAGGGAGACAAACTGTACTTACAATTCGGGCAGAACTAACTCCCACAGCAGAGATCTTTTTCTTCTCATCTTTATAAAAAGTTAGATAGTCTAACTTAAATTCTCTAAGCAGCTAAATTAATGAAGTCCGATTTTCCCTAACTCTGTATTCTACAGTTCATATACAGTACTCACTAACAGACACCACAAATATCTGCCCTTCCTTCAACTGAGGCCTTAACAACCAGCTGCCTGGTTTTGTGACACTGCCTATTTCTGAAATGCTTAGCATTTTGTCAGATTTCGCAGAAACTGGCTAAAAGATTCGACAGATATCGGTACAAACACATACATAGAAGATAAGTTCCTAAGGCAGGAAAGCTTATGGTAAAAATTTAATACAGTAGAGCTTTACAACACTTAAGAAACACCTACAACCAAATTCACCTTGCCATTCTCATACTGTCCTCCTGACCCAGCCATCACATACACAGAATCTGTTGATTTTGAGCTCACTTAAGCTCAGAGAAAAGACATTGCTCCACAGCAATGTCATTGACATTGTAGTCAATTGTAATTAAAGAAAAATATATCCATTGTTGCTGTGGGCAATTCTTTTAACTATTTTTTTTAGTCCATTGGTAATTTTTCCCAACAATCCAAAGAAGTTGTTCTAAATCTATGCAGTGTGGTATACTAAAGGATCTAGTATGACAAGAATTTGCATTTTTTTGTTCACATTAATGTATACCATAGAAGTAAGTATAATATAAATTTTCATTTTACCATTCACCACCTAATGAAGTTTACATAGGCAAATAAAATTATTACAGAAACCCTGAAAGTCCCAACTAAATTGGGCTTTAAAATTTTGGATGAAAAATAACCTACTAATGATTTATCTTTATGAGAGAATCACCACTAAAAGCAGCATTTAATATTTGTAATTCCATGCTTGAAAGCTAACACTAGCACTTCAACTCATCATATGAGGGTCAATGCACTTTAAAAAATCCTCTAGAAAGTAGGCAGATACAGCAATCACTTTAGAGCTGGAGAAAAAGAAAACAACAAACGAATGCTTTATTTGAGAGTGGTGGGAAGCCAGACCTGTGCTTTGATTATGTGGCTACATTACCTCAAGAATATATTATCCCCTTATTACAGGCAGACAGTTTATTTGGATAATTGAGACAGATGGAGGCAACAGCTATACTTAAGTCTCTCTCCTTTTTTAACTACATGCATTCCCAATAGCAATTAAACAGCATGTTATTTCTCATTAACAAAATAACTTTAATGATTTAAATGTTGATCTCAATTTAATTTTAATTGCAGTGCAACCCTAAAAGATAAAGAATAAAGAAAGAAATAAAGATAAATAAAAAAATTACAGATTCAGAAAGAACCATCATAAGTCATTTAGTGTAGTAGTTATACAAAATCAGAATGCTAATGAGAAAGATTTACACAAATATCACATCTTTTCAGGTGAATCCTGATGCTGCTCTCCACAGCAAACTGTTCACTTGGAGAATAAATCTGGAAATTTGACCCTAAGTGTGACAGAGGTTTGCTCTTCCAAGGCTGTTGGTCCTCACAGGGCTGAACTTGTCCAGCAACTTAATTACTTTGGTTGATAATTACTATAACTTTTTCAAATCTGAATTTCTGCAACTTCCAAATTGCAGACAGCCAACACCCCCCGAAAAAGAAATAGTGTTCAGACAGAGATTAATTCAGCAAAATACTGTTCTGTACTGTACAAATCAGAGTATACTATAACAAATTTATACGTGCTAAGGGCAAAAACCCCCTCAGCTTTCTCTGTTTATATCAAAGCACCAAACTACTTTTACAGCAATAGTAGGAGACATTGACCCAGTTAGATAAAGTTTCAATAGCTGAAGTAGGAAGCAACAGCCCTTTTTCAGAAATAGGAATACTGCATGTCCTTATGTATCTGAAGTTGTGCATATTATAAAGGAACAACAACATATTGTGAAAACATGGAAGTATACAGATGACATCTGCGTATTTCTTACGAGTGCAGTTTGGATATGAAGTTTTGGTTTTGTTTCAAAAGCAGACTTCAACATATCAAAACTTTATATGAAATACAATGCAAATTCTACCATATATTATGCACAAAGATGCAATAAATAAAAAAGAGTTAATTGTCATATGTGACACCTTGGATTTGGTTCTCTCTAATTTATCGTGTGACACAAATTCATGTGCCTTAAAAAAAAAAATCTATTACATCAACACGATTAAATTAATAAATTTATCTTCCCTCCTCCCATCCCCACCCCCCAGGATGACTAGTTAATTTAACAAGATTTCTTCCCGTAACCCCAAACTACTGGCCTTTCTCACTTTTAATTAATTCACATAGACAGAATGGACATTCTGCAGTGGACAGACATAAAATTCCCTAGTCCAGTCTTTTCAAAGAAGAGTAACAAACGCTGAAGCCTTTCTTCTTTATTCTCACTGGACTGCACCTTTTTGAAACTAAGCTTTAAATAAGCAGAAAGAGTTATGCAAGATCTTAAAAGTGCTAAATGAGGAGTTAGTAGCCATCTTCTCTGATGGCTCCTAGCACCAAGCGAAATTACACTGCAAGTCATAAAATACAAATTAATTTTATGATACAATGAATACATTGTAAATGAACAGCCAGAAGACAAGCATCTGAAGACAATACAATTCTGAAATCCAAGGGCACTGTCTCCCTGTCAGAAAAGCAATATTACAGCAGTACTAACTGATACAGGGTATCATTCTGGAGTTTAATTTCTTTCACTGACACCTCAGATCGCATAATTTTACAGCTATTTTTTAAATAAGAAAACAAAAAAAACCCGGAAGTCAAAAAACCACAAGACATTCAGAAGATTATTTTAGATTTCTATGAGCTATTAAGTAGTAGAGTTTGCTCCATGTATAGGGCTGAGGCTCAACCCACAAAAACAAAGATGTCGTGTTTTCTGCTTAATCCATCAGAACCCACACAGGCAAATTACACTTTTACAATGTATCAAGAAGTATTAAACTGTAATCCTGAAAAGCAAATTTCTAAAATAAGTGAAAAGAATTAATTTAAAACAACATTTTTAAAGTTATTTAAGTAAGAACCCCATAATACATATATATACACACTATAAACATGGCGTAGAAAAAACCCCAAAACAAACAACCAAAATCAGTAAGGCCCAAGTTCCAACTCCATACCTTATCCAAAAATACTGTTCCTGCTCCCTAGTTCTCACCCTTTAACTCTCCGTCAGAAATCTCTGTTCCATTCCACCAGGGAATACTGTGGATAAGGTGTGGATTGTGGTGGTATGACATGCATACCAACAGAAAAAACATTTGGCATTGCAAGAATCATGCTCCTGTAAGAGCCTGAAAAGAAATCCTACCTATGGATGTTGAAGGTAGGTGTGGCTTTTTTACAGAACTGGCTTTACAGACAGAGAAAAAACAATGAGATCTGTCTCAGATCTTCAGTAAAGCACATGATGTGGTTTCACACAAAATTAGCTAAGTGGGAAACAAGAAAGGTCAGCATAACAATTTATTATTGGAAAAGAACAGACTAACAGATGCATCAAACAGGTCTTGTTAGGCACCTTCATGCCAGGTGCAGATTAAGAGCAGTAACATGTGAATCAGTCTTTAATTATCTTCCATATTATCAGTTCCTCTGTGTTCAGTCAAGACTGATTCACTTTAATGCTAGAACTTTCCAGGAGAGGTATTTCCAATAAATACCTAAGTACTATTTATTGCACAAATTTTACAAGTGCTCAGTGAAACTCTCCAAAATAAGCATGGGTAAGGGGACACATATTTAGGAATGATGTAATTAAGTGATTATAGAGAAAAATCTGTGATGACAACCAGAAGAATGTACAGTTACTTTCCAAGAGAAGATTAACAGATCCAATTCTATAGTCTTACAAAAACACCAACAATATATAAAACTGCTTAGTGAATGTATAAACCACAGTGACTGAAAACTGACAGGAAGATCACTTAAGAAGAAAAGACAACACACATTATCTAGTATAGGACTGGAAATTATCAGGCTTTGACCTATCAGAGAAATTAGGCTTTGAAACAGCCCTGCAGTACTAGTAGGATTAAAAAACCCCAACAAACTCCCCAAACACACACTTATAGACTTTCCTAATTTTGAAACAGAGCTTGATCAGCTTTTGAAATAACAACGCAAGTCCTTTCCCCTATATGAAAACCATTTCCTTCTTGCTTTAAGGATACACAAAAGTATGTATGCCAATTTGTTGAAACAAACCAAAGTACCAAATTTGACACAACTTCAATGGAATTCTATTGTTATTCACTTTTACAAAAGACCTATATTTGGCCATCCAGTAGCTTATTTTGTGTGCTGCTTGGAGGCTCCAGCTGCTAATATTGCTGACTTGTGGCTTCTCAAGAAGCCAGAAGATCCAAAAGTATCATATTCTAAGATATCAGGCTACAGTTCTTCAGCAGGTATAACTTCCAAGTTCTCCAATACTAGTACAGCTAACCAGGCAAGCTGCCTGGAAGATCTGAGTTCCACATGGATTTTGTTTAGAGGATTTTACTACAAAATACAGGAACTGGAAATCAAGATGCAGGAGAAAAAAAAAACCAAAAAAACCACACCACCAAAACAAAACCAATTTTCAACATTTATATACCTCATGTGAAATTGAGCTATTTTTTATAGTGATCTACATTAGTCAACAAAAAACACTGTGTACATACTACCCTTTTCAGCAGGTGCATGGTAATCTAATGTAGACTTTTTCTCTCCTGGGACCGCACTATCCTGAATGTTTAATGTTTACTATCATTAAACACGTACTGCATTCTTTTTTTTTTTAAATTTCATTCAATTTCAATACATCTATTATTTGTTATGTAGTGTAGTAGCTTGTTCATGAACATGTATTAGAGAAAATTGTCAGAGTATTCTATTTGCATTCCTCCAAAGTTAGAAGAGGAAAAAAAGAGATTCTGGATGTGGTGTGCACATTGTTTCCCCTTTTACAAAACCTCAGCTGGCAGTCAGGGAAAATAAGAAGTCCTAGTCCAGGCAAATGAGACGTGAAATTGTAAAACAGCTAGATGAAAAGGCAGTACTTTTCAGCATATGCATATACCTGAAGGCCAAACACCAAATAACTTCAAAGTGCAGTAATCCCCCAGAAGCATATTGTTTCCAGTGTCTTACTGTCATTACAAAATGAAAATTGTTTTTTATAAGAGAGATTTATACCTATAAAGTATTTAGTTATTAATGCAGGTACATCAATGACAGCTACTTTAAAGCTTCATTTGCATCAAGTGATCTGAAGTCATCACAAAAATTAAAATTAAATAAAAATGCATTTATAATTGTTACTGTGACATTAGAAGTGGAAAATGTTCCCACACTACTTGATAATCATTGAAGATACTACTAAAAACTAATATTGGATATATTTTATTACATTGAGGTTTTGCTTTAAGAGACCTTAAAGGGCATAACTTCCCTCTATCTAGCTAGGAGGATATAAATATTTTCAAACCATGTCAAGATTGTTTTCTGCCCTAAACCTGCAGTCTATTTGGCAGCTCTGTTAAATTTTATTCTGTTCCAAATCAATTTTAAGGTCATTACAGTCATAAAAATTTATCATCTTTTGATTAAAATACAGTTTTGTTTGTACATTTCCAGTCAACTTTCTAAGTTGCTTTTGAGACTGCAACCTTCTGAAGCAGAAAACCAACCTTCACATGCGCCTAGCACAGCAAAAATCTAATCGAGTACTTGAGTGCTGTTAAGAGTATACATCCCATATTTCACCATTTAAAAAAAAAAAAAAAAAGCAAAACAAAAAGCCACCACAAAAACTTTTCCCTAAGTAGATATGACCATCCAATTTTGTCCCTCCTTCCATCTCACAGAAAATGAATGCATTGAATAGACTAGATGCACAAATATATAGACCATCAGAACAAATGATGAATGGACTGAATTTTCCTTTGAAGTTATTCCTTCCTTTCACAAATAACAAACTCTACAATGTAAAAGAATTTAAATAGGAAGTAATTTTGCAGTTTTCACACTTATTTCTCTGAAATTTTGTTGGTATTTCATACCAAAATTACATAGAATTATTGAATGGCAACAATTAAACAAGAACGTATTTTGTGATTACTGAGATTTAGTTAACCTAAAACTTTAAAAATCACAATTTACTCTTCCACTAATAATATTCTATATAAAGGAAGTGGCAAAAGAGAATTAAAAAACAAAAAAACAAAAAACCAAGAAACCAAACCACAACAACCCAGTAACTTACCCGCAAGGCTTCAATTACAAGGTCTCGTGCTTCTAGTTCTCCTTCCATTATACTCAAAAGCATTCGCAATTCTGGCTTGCTCAAGTTATCCACATCAAACTCCCTTTTCTGTAAGAAACAAACCACTGATGAACACATTAACTAACTGACTGCAATAGTTACTGTAGATCTGAAACACAGACATATCAGCATCCTAATTATAGGTTCCTCAAAAATCTATAACTGTCAGAAGTTGAGGTGGCTTTATTTGTAGTATATAAAGTCAAAATCAATAGCAAATAGTCTGATTATTTTTATTTAAAGTGAGGAAATTAAAAGCCCTCCAGTACAACAGTTTCAAATCCTGTACTCTTGCAAGGAATTGATCCTGCAAGGTCTTGTGAATGATAAGGCTGAAATGGTAAAGAAACTAACTTTGTGACTAACAGTTCCCATATGCAGCCTCACAGAGGCCGAAACAATTCAGCAGACCTGAAATAGCACATCAGGGATGAAGGCAAGAGAAGGTGAAAGAACCTAAACCACAGCACACCTAATCCATTGTAACCTGTGCCTCACTTGCAAACAACTACCAAGTCATCACAGTATACTGGGCTGAATGTGAATTTTTGAAGCACAGCTTGTGAAAGGACATGAAATCTCATCTGTATGCTTTATTTGCAGTCCCATTTGTTTGGCTAGAGGGTACAGTTCAGGTTTAAGAGGCACTGACAAACAACAGTTCATAGCAACAATATCTTCTCACTCCACAGTTACCAAGATCGGTGTAAGTCTGACTTGCACCCCTAGGAAGACAGGAGAACAAGTTTATACTGACAAGTAAGATCACTGAGCACATGCATAAACACTATATGCTAGGAGCATCAGTATGGTTTCTGTAAAACCAAATCCACCTCACAAACTGCTACAGTTTTGTAACAATGTCATTAGACACATAGGCAAAGGGGACCCACTGGACACTAATATATTTGGATTCTCAAGAAGTTTTGGACAAGGTTCTATATCAAATATTATCACAGAAATTCCTATCCAACAGTATTGGATGAAAAGACATTTCATGGATAGGAAACAAACACTATGGGTAACAACCACTTTTCAAGATGGAGACAAGTAAGTAGTGGGGCACATCTGGGACCAGTGTTATTCAACTTCATCAGTAACTTGAAAAAAGGAGAGAAGTGAAAGGGACATCTACCTCATGTGGGAGTTCCTCACTTACAAAGTTAACATCCTCGTTTTGCCAATATATAAAACCCTGGTAAACCCACATCTCAAGTACTGTATAAAGTCCTCCTCTAAAGGTATAGAACTGGCCAACTAAAAGGATGAAGAGAGAATGAGTAACTACTATATGAGGAAAGACTACAAGGCTGGAAGTCTTGATTTTGGAGGTGGTGCGGCGGGAATGTTATTAATATTTACAAAATCACAAAGATAGTAGATAAAATTAATACAAGTCTTGTTCACCAATATCCACAACAATAACACAAGCAGGTGCTTATTGAAACTAGAACGGGATCATTTTAAGGGAGAGAAAACAACATTTATTCCATGTGCCGGATTCAGCTGACCAGCTTGATTTCCAGTATGCTATTCACAGCAAGGGAAATATAGAGTCCTTGCTATGATGTAGATGTGTCTCCTAGCAAAGCCCTGAAATACAGACACTCTGTTATCTTCAGTATGATGTAATCAGTTGCCAAATTAGCTGAACCGTGTATCTGGATATACTATTTTCCCTCAAGGACATAAAAATCTAAGAATTCAGCTACCCAGCAGCTTAGCTTCATCACAGGAAAAGCCAATAAAAATTAAAGCAAGTACCATTTCTGCTTTCTCAAGGCAAGAAGAGAGCAAAACAGTTTTCTTCCCTCAGGCTAGAAGGCCATAGATAAAACTACCCAAAAGCTGTAACTGTGTTAGATTTACTCTGTGTTCCGTTTTTACTTTGTAGTTAAAACACACAGAGGTGCACAAGTGGCTAGTGAGAACTGTATGCCAGAACTTCAGCTATTTGCGTTCAATGTACATTGGATGGAGCTTCTTCATTTATGTGAACAACATGGATCAACAGAGAAGAAATGATCTATTAAGCATAACTGTTTCAGGGACAGGGCCATCCACTTTAATCAGTATTTCTAGACTGAACAATAGTTATCCTTTATTTTTGCTGCCTAGGTCAGCTATTCCTCTAATCCAAAAGATACCTTTTGCCCTCCATGCCAATGGATCAAGAAAAACAACTGATTTCTCTGAAGGCTTTTTCCCAACATACACTGCAGCAGCCTGTCACAGTGCTCCTCACAATTCTATAGAGCACTCACCAATCTATGGGCACATATAAAGTGAAAAGTTACTAAACATATACAGTTCCACATGTAATCTAGTGTCAGTAGACTAGATTTTATCTTATAGGCTGTAGCAGATTTCACTCTCAGCACTTCTAACTACTAAATTTAATTCAGTCAGATAGCAGGACTCACTTATCCACCCTCTTCCTTCTATGAGCCACTTCATAACATCTAATAGCTCAAGGACAGCAATTGATTTATTCATATAACTTCCTTTATAACAGAGAAAAACTGTCTCCATTTTTCAAATGGAAAACTGATGCAGAGATGTTATTTTCCAAACAACATAGAAAACAAGTAGTATAAAACACAATATTCAGTAACAGTCTTAAGTCTCCGTTCAGTGGTTTAACCACTACACTATCTTCTCTTTCTAAAATATGCTTACCTCCTCTGACAAAAAATGTTTCTGATAGACAGGGACAAAGTTAAGAGAGGCATCCACAGAAGTACAGTGCAAGAAATGTGATCCTACTCTTTTCTCCAAGGCAGCAAATTCAGCTTGTTAGGAGGTATGACATAGGGCAGCAATTCGTCAAAAGTCTGATTGTACACCACAGGTGAAACTTTTCGTTTCTGCGGTCTTCCACAAGACATAAATGAAAGCACTCTTACATTCTTAACAAACCAGAGGCATACTTCAACATGTGATGCAGTGATGAGCTTTTTTAACTAAGCATCTCATCAAGCAATTAAAGTAAATTTTGCTCAAGTACACACCCTGAACTAGAACATATGAAAAGACAGCAATAACAAGCAATTAAAAGTGCTCTCTGGTAATTTATAGTTAGATATAGATAAACACAAAAAAACGTTAATAGAAAGACATACCAACAAGATACGCAACTTAGTTTTTATATTTCTTATTTTAAAAACTTGAAATAAGAACTAGCGAAACCACTTCATATGTGAACATTTCTAGCACATCAGACTAAAAACCCACTTAGTTGAGCATCCTGTCTCCAAAAGCAGCCAATAATGGATGCCTTGAAATCAGTACCAGAGCAAGACAAGCTCCTAATGATACTTCCCAGAAATACTCTCCCAGCCTTCAGCAATTTTCAGCTTATGCACCTTCTGAGCCAGAAATTGTGATTCAGCGTGTAGCAGCCCTTGGCTGACATACCTGTTGTGAATTTGCGCCATTGTTTTTGAATCTCTATGTAATTTTAGCACCCACAACATTCCACAGCACAACTACACATTTTATGAAGAACCTACATCTTTGCTGTCAGTCTGCCATCAGCTACTTTTGTTTGATGCCTTCTGATTTATTAAGCACAGAAAACAATCTATTATTACCCACACACTCCATGCTACACACCCTATCAGACAAGTCTTCACATACATACAAAGAACAAACAAAATTTCCCAAAAATTATGTCCAAAAATCAACCACAAAAGACACACAAACAGAAAAAATGAAATAAAGTATTTAAGAGCTTTTTAGGATGAAAGAGGCGGCCATCATTTTTCAAGCCTTGTTTATGAATAATTTTATGCCCACTGAGGCTTTCTGATCATAACTTTCTCCAACTAATTCCAAAACTGCAATGACCACTTTTTTCCCAGTAATTTAAGGACATCTTAGATTTGTTCAGTATGGACAAGCAACCTTGAATCCCCTCAAACAGGGGAAGAGTGTGCATGGCAGTTGCTGAAGAAGCCACCACACCTTCTCCCTTCGCACATTTCTGATTCAGCACATATGGAGCTATAATGTCGCTTACCTAACTGGACCAAAATACATGGTTTAAAGACTTAATGTATGCTCAAGCATAGTCGTAAAAATATTTTTAAGATTTGAGTAGATAAAGCATATGATGAAATAAAACTATTGTTCCTCTTAAACACTCTCCATCTTGTGGGGCTCAAGATATCAGTCATGGCAGGCTTGCCTTAAGTTCTTATTCAGGTGGAACAGTGCTTACCTAAATCACAGAGAAAACTGTTGTTTAGATTTAGAAAAGTAATCTTCCAAACATCTTCCAGTGGAGCAATAAGTCTTAGATCTCCAGAAAATAAAGACTGCATTAGTAGCTCTTGGCTTACGTGTCATCTGGGGTTTAGCTACAATACCTCTGGTAGAGTGCCAAGCTGTAACAATTTAACCAACAATTTAACAACTATGTAACTGAGCCATCTATTATATTGGTTTTATAACCGAGATATACGAATATGTTGCCCCAGGGTGACATTTGGCATACACAACCAAAACACAAGAGAATTTTTTTCTCTAGCCCTTTTGGATTTTAAAATGTCTGGTTTATTTGATTTATAAGAATAAAGTACCTGAAAAAGACTACAACTCCAGTCCTCTAGGTCTCTAAAACTCCACGTTTATTTTTCAGATCAGTTCTGTAAGGGGTGTGTGTTACCTGGCAGTAAGTGCACTGACAATAGAGCAAACAGCTAGTTAGCTAAAACTCATTCAGCTACCTGTGTACATATCACAAAAAGAGTACAGGCAAAATGATAACCTGCATTACTAAAGATTAAAAGATGCTCTACCATGAACCAAAAAGACAAAAAGCATCTCTTCTGAACACGAGAAGGACGGTTTAGGACAGCAGTGATCAAACTGGACAGGCATTTTCCCACCTCCATTGTCTTTGGAAAAGATGGAAAGAGGATGAAATTGGAAGGTCACCAAGAGGCACAGGAACAGAAAGGACTCTTTCCAACATGCATAGCTATTTAGAGCACAGATGGTAAAGGTCTTTAGGGTTAATTTTATCCCACCTCCCTCCCTCCAAAAAAAGCCCCAAAAAACTATTGTGAGGGATTGGCAATGCCAATAGTTTGGTTTTGCTGACCTAGCCCAGTTGACAGTACTGGCAACTTCAGGAGCTGAGTGCTGTTCATTGTGCTACCACAGCAGCTGTTACAAACTCTGCTGCCTTCAGCAGAAGTCTGAATAGCTAAAGTATAAAAGCCACAGCCTTGTACTTTCCCTAAGCAGAGCAGAGGTAAAAAACAAGTTAGCTGTGGATTAAACACAAATGACGATGGAAAACAAGCTCCTTCCTGCTCTGAAAGCAGCTACATAGCCTTTTTAAAGATGGAGCTGGATAATAACCCAGGACTTGGGAAAGAAATCTGTGGAGCATAATTGAGGGCTGAAGTGGAAAGGTAGGGGGGAGAAGTATAAAAATGGTGTACAAGAAAACACAAAGGGAAAAGCTGTCAAAAAAAAAAAAAAGAGTCCTTTCAGAACAGGAAAGGTACATATCTACATTTGTTACATATTTTATATCAAGTTCCATTAAATACACACAAGAATCCTCTTGAGGATTCACAAAGCAGACTTCCAAGATGAGGTTCTAAAAATAAAAAAGTTTGCTATTACTTATCAGGCTTTACAAAGTAAACTTTTAACATCATGATGGACTCCCATCTGTCAGACCTGTGAAACAACTGCACCAGGGAAACACAACCCCGATTGATACATTTTACAACATCAAGAATGTCCCACAGGTACAACTCATCTGAGCAAGTATAAAGACCTGTTTTGACTAATTCTATTTAGTTGCCTACACAGGAGTATCTAGTGCAATTTGAAACATCCAGGGGATCAGAGATACCTTTTGGGGACAGGCAGATATGATACAGAACTCGGGGGAGTCATCCATGCCACTTGGACTGGTAGCAGAAGGCCAGCTGGGATACCCCAGATTATCACATATGGACCACTAAAGGAAGTCCTCAAAATAGGACTAAGATACCTAAAGGTCGGTGTGAGCTATGTAAGCTAGGTACCTCATGTGCCTTTATTTTCAATGGAGAATGATTAGCCTAGTCAAAACAGCCACAAAAGCTATTCAGCTAACCAGCCACCAGAACTATTTGCTCATGGCTCCACTGACTGTATTGGTCAGATTTCCACATAAGATATTAAACACTGTGCGTACATGTAGACACCTAAATTTAAGTGTCTTGAACCTCATCCATACCTCCAAGAGTCAGCTGCCCAAGCCACTTCACTCAAAAACAGAGAAGCTCACAAACCTCTTCCTAAAACAGGTTATTCCTTCTAACCACTTACTTCACTCCACCAACTATAACAGGAAGTATCAAGACCTAGCTCAGCATAAACACAGGTATATGGTCAAATGAATCCTAATCCTTTTCTAATAAAGAAAACTCTTCAGAGAGAATATTAAAAAAATTGGTTATAATATCCATATAGTATTCATGAATACTTTGGGGAAAACCACAATTTATTGCTTTGGCTATGGAAGGCTTGTTCTTCAGTCTGAAAGAAGGGTAAGAGTCTGTGACCCCATGCTTCTCCAGACACAAAAATACATGTCCATTTCCCACCCCATCCAAGATGAACTTAAGAAGTAAGATGTGACCTACAGGAATGTTCGTGGCAACAGAAACAAACATGAAGGCAGAGAAATATCTTTCAAGGAAAAGCAATGCTGTGGAACTTGCTCCTCAACTATGACCAAGTTTCTTGCTGAAGAGAATATCATCTGATGTTAACATCCAGGACTTACATAAAATTTCATACAATCATATATGAGGGACCATGAGGGGACTGTACATGCACTTAATTATGCCCATCCATTAGCTCTATGACTTTTACTGGATTGTTCACCACATGAAGTTACCTGCTTATTCTGCCCTCCTCTTCCCCAGGCACAGCTCCCTTGCTTTCTGGGTTTTCCAAAGGTTTTCTTTAAAAGGTATGGGGGAGGTTCTGTTCAGTTGCTGTGAGTTTTTTTTGGTTTGAGCTAACTGCAAAACTTTTAACAGCTTCAACATGAACCACAAATGTACCTCAAAACAGAAATTTATTTTGGAAACAAACAAAAAAAAAAACCAGCCCCCAACCCCTCCAAAATTAGTAAGACACTGACCTTTACACATACCCATATATTGTCATAGCTGTTAAAACGTGTTTGCAATCTAGTAACAGCCACAAAGGTACTTCGTTATTTTTTATTTCAGTGCAAGTTCAGTAACTAAGTCTTTTTACGGATCTAGGCCAACAACCCTTCAATAGTCATGTTTAAACTCTTACTTAAATTTAACAGGGAATTTCTATTCAGAAAGTGACTTTCAGGTAAGTTACTTCTAAGGCAAGTAGTATATTATTAGATCCAGATCCAGATACACATTGTTGAAGCTATCTTTAGAAGTTTTCCAGAAGCTATCTCTAAGTCTTCCAGAATTTTACACCTTACCCTGTGCTACAACAGAACTAAAAATCAGTGCCCAAGAAAACTTTAATTCACATTAATGTAGAGGCAGTACCTCTTCCCTAAGCCTACTTGACACCTTCCCGTTTACATATTCAAGGATTACACTGGTATTTTAAATCAACTGATCCCTTTCTTGGGTAGGAGTGGGGGCGGAGGCAGACCTCAAACTGTTGTCTTCCTGAGCTCTTTGCTTCCTGTCCCAATTTCCACCTCTATTCCTATCTTGCTATACCACCTCTGAGGCCAAAGCAATGCTTACACAAATGAAGTGAAAGCAGTTGGGAAAACAACAGGACATACTGCATCCTACGGATTTGCACCTCCGTGCCACTTTCACACATTTGGCTCACAGCATTGCCCCTCTGCACTTCACCTTTGATGACAGTGTGACAAGTCCACATTTGGAAGAGAAAGGAACATTTACAAAGTGGACTACATTCAGTGGCTTTCTTTTCTCATCCCCCAGGACCTTCACAACACAGGACGAAAGGCTGTGCTGCAGGTCGTGGAGCAGAAGGCACAGAAAAGGCAATGCTGTAGTTTGAAGTAGAGGAAGGAGAAACAGAAAGGAGGTTTGAAGTAGATCACTGCAAGATGGATCAAGACCAACCTCTCATCACAGAGGAGCAGCAGGACTAAAACAGACAGAACTCTGCACAACAGCATCACGCATCTGACTAGATGAAGATAACTTCTCTGAACCCTAACGCTACACTGAGAACTTGTATTCAGATGAGGACAGTGGCAGTTAATGAAAGTCCTTTTGCATGTGACCATTTTCCAGGATGTAATCCCTAGTAAGAGATACAGGGTTATAGTCGCATTTTCTGCTACTTGCAATATTTTTTCAGATAAGAATCTTTCCAACTGATCTAAATCAGCCTGTATAATTGGTCTGATCAAACTATTATTTAACATTTCACTATATTGACCAGAATGGCAGTTCTACTACAAGAATTTCTGCAAATCGATAGACAGTGAATATACCAAGCTAAGCATAAAATCCTGCACGATGTCACCACAAAGTGTCATGAATTCCTCTCCATTTATCAATTCTTTTTAATATTGACAGTTTTTTCTGTAATGCAATTTTTTGGAACTGTTATGTGACCCATAGCAACCCAGACTGATCCTTTTGGGTATGCACACATCGTTCTCAGTGAAATTTCAACCAGTGAGGACAGCAGCAAAATCCCTACTCACTTCAGAGGAATCAAGATTCCACTCTACCAATATTCTCTATATGTACAGCTTTACAGACAGCAGAAGGTGCTGTCTTTCAGAGAAAAATAACGTTTCTGCTTTTGATCACTGGTCAAGCAAAATCAAACCCAGAAATTTTACTGAATAATTTTCGCAAACTTTGTGTTTGATATAACAGGCTTTTCATATGCTTTGTTAAAGCTATACTGAAGCTATAATGTGACAAGTCAGCCCTCTACATGCAGCAGGCTGATGTTAAATGTTTCAACAAAAAGACTGTCAAACTGGATTATTTCTTGCTATTATATAATCATTACTGGTAGACATTATGCAGATGGAAGTCACTCAAAGATGTTTTAAAATACACACATATGTTTCCTCTCATTTCTAGTCCAAATTGCACCAACACAATTTCACTGGCTTCAGTGCAATCAAGCTGTGCAGGTATGAAAAAGGACCAGAACCACTCCCCTGCCATTTTTCTTTGTCATCCCTACCACGATAAAAATACCAATGTTTTGTGGGAAAGAAGTGGTGGGCTTACCAAATGCTGGGCTCCATCCAAGGAAACTCAGAATGACAAGATTATCAGCTTTGCTCCTAAATGTAACACACTATAGAACAGTCTAGGCTTTTTCAGTCAAATTCCCTGGTGAATGTAAAAAGAGGAGGGAGGGGAACACTTTTAATCCTTTTCTACAGTTCTTCTAAAAGCACCAAAAAAAGTCTTTCTTTCCAGTGATGTTACTGATAGTGTACCAAGATGCAATAACAGCATTTAGTATCAAGAAACCCTACTGTACCATCCTGTGTTATACATCTCCTGCTTACACCATAAAATTGACACATTAACATATTACTGTTACAAATACTGTGCTTACAATTTTTAATGCATCATTTGTGCAATCAAGATTCTGAGAACTGGAAAAAAAAAAGAAAAGAAAAAATCTAGAACTGTATTGAAAACAGTATGTTGTTATAAGCTGAAGTTTAGTGTGACTTACAAGATAGTCACCTGGATGCTTACTGTCATCCTAAAAGTAAGCAAGATGATCCAATTCATAATTCTGTTATCTTGAGTTTAAAGACAGAAAATAAGCTATTCATACTAACCCTTCAAAAGGAATATTGGAGTATTGTAGAATTATTTTTTAAAATCTTTTCATTGCACAGAGGAGCTCTTTTTACTTTCCTCTACAAGAGATCAAATGAAATCAACAATACAACATTTATATTGGCAAGGAAAAGAAGATGAAAAGCAATATTAAATATTTAATGACTGAAGGCAAATTAAAAATAAAAGTAATGATTTAAAAAATATTTTCTTATTGCTTAAGTATAGCTATTACTTTTGTTAGGAAGCAACACACACATTACTTCCTAGCATGTCTTCAGTTTTAAAAACATATTTTAAAACCAGTGTGCAGTGTAGAGCTGTTGCTCCTACCTTCCACAATGAGAACACCAAATTGCATGAGTGGCTTGCACTGCACTGCCTAACAGGACAATATTAGACTGCTACTTGATTACCAGCTACTCATTTGGGTTTTTAAAACTGAAACTTAAGGCGGTAATAATACGAGTATACTAAAGAATTTGGTGTAAATATTTTTTTACTCAAAACTAGGCCTTTAAAGTATTTACTAGTCTGCTTTATGAATTCCTACCTTAATACTCATTTATGTCACAGTTATGTCATTGTTTTAAAAGACAGTGGTGTTATAAATATTCACTGTGTAAGGTTTACTTTTTTTAAGTAAAACTCAATTTCCACAACACTGCAGAAGTTAAAACACGCAAGGAAGATTAAGTGCACAGTTGGAAGAGGGTCTGAGATAAGAATTAGTGCCCGTCTGAAAGAAAACAAAATAACAAAAAGAAAAAATGCCAGCAATAACCTCAATTTCACAGAAACTAGCGTCGCGTCCCCTCCCTATCACCTTCAGAACCGATCCCAAGCAAAACGTGCACCACAGCGGTTTTCCTGCCCTAAACCTTGCATGTCGCTACGAGGCCGAGCACTCGCAACCTGATTTTTGGACCTGGCCACCCCGCTCTCACGACGGCGGTCAACCAGGCGATTAACGCGGGCTGGG
The DNA here is from genome assembly GCA_034782735.1 of Sagittarius serpentarius. Lineage (NCBI taxonomy): Eukaryota > Metazoa > Chordata > Aves > Accipitriformes > Sagittariidae > Sagittarius > Sagittarius serpentarius. Next base: position 27,199,671 of record JAVKLA010000005.1, on the reverse strand, counting down.
TAGCCCCGGTCGGTCCCCAGGCAGGTTTCACCACGCCAGGTCTGGGATGCGCCGGGCGAGGGAGAGCTGCCGGGCTGAGGGGGCGGGGGGGTGTCTGCCGCTGCACGGCTGAGGAGCCGGGGGCCCGCCAAAGGAGCAGGCCGCCCGAGGGGGTGAACCCCTGCTCCCCTGCCGGGGCTCGGGCCGGTGAGCAGGAGAGAGGAGCCCACCGCTCCCCAAGGGGAGCGCAGCCTCCACCCGACGCCGTTTTAACGGCTGGCACCCTTTTAACCGGCGTCGAAAACGCCACACGGGAGGCAGGAAGGAGAAAGCAAGCTCCGTGCGGGCCGGGCAAAGGGTTAGAGACCAACAATTCCCCCCACACCCTCGCCCTGGTCTGACAGGTCCCCCCGCCCGGCCGCTGTCACCACCTCAGCCCGCCCGCAGAGACGGGGCGCAGCCGCCCTCGCCGCGGCAAGCGGCGGGAAAAGGGGGGGATGGCGGGGTGGCCGTGAGAGAGGCGAGACCGGGGAGCGGACCCCCCCCGCTCCGTGCCCCCTCACGGGCGCCGCACGCCGACCCCGCGCCGGGGCAGCGGGAAGGAACAATAGGGAAGAGAACCCGCCACCCCCGTTGAAGGGAAGAAGGAGGCCGGCAGGGAGGGGGA
>JAVKLA010000005.1:27131404-27188652 GCA_034782735.1 Sagittarius serpentarius | reverse complement strand
CCCCTTCCGACTCCTCACACACACACACACACACACACACATACACACACACACACACACACACACACACACACTCACCCTTGGGCACTGCTTCTTCCCTCTGGCTCAACCCTAGGTTCCCCGAAGCAGAATCTCTAACCAAGGCCTTCAAAATAAAAAGCATAATTTATTCTATCTATGGCGCACAAATTTAGACAGCTCGAGCTGGGTGCCTCCGGAGAGGGACCCCCAACACTAAAATCCCTGGGCAATTATACCCTTACAATCTAAGTTCCCATCCCTCACATCACAGTCTGGTCCAATAGCAATATTTGGGTCTGGGGTTGTCTTCTCTCTCCTTGAGTCCTTTTTCTCATCTCTCAGTGGGTTCTTACTCTCCCCTGTTTTTTAGACCAGTGGTTACTACGTCTCCTTTTTCTGGCTCAAAATGCTTCTGGGGCTTTCCAAGTCTTCTTATTCCTCCAATGAGAGAATAGGTCAATGTTGAGCAAAAGCATTAAGCAAGCTATGACTACTTTTAAGCAGCTGAACAAGGTCCTTAAAGGCCTCCAAAACATATTAACAGCCTCTATAATTTATATGCATTCCTGTGCTATTGTAGCCTCATGATCTTATCCCATTATTGCCATGCGTTGTTTACGTCTCGTTCGTGTGTTGTCCACGTGCTCATGCAGCTCAACTTTGTCACCTTCTGCAACACCAGTCAGACTGGTACTGTGCTGCTTCAAATGCTCTTAGAGCAAGCTAGCGAGCAAAATTATCAGGCAGGCAACAAAAATAATAAAATAGGAAAAAGTCTGAACCTGTCTTCTTCCAGTAAGCAGTGAAGAGTCCGGACATTCAATTTCGATCAAATAGGGGCAGAAGGCGTGAAAATTTCACAGCTGTCTCCATAGCAGTTCTCAGCTTCAAAACATGACTGCCCAGTTGTTGAGGCCGCTGGCTGTTTTTCTTTTCACAGCTTCCAACTGGAAAGGCCTGAGGAGCAGTCATTTCGTTCACTATTTTGATGGACACACAAATGAGACAAAATTACTATCCTTTAGCCATTCATAGTGACAAATGTTCTTCCATGAAAACTAGAAGAACATTATTTTGAACCTGTTTTTTTTCAAGCATGGCATCTTACCAATAGTATGTACTCTTTTTAATGAAATGGTATGTTAGGGAAACCAGTTATTGTAAAAAAATGAAAAGATTGTTCCACAAAGACATGATACAGGCAGAGAAATGTAGAAATTAAATTAGTCTTCTTGAAAAAGAAAACTAACATACTGTAATTTTATAATGAATGTGAATGCATATGTTGATAATATTTGTCATATGAAATAGCTTTGTATCAGCTAGCAGAGATTTTCCTTTGGTAGCACTTCCAAAGCAGGTGGATTTGCTGTTACTCCCTAGTTCTGAGGAGCCAGGATATACTGCATGGTGGCAACCACAAATTTCAGGCAGGCTTAGGACATGTGTCTGTACTAGAGCCTGACCAATACAGTTTGTTTACGTGACAGAACTCACACAACAACCTACAAATAAGTGTGACTCACATCCTGCCTTATTTGTAACACTGATTTTTGACTACCTGCTGCAATCATATGAATCTTCATAAAAACCTCCTCCTCTTTTCCTGATATTTGTTTGATCAATGTGTTTGTCTTTTCTCCCACCTGTCTGGTTTGAAAACATTAGATAAAAATGGAAAAGAACTGTGTATTGATGTTCTCTATTTTTCTTACATTTCGGGGTGTAGCTATGTTACTTTGAATTGCTTTGCAGCATTTCTAATCATTTGACACAGTGAACTGTGGGCCTCAAGTTATTTATTTACTTTTGTGTATCTTCTTTACTTCCTTCATTTTTCTCATTAGAAATAGGTTAGATTTGTTTTATGATTCTTTGATCAGAAGTTCTCCTGAGTCAGCTATTGTATTTAGTTACAGAGTCTAACTAAAACCTTCATCTCATTTCCACTTCAGTGACTGTCTGTGAGGTTGTTACGCTTAATCCAGTTGTCTTCAGCAATGTTTTCTCTCAGGCCCAGATCCACAAAGAGACCTGGGTCTCATTGCCCAGCAAGCTAGAAGACAGCTTTGGAGGCGCCTGAATGCCGCAGCAAAATCACCTTGGGTTAGGAATTTACACTTAGGAAACTGGTTATTTTGGGGAGAAGGCAGCAGCGGCAGGGCCTTTTAAGTTTCTGAAGTCTCAGTCCCACTTTGTGGATATGAAGTTTAGAGAATCTGAACACAAGCTGTTCTAGGTGTAGAGCAATTTCACCTTCTTTTGTATCCTTGAACTGTGTCAGAGTTAACGTAATAAAATTTCATATTTACTGGAGACCAGATTCTTGGCTGTTGTACAAAATCAACAGCCAAAAGAACAAAACAATGCCAATGCACATCAGCTGCAGACCTGACCCCAACCTGCAGTTTGCTAAAGCCGGGTACAGTATTTTTCAGTAACCTATTTATAAAAAAAAGAAACCTATCAAAAATTTCAATTCAATGTTCCGCAGTGCTGGGAAATAAGAGCTTAAACCACTTGTCCCCTCTAGTTCATTTTTAATTACAGCTTTGCTGAAAGTTATAAAACTATTTAACAAAAAGAACCGTTCTTGCACAGTTTAGCCAGCAAGATTACAACAAGAAAGAAATCATTTATTCCAAAAGCTGAGAGAAACACAAATGCAAATGATAACTGGTCCCTGTCCTGAAAATCCTGTAATAAACCATTTTCCTCTCATCAGAGATGTTGCTTTGGGGAGAGGCTTTGTAAAGTCCTGAAGTCGGTTTGTAATGGATGTACCTTTACTAGAACAGCTAGCAACATTTGTGGCAGGGCTAGAGATGGACTCAGGTTCAAAGTAAAATAACCTTCTCTGGGGTTTCAAGTTGATTTCACAGGTTCATATTAACTGACGTGATATAAACATGACATTCAGCAGCTGTACCTCAATTTCTATCCCTGCAAATTCATTCACATTACCCTTTTTTTTTTCCCATGCATGTTACTGAAAACTAGAGCACAGTGATCATTAAGGAATACCCTTGCATTCATACCTACCCATCCTTGCTACAAAACTATACATTTTTCTAGTTGTCTTCCATTGAAATGGAAACATTTGCTACTTGCTTTAATTTCCTTTGCAAAGGTTTACCTCAGTATAATCTAGAATTCCAATACTTTTATTGAAAACATGATTTTAAATCAAAGAAAGTCAAACATACTTAAATAAACTGTCTGAACAACATGCCGGTTTTCATACTCAGTCGTAGCTAAGCTACATCAGTACGTTTTGTATTACTTGTGCTGGAAGAACAATAAATCATTTCTAGGGAAAGTTTTGTCTTTACCTACTAGCTGTCCCATTCAGTGACAAATTCTTCTTGAATTCCCTCCTTGTTTGGAAACAGAGGCTTCCTTCATCATACACACTCATAATCCAAGAGAACAAAAAATCATTATAGTGGCTACTGAAGGCTGAAAAGACAGATTGGTGTAGACAATTGTGAAGTGTTTTCAGTACATAGAATTAGAAAAGCTCATTTATCTGATTTGCAGCTGCCTTCTTAAAAGGTAGATCAGAATATGAGATCTGCCCTGTGTTATACGCATATTACGGTAAATAATAGCCACAACCTCAACTAAGCAGAAGCAACAATAATGCATTTTCTGAAGACTTTCTTAGCCTTCTTTTTTGTTCTTGCTAAGGCCCTGGTGTAGCTTTTAGGACTCAATACTTCTGCCTCTGTAAAACTCGCATGCTTTGACTTTTTAACTTCCATATCTTTTAGATTTTTGTTTCTGAGTGCTGTACTGAAATTGTTTATTTTTTCTGCCTATTTTCCTAATTAGTGTTTACTTATGCTCTGTTTTCCCAACATAATGGCACATTAATAGGCAGGAACATAGTACAGTTTGTCAGACTGTTCTAAATATTCTGGCAATTTTAGAAACTTGTTGGTCTCATTGGCTGCATGTAAATATAATGACCTACATGATGCAGGAATGAAAGAAACACAGTTGAAAATAATGCGCTCATTGACGTAAGTAAGCCATGAGTGATAGGAAATGAGCCTACACTAGTGGTGCCAAGATCACTATAGAAACAGAATGATCTTGTGGCAAAATTCAAAATGCTAATCAGCTGAAGAGAGGCACAAAGTCTGTGAGTGCAACAGAGGAGAAGGAAAGCAACTACCAATGCCTCTACTGACAAGGCAGTAAGGAATCTCGCCACTTAAAATGCCATACCAATGTTTGGGGTTCCCATTGCTCCACATGGGTGGAACCAAAGAAGACAAAACTCTTCATGTTGGAATTACAGTCACTCAACCTTCTGTATTTGTTCCAGCTCTACTGCCATAAAGCAGGTATTGTAAACCTCATGTGATCATCTGGAAAAGTTTGTGTAGTTCCTCTGTGTACACCTGTGTTAAACCATAGGATCCACTTTGAACAGGGAACTTCTCAGCCTCCTGTGCTTCCTTGTCACTAGGTAATGGGAAAAATCCTGTATCCTGTATGGAGATGAAAAGATGTGGTCTCTGAACTTCTGTGATGATCCATTCCAACAGGATACCCTTGAGTGAAAGAAATGGTCACTACTCAAGACAGATTTTTTGAATCTGAACAGAGCAATGGATTTTTTCCTGAGAACTTTGATCATTTCATCTGGCTGCTTGTAAAATCACCTGAAATAGAGGTTTAGCAAATATACAAGGTAGACTTTCAACAGGTTGCTTCAGAGGAAGCTTAATAGGACAGCATAGAGGGAAGTGGATGGACTGACTAGAGGTGAAGCCATATATTAGAAACAGAAAAAGAATCTGATCTAAGCTTAGAGAGTGCTTACTCTGAGGGAGAAACTGAGGAAAAGAAATATATCCTAGTATTTTGTTGGTTTATTTTAAGTACCAAGTAAAGGTTAATTGTAAAGCAGGGTCCCAATCAGAGGAAACTTTTAGAAAGGGAAAGCAACTGGATAGTCAGTGATAGCCACCAATGGCTTTGGAGCTCTAGGGCATGTGGACCAAAATGCCTTCATAAGAAGGTTTAGCAGACAGAAAGGAATTGTTTCGGAGAGGCTAAAGAAAGACCATACTTGCTCAGAGTTGACCTAGATATTTTCCACTTAAATTTCCATTGTAAGCACCTTGACTTCTTAAGTAATTGTATACTAGAAAATTAACAATTAATGCTAGAAAACCATCATTCATCACCACTGAAAAGAAACCTTTCCATATGTTGAGAGACTCTAAACTTTACCGTCTTCTAATAATAACTTTCAATAACTGGTAAAATTAGATATTGAAATACAAAGCAAAATCCTCCTTCAGCAAAGACCCTTTCTTGGTTAGATGCATCGGAGACAGTAAAGGAACCATCATCAGTTGCTACGCAAACAGCCTTGTCAGTACATAGACTGGTATATGAAATAGAACTGTACTTCTGCTTTCATCTTATTCTTCCCTTCCCTTCTATGATCATCCGGGTTCCAAATTTAATGAGAGGCAGGCCTTTTCACAGGGAGAGCACACTGATGTGCCTGTAGCATTCACATGTGGCTAGAGCTTTCTAGGTGGTCAGCAGAGGTTCGCAGATCTTCACAAAGGCTTGAGCAAATGATTAGACAGTCAACTGCTCTGCTCTTCCTTCACCACGCAATAAAGGTGGGTCTCAGCCAAGTTCTGGCTAAATGTGAAGTGAGAACTGGTAGAGAAGAAAGAATCCCTTTTTATCATCTAATTTGATGTCACAACAATATTAAGAAATTGCTTAGGCACTGCATAGAATATTGTCATTTTGGAGATAAAGTGTGATTATTTTGTTATAGCCCGAGTTCTCTTCCAAGGGAGACAGGGTAATCTTTAATACAAGTAGTCTGTTCAATTAGCTTTCATTTTATTCCTTGTGTAGAAAAGTCATAACTATATATTTGCCTGATGACTGTTACCAAGGAATAGGAAGTCAGCAATGACTCTTCTGATCAACTGCTTTGTTGCTTTATTGATCTATTTACTTTTCAAGTGAATTGTTGGTGAATAAGGAGTGCTTGTTGAAAGGCAGATAGCACAAGTGCTTCCCAGCACTAAGGTATCACGTATGCACAGTGTCGAGAGCAAAATATTTCAATGTGGAAAAAAAATGACAAGTAGTAATAGTAATATGCCTTGACTTCAAATTACACAGCATGAAGCCCATCACTTGAACTGCATCAAGAAAGATGCTGGCTGCCCACATCATCCTGTGATACTGTCAAATCTAATAAGAATAATTGCAAGTCTAGGAATGCTTCCAAGTAAATTTGCTTAATGATCTTAAACTCTAAGGAAGAGATGTCCAGCTATTGCTTAATTATTTAATCTATTAAAGGACATGTGCATAATGCAGCAGCTTATCTGTCCGTCAGTACAACTCAGCAGGAATATAACTCTCTCTAATTGTTCTGTGCTGCTTTCCCTTTTGGCTGACGAATCCAACCAAGGGCTGTTACAGCGGGCTAGGACACTGGACCTGCTCAGAGAGGCAATTGCCATCTCATCCTGTAATTCAGCTACCCTGACAGATTACCTTCACTGGCTAAATAAAATAGTTCACGAACAGTTAAGTACCTTAACTGTGTGGGGCTAGACTTGTCCCAGTCCTGTGGCTTCACTGGTGGCTGAGGGCAACAGGTGTCCAGCCTCGCTGCACTGGGAGCTGCATGCAAAAGCACTTGTTTTGATTTAGCTGTTCTGTAATCATACTTGCAAGCATGACAACATTTTCAGATTTTTGTATATGCACATATCTGTATTTATATATGTACAGACACACACACAAACATGCAAGTAATAAATATATACATAAAAAAATCTAAAAATTTAAAAAGCTTGCTTTTGGTGGTAGGGCTGGGAAGACAGTTTTTGCAGGTTTTTCTGTATCACGTCATACAGATAAGTGATCCATAGATACGTGTTTGTGCATTTTGTATGTTTATATGCACACACTATACATTAAAGATCAAGCATTCATAAAGTGCTATAAGCTTGGATTTGAATCCCTCTAAATTAACTCCTCTGGATGTTCAGGTGGTGATGCAGATCCTGTGTGAATGCCCACATCATGGGGCTATTCCAGCATGAAGGTATAGGTTCTGTCTTGTTTCCTCTGATGGTTTTGAAAAACTTCAATTTCGGTCAGATAAGGTGTGGGGGAAGGCTGAGGATCCTGAAAGACTGGAAAATCATTTCCTGTTCTGCTGTTCCGTGTTCTCAATTCAGATCCATGGAAATTAAGAAGCAATGTAGTCACACAAATTAAGATAGCAGAGAATCAAGCCATGAAATCGAAATGGAAAAGCAATGAGCCAGGTAAAATTTAGTCACACAACAATAAAAGGTACACAATCTAGTCCCAGATTGACTTGTCTGAACAGGAAAAATAAAAAGTGATTGCTTTATTTGAGGTTTCTGGTATCCCTTTGAATCAGAATGGTTGGAGCTGCTCCTGAGGTTGTTAGTGGGCTTTCTCAGTCCTGCCTGCTTAACAGCAGGAATGCCCATACTGCAAACTCCATTGCCTGAGTTCTGTTGGGATCTCCAAACCACGGACTCTTTTTCTCACCTGAAGTCCTGGTGAGGTGACTATGCCAAAGCATCTAATCCACAGCCTGTGGAACTGGTGAAGCTGGGTTTCTTATGGGTCTGTGTAGTATATCCTTTAAAATACTCTCACCACAATACACCCATCTCACCCTTAGGTTCCTTTGCCTTGCTTCCATGATACCTGTTGTCCTCCTATCTTCCCCTGCAGTACATTGAACTTCCTCCCAAAGCCCCATAGCCTCTCTTCGCACCCCAGTAGTCCTCCAGCCTGCTGGTGTTAACCAAGCTCTCCCTTCACCGGCACTTCTTACAAGTCCAAGCTATTTTTTCGGCTTTTAGCTGCGTAGCCTGGTAAAATGTGCATGCTAACTGGCCAGTCAAGGCATGCCTGCTGATTGACCACCTAGATGCTGCTAAAGAGATCACGTTGAATCCTCTCTCCCTTTACTTCAGAGGAAGCACCAGTAGGGCCTCTCTTCTTTAATCAGCATCTAGATTTCAGCGTAGACGTTTGTTGTATTTGAGATCTCTAACCATCTGCTATACGGGGCTGAAATTGGTCAAGGAGTACCAAAAATAACGAGGAGAAGGGAGAGGGGGGGAAACTGCCTGTCAGCCATCTAAAAGAAGAAACAAAGGGTGTAATTTTGTAAACTTAATATCGTTGGAAAGAAAGGCTAGCAAATGAAGTTAGGATGCCTCAAAACAGACGAAATTAAGTCTACTGTATGTTCAGAGTTGGTTAGGAATGATTCTTTGGCTTTGCTCCAGGAGCCCTGCAGTAGAAAACACAAATCTAGGGAGCTAGTAGCTTATTTCCAAATGAAAGAGAGGGCTGAAAGCAGACCTCCTCTATATCTTTTATACTTATGGAACGACAGTAAAGTGGTAGCCTGCTGCCAAGAGAGCTATTCACCAGCATGTGATCTTATTTGAAGTGTCTGATTAAAGCAACTGATTTGTTCTGTAAGTTTGAAAAGAGAAAGCCTAACTGCCACTGGAGCCCAAAAGCCAAAGACTAGGCTGTGTCTTCAGTGGTAGCTGTGGGCAAAGTGTGCTGGGTCACCTTCTCCTTCCAGCAGCAGCCCTCGGAGGCGGCATGTCTCTGACACACCCTGCTCTCCTTCTTCCTCTTGAATATGGGGCAGAGAAAATTATCGTGAACATCTGTATCTAGCAGCTGCTCTGGTCTCTCCCATGTGGGAAGGGAATGAGGTAGGGAGATCTTACCCTTGCCCAGCAGCTAGAGCCCAAGCTGAGAAGTCCTTCTAAGGTCAGAAAGAAGCCTTTTCCCTTCAGTGTGGACAAGAGCTAGGAGAAGTTGGGTCAAAGCAGTGTAATATATGATAATAACGATGTTCTACAATGATGTCTCGAGTTACATTCATATTTTCATCTGAAACTAAAGAATCTGATTTTCCATTATAAGTGACCCCTGAGAATTATTTCACTATTTTTACTGCTGAATAACTGCATCTCCTTTTTCCTCTTGTTTTGCTTTTCCTTCTTTGTGTATTTTGCTTCCCACTGTCTATTCATGATCTGAGCAGAATGCTGCCGTGTGGATTTCAGCTATGATTTTTCTGTTTCTTGTTCTTATATATTCTTCTAGAGCTGAGAGACTATATTAAGTCATTTGCATTTAGAAACTAGAGCTTGCCTTTGACTGTGAATGCATAACATAAAGCTGGCAGTCCTGACAATAATTGCTTTCATTTTTGCTGTGACCAAAGAAAATTTTTGCACTTACTGTGAACCTCATGGGTGTTAAGGAAACTCTTTAGTGGTCCTTTTTCAAATGTCTTCTGTAACAAGTGGAAATAGTCAATCAGTCGGCAAAATATTATTCTAAGATTTATTGCAATATACAAAAAGAAGAAAACATTTCAAAAATAAAAACGAGCACTTGACGTGCAGAGAAACAGATGGGCATGAATTACACAACTAGCTAGAATGAAAAATAGACCCAAAGTGAATTAAATGCTGGTGGGATGAAAATTAAGCATTTTTTTTCTGCTGAAGTGAGAAAACAGTCCTACTTATAATGGAAAATTATTCACTCTGTACTGTAGTGTAAGACAAAATCTATCACACTGGAAGATGATATTACTAGACTGTAGAAATACATGGTCTCACCAGTAGAATGGATTGTCTCACTGAAGGGAGAACTACAAATATACTTTAAAATTCAGCAGTTCTGGACAAAAAAAGAATGCTTTCAGTACTTACATATTTAAAACTCTTGCTGAATGTGTAGAACAAACAAAACAAATGCTTTTTAAATGTGCTAATGTTGCAAATCTTTTTTATTTATTTGTAAACTTGCTATGAGATTTCATCACATTTTTGTCTCAGTAGATCTTGCTGTTATCATTAATTACAGTTGTTGTTTCCACAAGCATTGAATATTCCTATGGAATCTATCACTTCATCTTCAGCTTTCAAAGGGCCAGTGCTGTAATAAAACTGAAATTGCTAAATATCAGTTAATTCCCACAGTAATTAAGTATTATTTATATCACTGTAACCCAGAGAGATCTCAGCTGAGACTGAGGGCCTTTGTGCTAGATATTATCGAAGAGTAAGTTTAATATTAACCACATTAACCTAACACAGCTGAGAATGGCCACTTCACAAAGTATCAGCTGTGCTGCAATGATCAGACTTTTGTGAGAGTAGTTTATAGAAAATGATCTAATTGTTCTATGTGCTTGGGGCAGCTAAGCTGCTCTAAGTTCCGAGTGAATTGTAGGAAAACATCTTTATTCTTTCTGGGTACCTGGTATGGTGCTGACCGTGAAGGTGTGGGAAAAGCCCTGGAGGGCTAACCACAGGACAGGACCTCTTACATGCCGCAGCGTGGTCATGTAAGCCTCTGACAAATTGTTAGCTGCGTTTTCTACACGTTGGTGAGCATGCTTGATTTTTAAAAACCTATGGTACTGATGTTTGGGCTGGTGTTACTTGACTTGGGGATGACAGGTTATTACTGGCATTAATTTTATAGAAGACCAAAATTAGCAAGAGTCTTTGTCCAAAGGGATTATAGTCTAAATAAGGAAAAAATAGACAGATGTACTAGGAGAAACAAAGTATCTTCTTTATTTACTAGACGAGGGACATGAAGATTAAGAATTAAAATCTCTCCCTGTGCAGGTCAGTGGGAATTGACAGCCAGTGATAGCAACTGAATTAGGCCTCTACCCACAAGGATGATACTGCAGTGGTAGAGGAGGTATTTAGTAGAGAGAGGAACTGAATGCAGGTTTTCAGAATTCTGAACCAGAAAAGGGACCATAGCAACACTTGTCTTGATTGGAGTTTGGTAGGCGTGTGACCTGTGTGCTGTACTGTACACCACCAATATAATTACATTTATACGGCAGTGTGGTCAACTACAAGCATTTGCATCCCAGTACCGACACCTGGAACTCGGACCACACCAGGAAGTGCCTTAGGGAACATGTGTATGCTTCAGGAGGACCGGCCTACCATTTTAATAATCACTCCAGCAAGCACATCAGGGCACCAGTTTCAATGTATTCTTTACCATCTGGTTATAATCAATCTTTGTGTGGCACCATGCCTACCGTGCACAGGTTCCCTGCTGTAAAACGACATGTTACTGCACAGTGGCTACTCATTATTTCAGTCTCTGTGTCCTCGCAATGTCATGCAGTGCCTGGGAGGGTCTCATAAATGTATGTGCTACAGTGAGGAACGTGGTGTAAGAGAAACGCTCGTAATGGACTTCACTTCATTACAGCTGGCTGCAGTGGTTTTAGACGTTCCCCACATTTTAACAACATTTGAGCATTACAGAGGACATTTCTTAGCAGAAGAATAACCACCACCCTGCAGCACGCAGTATAAGGATGTGGAATGAAAAGCAGCAGGATGCAGTACTGATCTAGGGAGGGATGATGCTAGTGGAGTAACAAATTCACTTTTCTTGCAAAGACTTTTTGTTTTAACAGGGGACCATGTTGCTAAATGCAAAAAGCTTAAGAAAAAGAAGTTGCCTTATAAAGACGCACAGTATACACTGTGTTCGTCCAGGAATGCTACAAGCTAAGCACAACAGAGGTTAAAATTTCATCTTGGAGTCCCTTAATTAAGATTCTGATAAAATCATCACCCACACTGAAATATGCAAAAACTAATCTTGGTCGAATGTCAAATACTGTGGACTGAGAAATTAAAAGACAAAATCTCAAAACTGTAGATTTCTGACCTACACATTAGACAAAAGACTAAATGTAATGCATGCTTTGTGAGAAGGGGTATGCATAAATAGGATAACCAGGTAATCTGCAGAGAACAATTCTTTTTGCTAGTGGAATTGTACCTCTAACGAATCTCTGAATGGTCCATCTTGCAAACACTTGAAACTGTCAGCATAGTGATTTCAAACTTTCATTTCCACAGAGGCTGTTTATGGCCCCTTATACACAACATTTAATATGTGTACAAACACTATGGTCTGAATATTCCCATCAAAATTTGTATCCCACAAGATGAAAGATCCCCCCCAAGATCACTGTACTTAAACTTTGTTGTAAGGGACCCACTCTGGCCTCAGATGTTACAGAGTAAAATGCTGAAATAACTGGGATTGCAATAATATAAAACAGAGGTAAGTGAAATCACGTGTAAAGAAATACCAGAGGTTTTGTTCATGCAAGTGAATTTCAAATGCAGTAAATGCTCACGGATTTTCCTCTCTCCCCAGATAAAATTATTTTAATAGGATAAATTAACCGAGCACTGATTATACATAGGGCTCGCAGGTCCATGCACAAAGCTGTTTATTGTATTCAGACAGGGGCAGGACATTTTGGTACAACAGACACGTTTGCTTTACTGCCCCTCTGGAGCTCTCTCCCCGCTGGTCTCGCTGCCCTCTGTGCATCTCAGCTGCCAGATGCTTCTTCCAGAGTCTGCCCTGGGCCTGCGGAACACCCCGAGGTGGTGGCCCTCACATCTGTCACCATCTGGTGCCTCTCTTGCCCCACTGTGGTCACGACTCTGATTGTAGCGCACATCGCCTGTGGTTGTAGCTGACAATTCACGTGGGTATGGGTGTTCTGGACAAAAAATACCCTGTCTCCAAATCATGTTTGTCTTAACCTTTTAGGATCCTTTGCTTTGCCAAGATAGTTTCACAGTCAGGATCAGATTTAATCCCGGGTAAATACATAGAAAAGATTTTACAAAAGCAGTTCTTGCTTATGTCCCTACAGAGGAGATGATTTCACAGTAATTATGCCTGTGTCTGAGATCAGTACCAGACCCTGAGTGCCATTAAGACATCACTATGGGATACATTTCCTATTTTATTCTCAGTAAAGTGGTCAGCTGCAGGGGGGGATATTACCCTTCATCTTCTGGCTTACTTTTCCCGTAAGGGCAGAACCTTGCTCAGAAGAAGGAAGAAGCCTCTTGCTTCAAATATCTTCTGTAGTTACAATAGTTACAATAATAATTTACAAAGACTGCAGAGATCTTTAATTTGCGCTCCAAATGGAGTGTTGTCCTCAGATGTAAATCAAGGACTTCTAGGGTAAGTATGGAATGCCAGGAACAACCACCCTTGTCTTGGGGTATTTAGGTCATTTGCACTACATGATTCTGATGCTGTTACTACACTGAGTGGCACTTTATTCTGCAAAAAATCCCCCTTTGATTTATACAGGGCTTCTTGCAGAAGAAAATGCCTAGAAATATAGGGTTGTCTGAATACATTTCTTAAGATTATGAAAGTAGTTTGCAGATGTCAAACACTATGTAAATATTGCGACAAAAAATATGAATCCTCCAAAAGATTTTGTACGTATAGAGGTAGGCAGTGACAGTTCATGGTGGGAGCAGTAAAATCCTTCCCATTTAGAAAGTAGAGCCATTGGGAACATCTGAGCAGGGAATCTGCGCAGTCACTGAAACACAGCCCGTCTGGTCTATCATTTGAAATACGCTGTTCTGTAATCTTGTGAAAATGAAACTCCAGGGAAACTAAGTGCAAAGCACCCACTTCACAGGCTTCCTAAGCATTTTCACATTATACAACAAAGCCACTTTGGTTCCCCTGGGTTCTTGACTTACTGCAACCTTTCCCTGGGCCATCCAGGTGCATGTGAAGTGTTGTAGAAAGAGCAGAACTCAGGCAGAGATCATCTCCAACTGAAGGAACCGAGGAGGAGGGGAAGTGTTGTGATGGAGGCACCTCTCAGAGTCTAGTTTACTAACAAGGGTCTGAAATTCAAGTTTCCAGTTAACACTCCAGCAGAATCTGAATATGAAAGACAGCTACATATCAGCTGAGCAAATGACATTTCCATCCTTATTGCTTCCCAATGTTAAATCTCATGTAGCCAGGTTAATTTAAATAAATCTGCTACCAGCAGTTCAGTAATTCTTGTAGAAAATGTAGTTAAATTTGCTGTTCACACTATACATGCATGCGCAAACCTATTTCCCACATTTTATGTGTTCGGTTCATTGATATACTTTGCTTTTTCATTATATAATTAGGTCACAAATTATTCCAAACGTGTCAGTTTGTAAATGTAAATGTAAAGAAAAGGTACATGCCTATTACATTTCCAGTTCATACAGAAAGTTAAATGTCAAAGCACCAACCAGGAGAAAACCCCTTAACACTCACTGATAGCCACAGGAGCTGTGCAAATGCATAAAGGTAAAAAGCTTTCCCTTCCCCAGTGCTCACCATTCTCACTTCTGGCTTCACATCCCCTATGAATGCCAAGCTTTCAGGAGGCTGAGCTATGGCAGCTTCAGAGCAGACTTTGTCACCACAGTTCATGTGGGAGAGCACCAAAAAGCTGCTTGGGGGAAGCCCTTGAGAATGCACACGGTACCGTTCTTGGTGGGCATCCTCAGAGAGCCGCCGAAGAGGCCAGCGCTCTTTGAAAGCTGGACCTCCTGTCTGCCACCGGCACTGAAGTGGCTCGGGTCAGCGTTCACCAGTAACATTTTCAAGGGAAAGAAACTCAAGATACCGGTCCTGCTTTCTCTTATTCAGGGAGGTAAAAAAAACCCCAGCAAATGTAAGAAACAGAAACAACACCAGTTCTTTAAATCAGACTACCATGTATGTTAATTGGGAATTTTGGCTGGTAAAGGCACTAAGTAAGTACATACATTCTGACTTCTTATTTTCTCTTCTGAGCACAGAGCAGACAACCCCAAATATATTCTCTGCTGACAATTATGAATACATATGAAGGCTTCTACCATACCCTCTTCTGTCTTCCAGAACCTAGTGCAGAAATATGGAATTAATTACAACCACAGAGTACAATAAGATGCCATCCTCTCCCGTTTGTCCTCAGGAGTCAGCAGGTGATGGGTCACATACTCAGCACTGCCGTGCAAAGGCAGACAAACCCCAAAGCGCTCCCCAGCCCGCAGGGTGCCACAGCAACGTTTCTCAGGTGTGCCTGTGCAAATCAAGAATTACACAAGGAAGACCCCTGACTTATGGGTGTCTGAGTCCAGAGCAAGCATAGGAGTTACAGTCCTTTAGAGAGGTTTCAGAACAGTTTCTATGAGGGTAAGATGTACAAGTGTTCGTAGGGTTTGGGACCCCTTCCTTGCTGCCAGTGCCCAGGAGAGCTCATGGTCTGCGTTCTGTGGCAGGGCAGGAGTGCTGGCATCGTCCCACATACACCCAGCCCATGGCAGCTGCATCCCCAGCAGATTCATCAGTTGCCTTTTCTTGGCACTGATTTGTGGTGAATGTTGTTCATATTCTATTCAGGTTCTTATAACTTGTCCATCACATCGCTTTCTGTGAGCCCATTACAGCAAAGCTTATTTTACAGTCTGTGTCAGATGCTGGGTTTTTTTTGCACGTTATGGAAATGTATTTTTTGGTTGCTCAGTATGTGTGTGTGAATGATCCCATGTGCAATAAAAGGTTCCCCTTGTAACCACATTAAGGAGCCACATGTGTCTGCAGCAGTCAGGATGTGTGTTGTGGTTATTCTCTCTTCTGAGGTTTTTGTGGTTTGGGTTTCAGTGAATTTCTCAAGGTTTTGCTCTGAGGTTTGGGGTTGGTTTTTTGCCCATTTTGCATATGAAGGAATTTTCAATTCTTGAAATCTTTTGTCCATACAGTTTTTCTGTGGAATAAAATTGTATTGCACTGACTCAAAATTTCCTTGCTGAATGCAAGAAAATGGATTAGATGGTTTCTTGAGACCCTTGCGGCATTTCATTTCTGTAGCTCTGTGTTTTTACTGCTGTGGGGTGTGGGAGCCATACGGGAGGTGTTGATCTGTGCTGAATGCTCGCCTGTGAATTATAGTTTGTATTTTGCCATCTGGCTGCCTGATAATTAGTCCATCTTTTTATCAAATGAATGTCACATGTCTTCCTTTCCTCAATACATATGCAAAACTATATATTTTGGAAAGGATTGTTTTCAACTTCAAAAAATAGCCAGAAAGCAGCGTCTTTCTGCAGTCACGTGTGTGTCCTCAGAAAAACCTCACCCACGTTTGGACCTAGATTAGCCCCAGCATCATACTGTGATATTATGCACTCCAAGGATTGGATTACTGATTACGTGATGTTTTGAATTTGCTATGTACATACATAAGCTGAGGTCTGGATGATATATTATTGTACTATATAGCTGCAATATGTAGCTATCTTTTCCTACATTCAATAAATAAAAGAAATACTGAATCTGAGACCCTGTTTGTTCTGCTACATCCTCATCACTGCTCCAAGTATATTTCCGTGAGGTGCATTCCTGACGGGACTCCATGGGTGGGGGCCCTCAGGGGAAGCAGGCTGAGCAGCAGCACAGCCTAAGGAGGAAAAGGGGAGCACGAAGTACCCAACCTCAGCTCCTGTGCTACTACGGCTACAGAAATCTGCGGTTTATTATGGCACGTGAAATCAGGAAATAACGAATTCAATGAAAATCTACCTCCAACCCTGGGAAGAAAACTGAAGTCTTTTTCTTCTCGTTTATCAGGAAGCCCTTGGGAAAGGTTGTCCAGAAGGAAATGAAAGGCATATTCTCACTCTGTGGCTTGCCTTTCTATTTTGGGATGTTGGCTACCCAAGTCGGTGCTTAAGAGCTATAATTCATGAGTCACTATCTATGTATTAAACACACAGGGAAAATCTCCTTTATTGATACATATTTGGAGAGAGATATTTTTGATTTATAAAATCAAAGAAGCTGTCTATTTTTTGAGAAGTTAAAATTTATTTTAAAAATTTTTTCAAGAATGCAGCACATTCAAAATTAAAGGTGTATGTTAGCTTGTGAATTACGGCAAATCATTTTTCCTATCCAGAAAAAAATTTTACCATAAAATATACTCATTTATGCAACTTTCAACAGGTTGCCAGCTGCCAAACTACCTGAAAAGACAACTTAAGGGACTGCTTCTGCTCAGTCATTGTGATTTTGGTAGTGTGAAAAATCATCTAGAAACTGGTTTGAGGCAACAGTATCTCCCCTCAAAAGGTAGTGAATAAAAATGTACCATAAAGTCAACATTTCTCACACATCTCATGCACAGAAGGAGACTTTTAGCTGTAGCCAATCTAAGCTGTATTCAAGTTGACAGTATTAAATATGTATAAAGAAAATTACCATTTTCCTGAACTATCTAGTCCTATCTAGTGGGAATGAACACGTATTAATTTTCTAGCAAATCTGACGGTACATCCCCTTTCCTTTGGAATACCTTCGCTTTTCTACTGCCATTCGCATTACCACATTTTGAAATAAAAAATATTATTTATACAGGAAGACTCAATTTTTTTTTTTTTTTAAATTATCTTGATCATATGGACCAGGGTAAACCCTTCTCTTTGTAATATGTACAACCTAAAGTAGTAACAGTTCTTCTCTTTGTCATTGATGTCACAGACAGTGAATGATGGCCAGAAAAGAGAACGACCTTTCTGAAGAGATTTCCTCCTACACAGTGCGAGGCAGGGGTGTAGGAAGATAACAGAACCCTTTGCCTTGAGTAAGCACTGCAAGATCAGTCTTTGGCTCGTTTCAGGTTGATGCCTATTACGCTGATTAAACTGCATCTCCATTTCTTCATTCTGCTCTGGCCTGTTGTATCCACTGTTATCTCCCATTAACTGTGCAGATGGTAAGGTTTTGGGATAGGGCATGCTTTTTGTTACAGATGTGTACAGCACATGCCAAGTAGCGGCCCTCATCTCCAGTTGGAATTGTAGGCGCTACTGCAACACAGAACATATTCTTTGAAACAAATGTTAACTCCAATAAAAATAATGGATATTTTCTTCCCAAGTTAGAAGATATAAAACCAATTTGTTCTTTTTTTTTCTGCCCACAAATGCACACACACAGATAAACACAAGTACATTAGTCTAGATGAGAGTAATATCTTCATCTTCCATAGGTTCTATATTTGATTAATCTATGCAATCAGATAGGAAAGGATAACCTTAATAAACCACAAAAGCTGAGTAAATAAATCAGAAAAAAGTGCTCAGGCTGCTACAGAAATTAAAAAAAACTCTCATGTCCCCACATACATATAGATCACATTTTGCTATGATCCCCACTACCACCACCACAATTTTATCTCTTTCTGTCGATGTAAAATGCCTCTCATGACAGATTTTAAATGCAGTGCCTAGAACATGAAACGAGACTTTCTAGAAAGCCAGTCAAGTACCCAGTCCTACTCATACATTTTCTTGTGTCCTGGTCTTCTGAGTAATAACATGTCAAAGTGATGACTCTTAATATGTGATATGGAGACAGAAGGGCATGGACCTTTAGTGGAAGGCTTTTACGGAGCACTGTGCATGCTGCTGTGAAGCCTTTGCTCCCTGTTCCTTTGCCTGTGCTTCTCATCTCCGGCTCCATTTCCCAGATGACCAGCTACCAGCAGGTTCTGGGCACAGGGTACTTCTTTTGCTGACTTCAGGGTTTGAAATGTCTCTTTAGATCAGTATTTAGTTCTGTAGAGATAAAAGCTTCTCTTTTTTCCAGGGCAAGAAGTTATACTTGCAGAAAGCTGTTTTGAAAGCTATGCCTATCAATACCCAGCGCAGCCTTGGACAGACATGAACCTTTGGGTCCCAGTCTCCAAGCAGTTTTGAAACGAAATCGGATCACTGCTTGCTCACAACACATATTGTATTATATTAATCCTGTGCTTCAGGGCATTCACTGGCTGCCTTTGGGCCAAGAAGGATTATTTTTTTCCTTTTCTCTCTTGATGTATAAATTGGCTCCTAGTTTTTTTGGTTTGACTTTTGTTCTGTTCCTCTAATGACCAGCCAACTGGAAATAGGCCACGTGTCTAGACAGGATGCAAAAGCACAGCGCTGCACTGCTCCTGGTGCCACTTGAAGTAAGCTTATAGTTAAACTGGTAGCCAGATTTAGGATCAGGAAGAATTTTTCCCCTAATCCAAGTGGAATGGTTAGGGGATTTTTGCTTGTTTTGTTGTGTTCCTCTGCATTGAAGGGCCCAGTATTTGTCGTGGATCCCCTGTGAATGTTAAAAAAAAATAAAAAATCCTGCTATACTGGAACCTACAATATTAGCAATATCTTTGATTTATCCTGCTTCCTTTCTGTAGGTCTTTATTGATCTTTTTTTTTTTTTAATTGGTGTAGATGTTGTTTGTTCCCAATAAAAACTTGGGCAGTATTATAGCAGGAAACAAGATTATTATTTTTTTTTTAGCCCATTCAGGACTCTGCTGCTGCCTGCTGGTACTGGGAAATGGATTTCTTGACCTAGGCTGCCATTTCAGACTGATGTTCCTGTAGAACTGAATCCCACTTGCAGCACCATCATCCCAATTCACCTTAGATCCATTTATTGCAAAAATGTGCAGCAGAGCAGAATTCAGGCTCTCCATACATAGATGCAAAATGGCAATCAGTTTTCCAAGGCATGAGAATGTAACTCCAATAGCCAAGCTGATCACCTTTCTGTCAGCTTATTATGTAGAGTGACTTAAGGACATTTCTCTAAAGGAATGATCATGAGCACTATGTCAGACAAGACATCCAAGCAGTTAAGAAAGAAACGTTTGAAGGCATGTTCAGGTTTGTCGAGACCTTACATTTAATCCCTGAAATTCTTCTAAAGTGTGTTTTCTGAATGGTATAAGATGCATCTAGCAAATAGAATGAACTTTTATAATTTGCTAAGGAAAAAAAACCAGTATGTGAAATGTGGGATCCTTGTCCTGTTCAAAATAAGCTTATCTGGTTTGTAATCCTCTTGTGCATACAATTACAGCTCTGTGCTGTGTTTTTTCAGCTTAAGGAAGATTTTCCCCTTGGAAATTCAGTACAACGGAAATGGCAGCATAGCTCCTCAAAAGATATTTAGTGTGTGTGGATTTTTGACATGAGAATGCCCCAGTTTTGAATACATAAAGGTAACAGCTAGAATCAGTCTGAAAATAAGATCTTTCTGTTACATTTTTGCTTCATAAACATGTCTATTTTTCATTCACAACCTTATTCTGAATTTCTGTCATGTCTGGAAATATTTCAAGTAAATTCAGCTAAACAAAGAAATAACTTCCATTTCAGATAAACAGAGATTTCTGCTAATATCAATCCTGTTCAGTCTCTGGCTGGGACACCACTCATTGTGTCCATTTTCTGCAGCTAATGCCCATACAAACTCCTGACAATTGCATAAAGGTGTTGTACTTTGAAGAGTCTTTTGGCAGAGGATTAGAATAATTAAGATCAGGCACTTCAAAATACACGTTTCCTGTTACGTCACTGGAGTTGCAGCTGATCTCAAACATAAATCAGCACATTAAGTAGGCAGACACATTTAGGAAAAGCTAGAAGTTCACGGCACCTTTGAACTTCATCAAGGTATGAATTTTGTACCATCCAGATTTTAACTGCTTTTATTCTCATTTTTTATGAATGCTGTAAAATTATGAGGCTTCTTTTGATTTGATAAAGAAAGGTGTGGATCTCTTACTGTGAAAAAAATGGAAACATGCATGCTACCAACAGCACTACCTTAATTTTGCTTCAGCCACAATATGGGATATAAAAGCAGTCTCACTTAGTCACTTAATACTACAGAGCAGGAAGACATGTTGGAGCAGGGATCTGAACCTTTGATGCTAATGCCCAACTTGACTTCGACAGAAATGGTTGAGGTTAACAGCAATGAGCCATATGCTTTTAGAAATATGCTTTAGATTAGAAACCTCAAAAGATTTCCTTTGGAGTCTGTCATCTATGGCAAGAACCTGCAGGCTGGCCTGGCAGGGAACAAGAACTTCTACTCCCTTTCTCACGAGGTCAGCGCAGTGTGAGACCTGAAGAAGTTTTTTTCCTCCTTTAGGTGCTGCAACATTCCCATCCCCAGCCTTGCTATGGCAGAAGCCTGCCTTTCAGAATACTATTTGCCACAACCTGTCATCTTCCAGCAAACCATCACTACCTGCAACACATCTCCTTTTCAGTTCCTGAGTTTTCTGAAATGGATGTCATGCCTGGCACCGCCTCTTCCACAGTGTGTAACGGAGATTGTGGAGCATCACGCTGTGCTAATACAGGGATAAATATCTGTATTTGCCCAGTAAATCCATGCCTGGATGATGGTAGATATTATCCACAATATTTTAGGATGCCTATTATCATGACTAGTTTCTGGCCTCGTAATGGCTGCTAGGAATAATATTTATGGAAATATGTCATTAGCCCTAAAATTGTTTATCAGAAGTGATTAATAGGAATAATTGCTTGTTAGGTAAACAAGACGTTACAGAGGCTTATGAGCTGATTTCTAAAGATTCACAGCTCCTGCACATTCAGACACAAAGCCAGAGATCAGACTAATTTGGTGGTAATGACAACCTTTACATGTTTGGTGATGTTCTAACTTAATTTAAAAAAAAAACAAACCCACAAACGCAGTAGGTGCATCCCTCCTTACTTCCCTGCTCCTTCCCGAACCAGGTCCCGGAGCTCCAGAAGCAGCACAGCGAGACCGAGCACCGCCTATCTCTGTCTGTGACCTGCTTCAGACAGCGAACCGAAGTATCGCTTTCAGCGCACACAGTCTCAGGATGACCTGCTTTGCTCCCGGGCCAGGATCGCTCAGAAACTGGAGACCGGTGAGCCTAGGCAGCCCAGATACAAACTCAGGCCTGATGCCTCCACCACCACCGTTGCCGAATCCTTTCACAGCTCCTCTTCCAAACTTGGCTGCATCAAACTGCTCCCTGCTTGGAGACCGCCCTGGTGACCGTCATACCAGAGTTCAGCCTTCAAGTGGCCAAACCGCAGGTGACTAGCCCTGGTCTTCCCCCGTAAGCACTGTCTAGTACGTAGCTAATTTGTATTTATTACCAGAGGGCATCCGGAGTTCACGTATATAAAACAGTTAGTTTCTTTACCTTAAAAAATCACTTAACATCCAGAATTGTGACAAGGATGAACAAGGGTCAATATAATGTCCCACTTTTTATCATGTCTTTGCCTTTGTTTAAACTTAAACCACCTGAAACTGGATCCTCAGGTTACAACATTTTAGTTCCATAAAATTCTGAAACCTAGCTAAAGGAAATTAAAAATGTCATCTTAAATTCTTTATTTCTCTCTGCACACTCTACGCTGCCATTTCAAAACTGCCTAGGGTGAACCCATTAAGAAAAGCAGGCTGGCAAATGACCAGGATTTCTTTTTGTTCTGGTAAAAGTCAAGTTTAAGGAAGTGTTGCATTCTACTTTGTTAAGAGCAGGAGTAAGACATTAGGGTGTGTATTCATCAGGAACATCTATTTGTCTTGACTGCTGCCCAGCCGCTTCTTTAAAAGGTATCTATTCTAATCCCTGTGATGCAACACTTGGGTTTTCCTGACAGTCTGTATTTATGATGAGCATGTTATTCATCACATAAAGCAGGGAAAACAAAAAGTCATATTCTGATTTCCATTCCAGTGACATAAATCTGCAAAGGCTAATGGAATTATTGTAGATTTATGCTCCGTTGAGTGCAGGATTTGGCCTAGCAGCTCTATGCTTTCTCTAGTTTTCAGCATAGCAGGACAGCTATACACACCATGTAAGTCCTGAACCATCTGGTTTCTCTGAGAGCATAGGAGCTTTTTAGGGAGTTCTTTGGGACTCTAATTGAATATGGTTAGCTATTTCTTTCCCTGTTCCTGACATGGACTACAATGATCCCTTTCTTGCAGATTTTAATTACTTCAGGAGCTATACAGCATTTGACTGGATGTTACTTCGTTAAATTGAAGAGACTATATAAAAGGTTGAACTGATTGCGGCTCATGTGAAGAGAAGGAAGCAAAGCCACAAGATCTTCATTCAGCAGAACAGGAGAAAGATTTGTGGCAGCCAGGGACTGCTAGCAAAGGAAGGTCTTTGGAAGTAAAGGTGAAACACAAGCTGAGATTGAAATTCTTGATTATAAACCATCAGGGAAGCAATAGAGTATAGCGATAACGATTGCTGATAATGGGCACTTCCTTTTTGGAAAAACATAGCTGTATAGATCACATATAACCTAAATTACAAATGATATTCCCTTTTGTGCAAACATATAACCAAGACTGCACAAGTGGCAGGATTAAGAGAAAGAAAAAAAAAAAGGATTGTTTACAACAGATGTTTTTTCACAGGTGCATCAAGACCACATGACTTTCCAGAGGTTCTTTGGGAAAGCAAAGAGTCTTTTTCCAAGTAGCTTACTAGTCTTAGAAAGTTTTTTGTCATCTTGAGGAAGTGCTAAGATTTAAAGTACACTGAGCAATATTTCAGAAATATTTGCCTTGTTTGCAGTTAGAATTGTAGCAGAGCTCGTGATGTGTGTCGTTCTTTCATGGTTACAGTAATGCAGGGGAGGCTGAAGGGATCGATAAGTTCTGGAAAGTCAATAGAGTGCCGTAGCGAGTTAGCCAATGTTCAGTCAACCAAATTCTTTGATTAGCTCAGCCTGCTAGTATTCTTTTTCCAGGATAAATTATTTGATGGCTCTGAACAGTGTTGACCTTACTTTACCTTTAGGATAACTTTACCCTTCCATTGTTTATCTTCTAAAAAGAGAAATGCTCTTTTCAGAAAGGAGATTTGCTTTATAAGCAAGTAATAGTGCTTTATATTTGTTACCTTGGCTCTTCCAAAAGACCTTCCTTCTTCATCTTACTTTTGCTAGGATTTAAAATTTCATAGCTTTGTTTATACATTGTATTTCTGCCGTCGAATGCAGATCTTATTCTGTCCTTCCCAAGATACTTCCAGATCAGATTTTATGCAAAAGCCTTTTTATCCCCTGATTTACTTTGCAGATATGATGAGCCCAGAAAAGTTAGAAATATTCTGAAAAAAAGAACAGAAACATTTTCCTTTGCTAGGACCTTTGCTTTGGTAAGATGTGTTGAACTGACTGCAGCTGATCAGGGTATCACCTCTCCCCTCACACACTCACAGATGCTCAGCTCTGATCTGTTGGCGTAACGTCACAGACAGTTGCACCCTAACCTCGTTCTGTCAGTGTGACCTGGGTTAGGGGAAACACTATATTTAAGCACTTTTTTTTTTTTTTTTAACCTGCATCATCCAGATAGGCTGCATCGGACAGCAAGGGAGCAACTGCTTGCATAATCATATCATTAACAGTTTAATCCATGCTTGCTGCAGAAAGAATCATTCAAGCAACTGGGCTTATTGAGCCAACATGAGTTACTCTAGTCCCTGCTATAGGAAATCTGTTGGAGGAAGGAGAAGATAAAAACTGAGAAAGCTGAAGTGCTCAGTTCTGATCTGGACTAGGTTAGAAATAGTTTTGCTCTATAGGAAAGTAGCAAGTGCACATCTGATCTCATAACGCCAAACCTGCTTTTTGCAGGGTTTTTTCCCCAAATTTCAGTATGAATAAATAATCGAATTACCTTCACAGAAACTGATGTAAAGAAATCTGAAGAGGAGTTATGCCACCCCCCACACCTCCCCAGTAATCTTGTAACAGAACTTAGCGACAGCTTTGAATATGGAACTATTACTTCTGTTTCTTAAGAGGCAGAGCTTGGAATACTGTTATCTGCACCAACACATTTATTCAAATTGAGAAGATTTGTGAGACTCTGAGGGGTTTATATGACTATGTCAATGTGTTTTCCACCTGGAGAAAGTAGTTTCAAACAACAAAAGAACAAACTAATAGAAAGCACATTTTGAAGATCCTAGTATCCTGAAACTTACTGCTCTGCTAATTAAATGTTTAGTCTGTGCTCTGTGTTTTTGTTAAATCTCTCTTTATTTAATCTCTCTCTACATAAATCCTCCTCATGTTAAGTAATTAAAAACAGTGCAATTGGCTAGTCTCTAATTAGGAGAGGAAAACACTCAGTGATGCATGAACAACAGGTTAATGTAGAGCAGTCTGTAGATCACTCTGCCCAGGGCTCTGCAGCTTGTATTGTACTCCGTAGGCAATGGCTTTAGAAAGCCTGCGTAACATAAGGAAATAAAACCAGTGTATCATTACATGCATATTTGTAATTAATAAGAACAAAACAAACTTTCACTGAGCAAATCAATGAAGTGATGTGCTGTTAGAACGCCACACGCCTGAGGTTTAGAAGTTTTTTACAATAGTGAATATTCAGTGTGTAAAATGAATGTGCAAAAGAGCTGAAAAAAGCAAAGAAACAAAAAATTTCTAACTTTAATATCTCCCATTGTATTAAGACAAGATCATGTAAGTTACATAATAATTCCTGGGGAATAGCTACTTCATTATCTCACCAATTAATTGAATCTTATCAAGGAAGAAATAATTGCATGTTAAAAGAAACCAGCAAAGGCTGCACATTAATGTTATGTTTTAAACAAGTAAAATGCCTCGTTTCACTTCTACTCTCTAAAGGGCTAAACCCAGAACCCTAAGACATGGCCATAATCTGGGGTGAAATGAATAAAAACCATTTGCGTTTCATTACTGGGATCCTGCTCCCAGTAATCGCTGAGATGAGTTCACATAGGACTCGATTTTGCGCACCAACCTGGCAGCAGTTGAACCATCTAGTGGGCTGTAGGCTTTTCTTCTTTCAGGATTATGATTTTGTTTTGCTTTTCTTTAATTCTAGGCTATTTGATGGATACCATGCCCTCCATATGTTTTTTTTTTTTTGCTAAGAATCCTCCCTTTTACAAATCAAGGCATTACTTCAGCGCCTCGGTTTCCCTTTCTGTAATAATTTTCTTCATTTTGAGATTTACAGCCAGAGCTGGGCATTGTTACCAAGGACTCGATTCCTGTGCCTGGTTTACAGAGATGGGGCTTGTCCAGCCAGCTGGTGAGGCATCCAGTGAACTGAAAGCAGCTGGGGCAAATTACTTATGACCTTTGAAAAGAATGCTTGTTGGCCCTGATAATTCCTTACTTGGTTTTCCCCTCTGTCAGAGTTGTGATGGTGCCTTGTTTGCTGTAACTGTTGTTGTTTTCATCATTCATTTGCCATAAGATTGATCTTTTTTTTTTTTTTTTTGGTCTTGATTTTAATGATGACTGGTGGTGATGAGTTCCACTAGAGTTTGCAGTGTCACTGACCCAGTTTTGAACCCTTCTTCTTCCTGTTTACATCTCTGCTGAGGCAAGCTGAGCAGAACTGAACACAGCATTCCAGGAAAGACTGGTTTACACAATATTAGATTACTCTCAGTTGTATTTTCTATTCCATTCCTTCAATATTCTAACTTTGCTTCTAGGACCTCACATGGATAGCAATGACTCCACTGACCTGTCCTCCACGGTGCCAAGTGCTTTTTTCAGTGCTGATACAATTCATTCAATATTCAGCCACACTGTATGAATAGTTCAGTAACTTTCTTTCAGTGTATATTGCATTTCACTTCTTAGCTTTTTAAAAATAATATGGCTCCAAACTGTTTTTTTTTTCTAATGTTACTAATTTTAAAACACAAGTTTGCTGTTTGAAAAAGGAAAATTGTTAACTGTTTCATCTTACGCCTATTATCTGATTTCTGATTCAGAATGATACTCTTCCTCTTGCTTCAAACCATATGGCTTATTTAACAGGGATTTCATTAGAGAATATGCGAATCCCCATGCTGATTATAAACAACAGGGGTTTTAGCTGTTACTTCAGAGCCTGCACACAGGGAATTCTACTGTGTTAGAAAGGTACAGTTTTTGTATGTACCAGCTTTTCCTCTATAGGGCATTTATAATGCCAGTACTGAAACATATTACAGACATTCAATAGTTGCAGCTTGAAATATTTTATTCAGTTCAGCTGGCACTGAAGCAAAGCTTATCCCCAGAAAATCTATTATGCTTTCTTTCAAATGTTTCCTACACCCCAGTCCTCCATATCATTGAAGTACCACAGTAGCTGATTCTACTGTAAGTTCAACATTCATTTTAAGTTCCTGGCACTACTCCCAGTGGAGCTATGTTAATTTGCAGCAACTAAAAATATGGCCCAATAGTGCTGTTTTGCTGCATATCCCCTCCTCCCCAAACAAAACAAAGCATTTCAATGCTTAGAGAACACATTTGTCATATATACAACACTATTTAATAACACATTGACAGAGAATAGTATGATATCTAGAATGCTGTGACGAGTGCCTTTAATCTGTTTCAATAACAGCTTACAGTACACCGAAATACCTGTTTGATTTTATATAAAGCATATTAATAACACTTCCTGAAATAAATTGTATAGTGTTCCATTACTCCTGGCTTTTTTTTTCTCCTGCTTCAGAGGCAATAGTAGAAAGCGTCAGGTGTACCATCTCAGCATATCCTAATTATCAGTTTTCCAAAGTCAAAACAGTCTTAATAAACTGGAAAATTTTGCCCACTGGAAATCACCTTGTCAGGAATGGTTTGTCATTGTGGTAGGAGCAAAGAAAGGAAACCTGGGTCAGGAAGAAAAAGACGACCTCGGCTGTCCATTACGTGTCTCTACAGGGGTCAGCCCTCAGCTCTGTGAAGACTCACCGTATTGAACAGATACCGCCTGCGGTGGGGGCCTGCCTAGTGAGAGGATACATATTTAAGTATCTTTGAATCCAGAGACAAATATAAAAACTCACAAGCAGAAATGAGAAATACTGATGAGAATCAGGAAGAAAATTAAGACAAAGAACTTCATAATTAAAAGAAATAGATACGCTCCTGTTTTTAAAAATAGACAAGAAGAAGAATGCATCTAGTTATTTTTGGGAGTAACCTATTCTCAGTGTGGTTGAACCTTTGTACATTCTTCCTATTGATGGCCTTGTGATTTAAACAGGTGCCTGAGTCCCCTCCTGAACAGGACAGTCGTCTTGAACAGGGACTGAGTAAATGTCAGGTCGATATGAAATGAGATCTTTCATGGACAAGATGAAGCAGTATTTAGCTTAACTGTCTGTTAAATATCAGAAGGTGCACTATTAAGGAAAATTAGCACAAATAAAAAAAAATATAGTCTGTATGCATTGCTGACACTTGACTCAAAATCATCCTGAAGTTCACTCTGCATAGGTCTTGGTGGTGAGCACAGGAAATTCCCAAAGCTGAATAAAAAGCAGAAGGCCCGAGTGCCTTTATGTAACAGTTTTCCAGCTGGAAACAGCATCAGAGAAGAAAATGAATCATTCATCCTACATGGAGAGAGAAGCAGAGGTAAATTCAGGTTTTCAGGCTAAGAACTTCAGGCATCTGTGTCATTACAGGTAGAGGAGGATAATGCCTCACAGGCTTCTGTGTTGGTGGTAAATCTTCTATATTAAAGGGGACGAGAAGTTAATTCCTGCTTTTCTGGCTGCAAAATCACGGCCTCAAGGACAACATCATGTCTAAATCCTGCCCCTCGGTCAATCTGTGTAGCACAAACTATTAGAAAGAGAGGTAGGTTTTAGTCTAGGTAGTGCATGTGAAGAGTAGCCTAAACCACACATTACTAAAACAGACTGGAGAGGTACTCCAGCAAGCATTTAAATTAGGCTGGGTCCTTGCTCACATTTTCTTTCTCACCACCCGCCATGCACCTATTTCCTTGGGCTGTTTGATAAGTCAGTGCACTTTCTCACAGCAGTACTCTGCAGACTTCGCCTCCTAAGAGATTTTGCCTGATTACTGGTAAGACCTGCAACATGGAAAATTGGCATGCTGGAGAAAATGTCTTTATTCTAAATCGGATCGGTTGTTGCAGGACAATGCACAGCTATTTGTAAAACAGGCCTCTTGACTTTGCAAGGGTCTGAAGTTCAACAGTAGCGTACTCCATGTACAATAAATCGCAGTGCTCCTCGTATCTCTTGGACTTTCCCACAGCATCGTGGGGTAACTACTGTGCTTATTGGACACTCTCTCCATGCTCTGCCCACCCTCATAGAAGCTGTCACTGCTGTTTGTATTCAGTGTCTGTCCTTACCCCACTCACCAAGCAGTACTCCATCTTTTCCTGCAGACTTTCACAAAACTCTTCCCAACAAACTGAATTCCCTGTCCTTCGCGAGCCCATTTCCAACTGTCCTTATAGTTCCATTCACTTCCTCCAGTCCTCGTACACGATGGCTTGTGAAAGTGCCTTGCCTGACTCTTACGCTTCTTTATGGTACTAGAGACAAGCTAAACCCATCTGTGTTTTGATCACATTGTTCGACCACTTACTGGCTCTTTCATGTTCTGGAGAAGTTTAACCACTACTGCTTTTAAAGGGTCCCTCTTTTATTATTCTTCCTTCTGCATTTCTTCTACACCAATAATTTTTTCTTTTGTCCTGAACTAATTTCCTTAAGTCATCCTGGTACAACTGCCCTCCCCCAAGAGTGTACAATAAAGCTCACAGGTTTCATCTTAACTCTTCTACAGTCCTGCCAGTATATAAAGTCCTAAGAGACTTTTAAAAAATCATTGTAAATATGTAAATACAGTGTGAAAATGCTCAGTTATGTCTCCGATAGTATTT
This sequence comes from Sagittarius serpentarius, assembly GCA_034782735.1. Taxonomy (NCBI): domain Eukaryota; kingdom Metazoa; phylum Chordata; class Aves; order Accipitriformes; family Sagittariidae; genus Sagittarius; species Sagittarius serpentarius. Next base: position 27,159,084 of record JAVKLA010000005.1, on the reverse strand, counting down.
GGAGATGATTTGAATGATATAAAGGTAGCTGGGATATGGTGCCATTCCCTGGACTTTTGCTCACATACTTTCCTCCAGGTGCAGTAGCTATGTTGCTGAAACTTGCATTCAAGTAAGGATTTAAGCAATTAACCCTTCTGTAGTGTATATCATTACCTGAAAATATCTAAGCTGCTTATTAAGGTAGGTTCAAAGATTCAACCCATCTGTCACCTTTATGCAGATGAGTCGAGAAGAAGCCAAAATTTGTTTCAAAAACTTCTACAAATGCTGACAGGAACAAAGACTGCTGAAAGTGCAGTGAGAGCCCATGGAGAGGTAAAAAGCTGATCTCCATTCAGGGCTGCATATTAAGATATTAATGAAATAGTTTCACCTCATACTGAGTCCTAGATCCAGCACCCACAATGTCTCCTGAAACCTCCTAGAAGAGTTTGTTCCAATGTTACTTGATGTTTTTGTCAACAAATCATAGAACATATGGTCCATATCCATAGAATAAAGATGCCACCAGGATAGGTGAGGCAGTAAATAATGAGATTAGGGACAGGTTATTTATCACAGTCCAGCAAAATGTGCTTTAATACAGGCAACTGCTATGTAGGGTATTTGGGTACAAGGAACACCAGCTGTGCTTACAGGGCGAGAGACTCACTGAAGTAGTCACTACAAGCCAAGTGCCTCTTCACGGACCTGTTTCAATGTTGTGGCCATGGCATTTAATAAGGTGCTTGCATATGCACCAAGAGTAAAGTAGAATAAGCTGGGAAGGCACTTTGCCTCTGCACACAGCATTGCTAGGACCACTACTAGAACCCTGTTTCTGACCCTTGACAGTCCCATTAGAGTAACGATGTGGAAAGTGGCGAGCGAGCAAAGGGGCCCACAAATAATTCAGGTCACGAAAGACACAGTTTACAATGTGGAGACTGAGGAGTACTACTGGATTTTTTTTAAGATCTGATTTATGCACAAAGCTTTTGTTCGGATAGCGGTGGGTTTTCCAGTCTTGCAGGCAAAGGCATTGGAACATCCAATAGCTGGAACTGAAGATAAAGGGGGAAGAAACCAACTTTGAACCCTAAAATGAGATGTACTTCCCTAGCTATGAAGGTAGTTAAATATTGGATCAGCTTGTCAGGAGGCTGTAAGTTCATTACAACCTTAGGTATTCAAGAAATGATTATGTGTCTTCCTATAAAACGTGCTTTAATTCAGCTTCTGAGCAAAAGTCTGCAGACAGAGAAGGTCAGACCAACTGATTATACTGGTCCCTACTGGCCATCACCTCCGTGAAAGAAATCTGTGAAGAGCAGAGCTGAGATTTAATTAATCACCTTTTTAAACTACAAGCTTTTTATTCATGTTGAGTTTTGCTTCTTTCTTTTGTTCATGAGAGTGATTACCAATTCCACAGAGAAGAGTTTACAGTAAATACGAGTAAGAGCTCAGCAATAATAGTTTAAAGCTGAAGTATCATTTTACCATAAATACTTAGTGCGGAGCCTGTGGTGGAATTATGTCATTTGGAACAAGTAATGCCTATAATCCACTTATTCCCTACATTTTTTTTTCCTTTTAGTATTAATTCAAATTTTAATAGTATTGGAAAAACACAGCTGCTTCTTGCTGGAAAGAGTTTTTTCTCTATATTTACAGGAATAATTGATTCAGTGAGATGAAATCTATAAATCTGTTTTTTAAAAATGAAATTACACAGTGAACCATGTTTGTCCAAGCTGTTTCCGGGGAAGACATGTCAATAACCCTTTTTCTCATCCTGTGGATGGTTTTGTTCCAAATGTGATTAAAGGCTACTGTCAAGATTTAGACATGAGTATTAATCTTCATACAAATTGCTCAATTCCATTGCGGAAGTTTCCCGCATTGTGTCGTGTGTGATCTAGAGCAGAACTTTTACTGATAGATGTTCATGCAGTGACTATCAAGGGACATTCATGAACAAAATCAAAGCCGAAAACAAGAGAGGAAACACATGCATATATTTTTATACATCATAGTTATTTTTTCAAATAAGTTATTAAGGACTTTGTAGTTCAATATAAAATTATCTGATGACACATAGAAGTAATATCAGCAGGATTTTGGATAGTTATCTACATGTAGGTGGCAAACCATGAATCAGTTACATAATTCATGCAAAACTTATGTATGCAAAACTCTCACACTCCCTGCAGAACTCACGATGTTGGGAGACGTCACATATATTACTGGGGAGGGGAGGAAGCACAATATTTAATGAGATTTTTAGAAATGCTACAGGAGCTACTTTTCATGTCCTTCTCCTTATAAATTGAGATGATTTATCATCTGTAACAGTACTGCGTAAAATATCTGGAAACAACCTACCTTATGCCTTCTGAGTGCATTATCTTAAGACCTGGGCAGACAACTAGCTACGGGTTCCATTGGTAGGCTGCAGATTTCTTGTACTCAAAAGGATAAAACTTCTATTTCTGAGTCTGTAATGTTGTGAGATATTACACTTTATTCATGGAAAAACTGTTATAATTTTATGTGCAGAAAATCTGCTGGTAAGATGATGATGTTTGCTGAGTATCTTTTTCACGTGTGTTTGTAGGGAAAAGCGTTTGCTCTGGAAAGAGTTGTTGCTAGCTTATACCAGAAGCAAACTGAAATATGTGTGGCTGTATGGTTGACTCTCATATTTACTAAGGCTGCAATGTAAGCAGATAGGATTTAGATTTACAGGTATGCGTCTTTGGAATGACAACATGAAAGACTCTTACAATAATTCCCATACATAGACCCACCTACATCCACTCTAAACAGAACAAACTCAAAGAAGACAAATCTGGCTTGTGGCATCTATTGGGGTTTTACAGCTTAGTTCTACTACACAGTACAATGAAACTAAAACCTTTCAAAGAGTTTTATTAAAGCGTAATTGAGTGAAAATATTGACAATTCCAGCAAGAAGATGCATGTCTAAACGGTCAGGACATGGCCCAGGATATGGGACAAAGCTTCAAATCTAGATCTACATGCAATGAGCAAAAGTTCTTTAACACAGATAATCTTGAAGCAATTAAAAGGCCTTGGCTGGGCTCCTCCCACTTCCTAGGGCCAGTACTTTAGTGACCACACTCCTAAAATGTTTCTCTTTCTTTCCCTCTTTTCTGTTTAAAATTGTGTTGATAGATCTTTGTGAAACATTTGCATTTGGTAAATTGTCATTTATTCAGAAATGTCTCAGCCAGTTCTGATACAAATTTGCTTCATAGATTCTACCAAAAGCAATAAGGAAATGCCTCTACACTGCATTAAACATCTCCCAGCCGCGCTTAACTTACATACAGATGCTGTTCCAAGACCTGCACTAACATCAGTGATACTTGCCCAGGAGCATGAAGATTTTGCAGTGCCCATCCTCTCTGAAGACAGAACAGTCATTTCACCTCTTGTTGCAAAATGCAGGGAACTAAATTAATCGATGATTTTCAAAGAAAAAAGGAAGGGTTTGGAGAAGGAAAATAACACTTTCATTTCTATGTTGTTTTTTTTTAATTACGTCACAGCAATATTTTAAAAGTATCTTGTATATAAGGTATCTAAATAATGATTGAAAATTATTTATATCCCAGCTTCCCCATCACAATGGAACGCTATATGAAAACACAGTGATCAATATTAATTAGTACAACCCCACCGCGCACAAAACATACAAAGCACAATGGTGTTACGAAACATTCCTACAGAAAGCCTCTAAAGGCACTCCAAAGGCAAATTGAAAAACCTGTAAAATCTAAGCAACTTTTGCCAGTCTGATACAATAGGTGACTTTGCTGCTTTGCACAGGTCTTGGAGGAATGCTCCAGAACGTGTTTTTTTTCTGGTGAAGGCACCTTCCCCTCCCACGTGCCTCCCTGTGCTCTTGGCAATTGCAGCAGCAATGCTGGGGGTTTGGGAAACTGGTACAGGCAAGAGCAGCCCTGAGGCTACTGTGTTGAAACTGGGAAGTAGATCACCATACAGCTGGTCTAGGACCAAGCAGCACTGACATGGTTTACAGCCACCCCTGTGAACTGTTCCTGAATTATACTTTTGCCCTTCAGGCTCCAGAAGAGGATTTGGGCCATTAACTCATTTTCTGAGATAATCAAGTGGGTTAATAGATAAATTTTCTACTGTCAAACATCAGGGTTCTTAAAAATATTGTTTCATAATTAAAGAGACATTTGAAAGCAACAGTTTCTACACAAAATACACACATGATCCCCTTCCCCTCAGACATTGAAAACATTATTTTAAAGTACCTTTGCATATCCTTTAAAGCTATGAAAGCTATCTGTTAATAATATTAAACACTATCCAAAGAGCTAAACTGCAGTAAATACAACTCTTCCTAATATGGTAAGATCCCTCCACTTTAAGCAGCCGCCTTTGCATCTTTATGGTACTATAAATCCCAGTGTTTGTCTAATAGCAAGTGTATTAGATGTGGTTAAATGCCACAAGTAAGGCTTCAGTAGAAAAGGCAGTGTAATCTCACAGTGCCTAAGGGATGAACAGCTTATGCCAGTGGGGTATCATTTTGCCCTTGAGTAAATCATTACATTCTTTCAGTGTCCTACATATGTATCGATGCACAGTTATGTCTGTAAAATACCCTCTTTTAAACTTTTAAACACTGCAAAAGCTACAGCCACATCATTTCTTCTTCGGGAGAGTCTGTCTGTTGTGTTGTGTGTGCTAATGTGTAGATCCTGGACAATCATTTTCTTTGTTTTCTTTTGACTCCTATCTAACCTCAATATGAACATGCTGGCAGGGATCAGTACTTTATTATCCAATATTATATGGAATAATTTCTGATGGATTTTTAACTGAAAGCTCCTCAGAAAAATTACCAACTGTGCACTGTCAATCTGGTAGGTGGTAGGCACTGAATACTGTCCATGGTGGATCACGTATGGACTACAATGGACCGTATTCTGATGGAGTATTCTAGAAATGAATGATATGCCACTCACGTTAAACCGCCTAAAAGTGGAGATCCAGTCTGAATTAAATATGCAGTCTCCCTAAGAAATCACTGCAGGCAGACAGGCAGTTGCAGAGGCAGGTTCAGATCACACCAAAACAGGTATCTGAGATAGGTGAGAAGAACTGGTGCCCGGAGGTACCTATATGCACATAGAGAGATCTGAAATGATTAGCCAGGACCAAGCATGTACCTTCCAGACGGTCTAACGTGGGTGAGGTGAATCCAACCCTCGCCTTCCAATTCAGATGTTGAAACGATTAAAAGACAAACACTTCAGTGCAACAAGCAGAGAGGTACCTCAGAGGGCATCTTTCGCTCCTTCTCCTAACTCTGTAGGGTGCTGAGGAACTTGCATGATGGAGTGATCCTGAATGTTGTGCAGGGGAGATGCCAACGACTAACCCACAGCAAACCCCAGGCACAGGCTGTGTCTGAACAGGCTCTTCTCTGATCTCTTGGGGGAATAGGTGCCAAAGTAGGAATAAATTAGAGGATAGGAGGCAGCAATCACTCAACCTGGTAGGATAAATATTTGGTTTGGAGAGAGCTCTATTCTAAGCGTTCCTCAACCTAAATAATTTCCAATCCACCTTCTGACTGTGGGTGGTGGCTCTAATGATACGACCGTGGAGAGGTTATTTTCCAGCTCCATTTTTAAGATGGGCCACTGTGCAGATAGGAATGAAGGATGTGAAGGGCTAAAAAGACCCTAAATACAAGAAGTGCTGACTTAACCATGCTTAAGTCTCAGTCCCGTTGGTTAAGACCCAAGCCCATCCCTTCTCCCAGGAGTCCTCATGCATTTTCTATTTCAGTCACTGGATGAAATGCAGGCACAGAACAGGGGGCTTGGATCAGAACTGGTAGTCCTGGTGTCTAAGATCAGAAACAAAACAAAAGCCCTCTCAAACCCTTTTTACACAGCTGGGAGGTATCAAAAAGAACAGCTCTATGACAATTATCACAGACCTGGTAAAATTCAAATAGAATTGATAGAAATATTTTTTTCTTGTCATTCTCTTGCCTTAAGGACTCACTTTGGGTCCAGTAGCTGGGCTGACAATAGCTCTAGTAATGACTAGTTTGTGGAACAGCAATATCAATTGTTTCCTGACCCTGTTAGTCATGTATGTTTTTGGCATACAAATCCCTTCAGTAATCTGAGAAGCACCCAGATTACTGGGTAGTAAATCTTTTCCAGCTGCATTTGCTTGAGTCTTCTCCCACTCCACCGCTTTTCATCCCATCTGTCCTCCAGGCCTGGCCCTGGGAGCGCACAAGCGCTGTTAACATCTGTTTCTGCAAAGAAAGGCAATGGTGCTGCTGACGTGAGAGCCCTGACGGTCTCCTCATCCTCTGCCACGGCCTTGTATGCGTGGCAAAGCAGAAATTTTCAGAAAGACTCTTTAGGATAACAGAGGAACCAGGAAAGGATTTTGCTTGAAACAATGTCCTGGAACCTTTCAGAAAAGGAGTAACTCAGCCCCGAAGCACAACCGCTATACATGACAGCCTGTCAGATAAGTAAAATGGTCTGAAAGGTACTAATGTAACAAAAGGCTATGGAATGAAAACAGAGTCCCAAGAAAATCAACAACCGGAGCTTAGAGCCCAGCTCCTCTGGTGCCTTTGAACATCTCCCACGACCCCTGTTTAGCAGCAAGAGGCGGTGGCAGTTCAAGGAGCAACCCTAAGCTTCTTCACCAGATTCCCCAAGAGAGCACTGTGGAGCACTGATGACAGTAAGATGGTGCTTTCAGCGACACACCGAGAAGCTTGTGCTTTAGGGTGTTTGTCTTATGCCCTTAACTTTGCATTAAGGAACTTAAAGCAGAGAAGGTCTTCAGGGCAGGATGTGTGTTTTATCACGCCCATTGCTCTAGGGCCTTAAAGATGATGCAGAGCTCTAAAAGCTACTGCACCATAAATCATCTTTACCGTTTTCTTCCCACTGTGACGTTCACCTTCCCCTTATAGCAGATTATTATTAGTCTGTTATAAAGTAGCTGACCATTTCAAGCATTCTTCTTCCTCTACTGATGGATTGCAGAGCTTGTACCTAGAACAGAGCCCCCACTGTGAACCCGCTCACCCAAGATAACGTGACCCATTTGAACCCATCTTACTAAACGTTACAGATCCAGCTCAGAGGGAATTATATTCTCAAGACCTAAATACTATTTGTTTTACTCCTTGCTAGTGGAACCAACAGAGACTTGCTCTGATTCTTTAGCCCTTTGAAAAGCTAATTTGTGCAGTAAGCTCAGGTGACAGCAGTATTTCTTTCAGACCTCACATCACCTTACGCAAAATAAGAAGTACACTTTGGCCTGAAGGATAGAGAAGGTTTCCAAGCTCAAGGAGGAAACAACTGAAATGGAACAGTGGGCCTTTAAGTCACATCGTGCTTGAGCAGGATTATAATGCTCTCAGGGCTGTGTCCCGAATCCCTTCTTCAAACACTTCAGCATAATCAGCTTTTTAAGCCTTTCAGCTCCATGCCAAATGGCAATAATGCCAACGCTGTCCACATGAGCTGAATCACCTCCAAATAAGACATAACTGTATTGTCATCACACCACTCCAATAACACTATGCGGCAATGAGGAAATCAGGTTTCTTTATCCTGCATTGGAAGAGAGTCTATCGTTATTCTTGTGTTAGAAGCAGGGTTACAAAAGCCACAAGGTGAAAAAACAAAAATGGGAAATAAGCTTTTCATGTTGCCAAAGACCAACACCCCTGTCATAGGAGATCCCGATGATTCTGGATACAGTGGGATTACCAGAAGATTACCACGTGGCGTTACAACCCTCTGGAACCTATTGTTCTTGCTGGTTGAGTGCACAGGGAATGGACAGAGACTTTATCCTGAAGACCTCAGTACAGGGATAACCTAGAAAGCTTCTCTGTGATTGCTTCCTGAGATGCAGTAATTGATTGTGTTGACACTTCCATTCCCTCCAGGGCAATGTTAACGTTTCAATGGACAGCATGGTTGTGTAAACTGAGCTGGTAGACTTTTCCCTGGAGTATTCACAGGTAGCTAAGAGGTGAAGAGGTAAGAAACTGGTTTCTCAGCTATAACTGGGATAAATTCTGGTCTTAAAACTTCACTGCCAGCTCACTCGGATGCTGGTCTTGTTTAGGAGGCAACTAAAAAATCAGTGACTTCTGGTGCTGCCTGGCTGAGGCTGGTGACCAGCATCCTGCACTCCTCTGCTAGGCTGTTTTCCACTAATACCTTACACTTGCAGGCCATAGACAGCAATACTTCACGTAGCTAATTACCCGCTCTAAGCTGGCAATCAGCTACTGAAACGGAGTAAAGATCAGCAGCCTGAACCTTGTCTCAGCTGTCCCTGGGACTTTAGCCATGGGCATTTCAGCTGCCAACAGCCATGAATGACTCCATATGTACAGTAAATTCAGGGTGTCAAAGGCTCTGTCACACTTTAAAACAAGGGTATTACCGGCATTAGAGGCAAGAATGGGCCACCTGGGCCGTTACTGATAATACCACGGATGCTCTGATAATTATCATGGGCATTGACAGTTCATTGTGAGATGGAAGGCGTCTTACACGGTGTGTGATGGAGAGGTCTGGACTACATTGCTCGATCTTTGCATCTTGGGCAAGCACAAGGAGAATATTTGGCTGCGACTATGAGGAAAGTCTTTCCGTAGCTTGCTAGTTATGGATGAAAAGCTGACGTGTAAACAGGCATGTTCTGACCAAGCCTGAATTAGAGGTCAGCCTCATAAGTTTTATGTAGAATTACACACACATATAGAATTCAGGAAATCAATACAGATCAATTCTCTCTCATCTTTTTCTTGGATATCTGTAAACTGACCAGTTGCACAGGCTACAGCTGGTTTTTAAGGAGAAAAAAAAAATATTTGAAAAAATACCAGTTCATTAGAAACTCAACTTTTCATAGGAACATGCCACTTATGACATAATTTTGGACAAAAGTTTGGATGTCTGGTTTTTTTTCAAATCCAGAATGAAATTCGTTTTCAAAATGAGGAAAACCACAGAACTTCCTCAATACCGTAGTAGCATTAGCCTTTTGGGGACAGGTTGGCAGCGTAGGATCAGGTCCCCCTTCTGCACAAAGCATGGGTTTTCAGCATTAGACTTTGCTGGGATGGTTTATTTTGCTTGCACAAAGTAGCTTTCAAGAGATTTGGGTTTGTTTTGATACAGAACAAGAACATTTTTTAAATGTGGAAGAGTTCTGCAGAATGAAAGAACAACTCTCAGCCAGCTCTACTCCTGCAATTCAGGTCAACAACTGCCACAGCACTGCCACAACAATAAAAAATACTGAAAAATGAAAAGATGTAAGTGACCCTCTCTGAAGAGTTCCTGACAATTTGAGCTGAATCTCAGTACAATATCTTTATCACAATACCATCTTTCCTCTCTGAAACTGTCACTGTCACTATAGTAACTGCCATATTAAAAAAATTCCCCTGCTAATCTTGAAATATGAACATATACCTAAAATAGCCATGCTTACTGTACCAGTAATATCACCCAAGGATTTTGCAGGGCTTTCAGAGAGATCATAAACATAAAAGTTATAATGAAGAATCATTTTGTGTTTAACAGAGTAAGTCTGCTACCTGTCGTACATGGAGTTACATGGCGTCATCTCCTTAATGAATTAAGATGATGATACAGAAGGAATAATGGAAGAGAGAGAAAAGATGGAAATTAGTTTAGAAGGAAGACATGGCTAGATTGTGAAAGACAAGGTAGAAATTTCTTTCCACTCTACAATTTTTACAAGAGCAAGTGGTAGTCATAATAACATGTAATCTCTTTTCATATTGCTGGAAGATAACGTAACTGCCTTGCCATGAGCAGACACAACTCACCGTCTCTTGCTTGCCATTGCTCTCCATGCTGAATTGCTCGTGGATTCTGAAAATCACTGGGAAGTACTGTGAAAAATTGCATGTCACGTAGAGACAGCCAAGGGATAAGGCAGATCCCTACTGTACAATATATAAGGATCAGCATAAATTAGAGCTAGCACATGATCGGTCCTTCTGTGTGCAAAGAAGGATTTTCTCCCAAAGTAATTAGGCTTTATGTGCAAAAAGCTTTTTTTACATTACTTGTTTATAGATGCCTGATCAGATTCCAATTGCTTTATCATCTTCTTTAACCTAAATTTTGTTGCTGTTGTCTAGGATTTTTAGCGTCATAGCGGACACAGATAACAGTCGACAGATAAATGTATCTCAAATGCATAATTTCTGCTTCTTCCTTTAATTGTTTCATTAAAAGCTGTGATATAATAATTACAGTCAGTTATCCTTGTTCAGAATACAAACACTTACAAATGGTTAAAACTTTGATATATGAAGTATCAAGCTCTGCTTTAAATGTCACTGAACTTGCTTTTATTGACTTACATGCCTATAAAAAGTATCCTGCAGGCAATGCTGGACATGAAATAACATTTTTTAGCAATGTAAAAAAGATATATGGAGACACAGAACTAACTTCCCACATTGTTCCTCCAACTTATTCTAAACTACGAGCATACACTATGGAGGCAAGGAGGCAGGCTGAGACCCAGTCTGGAAGTTGCTTATCATCTACCCAGCCACTGGCTTCTCAGCTGAGAAGGTCAAACAAAAGGAAACACCTGTGATGGCTTTACGGTCAAAATAAATGGATTGAAATGGAAATGGATTGAAATCATTTAGTTGCCTGAGTTCGGGAAATATTTATTACGTGACAATGGCCTTCAGACTGTAACTGTACCGAAAATTAGCTGGAGTGAGCAACCTCCTCTACAGCTCACGCCTGGATACGCAGAGCCACGCTGCAGACGTTCTGTGCCGCAGGTTGTGCACGTCCTTGTGATGCCTTGGCCTGAGCTGTTGGGAGCTTCCTTCCTGCTGAGTTACAGAAAGCCCTGTTGCTTCTTCTGGCTTAGGAAGCAGACAGTGGGAAGGCGTGAGCTGCCTGTCAGATCGTACGTGGCATGGTGCACGGCTGTCTTTGCTATGAAGTGCTTGGTTTACTAGTCCAAGTGAATTCCCAGTCCAAGTTTTAGCCCAGCCTCCAGCTGTGTCCGTTGGAAGGGCCACTGGAATGTCAAGCAACAAGGTTTTGTGTGTGGATAGAGAGGGCATGAGCGAGAACCCTACCCGTACTGCGATGACCTTAGTGATTTTAGGCCCTTTGGATTTTCTGTACATGATCTGTCCCATTGCCTGCACTTATCTGCGGTCCAGGCTGAGTCTGCTTGCACAGAGGTCAGCTGCAGAATTTCTATTGACCTAAATGGCAACAGGAACAAAGATCTCAGCAAGTACCATAAGAAGAATAAACTCTGCATCGCAAACACAGTGGACTGCTGAAAGAGAGGAGAAATGAAAAAATGAAGTCATCCTGGAAACAAAACAGAAACTCAATGTATTTGCACAATTCATTCTCATTTTCAGATCTCTCTGCAGAATATCGCTAATGAAATAAAACTAACAAAAAAAAATAGCCTTATGCTTCTGTTACAGGCAATGAAATCTAGAAAACTTAAGAAAGAGAAAGAAGATTTTGCAGGATTATGAGACCAAGAGGAAGAGAGACTCTTCCAAAATTTGGTGCATTTGTTCAAGAACAGAACTTTAAGAGGGCCTTGGCCATCTGTTTCAAAACAACAACAAAAAAATCTGTCCCCTCCCCAAAAAGAGATCTGAAATGTATTCCATATCTTTACTGAACAACTTACTGCACACTGTAACACCAGCACATACAGTTAATTAAAAGTATTAAAATGTCAGAACTCTATCAAGAAGCTGGGAGATGTTGGCCTGTGTCCCAATTAGTTCTTTTATTAGCTACTCTTGTAGAATAATTTTTAATGAACTGGGGATGGATTTGATCAGGAACTGATTTAAAAGAGCAGGTTATAAACAGTATATTGTTGCAGGGTAGGAGATCAGGTTATGCCCCAATAGAATTAGCTGTGTTAGACTGAGACACTCTTATAACCTCATTTGTGTTAGAAAGAGTTTTGTTTCTTACGTGGAATTTTTAAATGGTTATTTTTTTCCTATGTATTTGTTTTAGACTGACAGAAGGATGCATTTTTAAGGATTTTAGGTTTATTATATACTTTGAGGTTTGCAAGGGAAGGAATAATGACGTGGAACAAAGACTGTGTAGGCTTACCTGAAAAACTTTACAGATACGGGTGTTACAGAGAAGGCCTCTGAAAATTTGGACTTTAGTGGGAAAATTTCCTCAGCTTTAAAAAGAAAGAGACATTCATTCTTTCAATATCTGTCGCAATCCCCTGCTGCAACGACATGGCTTGTCAGAGGCCCAGTTCCGTAAGACTCTGATAGCGTGGAGGGGGTGATGAGCACCCTCTGCCCTGCAGGATTTGGTGGGAGGGGAGGGTGTTCCTGACTTCACCGGAGCACTCCTGCACTTCAAGAGAGGCATCCTCACTTCTGCTTACTTTATTTTCTACAAAAACTTATCCTAAACTCCAGGAGTCAAACTGACATATGTCAGCATAAGAGGCCATGTACAGCCTTCTCTTATTTTATATCAAGACCTTACCTGAAAAGAATCAAGAACACACTTAAAATTAGATGTAAGTTTAATTGTGTAAGTTTAATTGTTTTTCTGTCTCAGGGGCCAAACTATCTTCGGTTTTACTAAAATTTTTTTTCTTTAACTGTGAACCAAGTTCCATAAATCCAGCCTGGGATCTGAAATCTTATTAGGTTTCCCTCACAGAAAGAAGGAAACAAATGATGCAGCAGCTGAGTTTCTAATTACCAATCATATTAACGATCCATGGGCCAGGACATGACTCTCCCTGTCCCACAGATGAACATCTAGTTCTCCAGTGCTTACAGAGATGAAAAGAGAACGGGTCTACTGAGAGAAATTGTTCCATTTTTTTCTGCATTAGCTGTTTTACTGACCACTTTAAATAAGATTACCACATTTAAACTGAGTAAACACTGTGCTCATTCTGTCAAACTTCAGTGATCTACCATGCTTTGAAAATAGCTTTGAAACCTCTTCTGGATTATTTAAAAACTTTTCCTGTCCAGAATATTCTTTGGAGATTTGCCATTTCTTTGACAGCTTGGAGAGAGACCCATCAGGCAGAGTTTCTGGTAATGTATATTGAGAACAAATCCATGTAAATCCCGCCTTTCCTCCACGTTAGAGATAGAGTTTAACTTATTTAACATCATTACAGAAAAGGTCTGCTTTTCACTTGACTTAGATGATTTAATAAGGAAGAGGGTTTATTCGTAGGAAATAGATCCAATCCTTAAAAAAATCAGTAAGGCAACTGAAATACCTCCTTTGCTTCTTGAAATAAGAGTCATTCTATTTTTGGAAGATCATGTCAGTAATAAAGTCTAATTTGGGGGCAGATACATTCAAATTTATTTTGTCCTCCTTTTGGTCTAAGATTTATGATGCTTTGCCAGAGCTAAGCACCTGAGTCAGCCTCAGCACAAATGGGTATTGTTCTGCCTATGTAATACAGCCTGGTAGTTCCCAATCTTATAAAGCCCCAAAGGAATAATCAAATCGTGCTCTTATAATGCCACGTGCAGACTTCATGCTAATCCTTATCTTCTCCCTGAGTGAAATGGGATAAAATACCTGTTTTACTGAACTCGGTCTAATAGATTCACTTTACCGAGGGAAGCTAATGCTAACGTTCATTTCCATGGAAACGGAGCTTGCCGAGGCATCTCACACGCAGCGTTTTGGGTTAAGTGGAGCAGAGTTTGGGTCCCACTTTCCACACAATCTAAACTGATCACGTGCTGCAAATACACAGTGCCGATCTCCACGTTATGGCAGTCATCTTCCCTTGGGGACTGGGTGCCCCCCGTGAGAAGCACTCCCACCGACTCACACCTCTGCGCTTCCCACAGGCTCTGCCCCTCCCGTGCTTGCTGCAGAGCACCAGCTGCCAGCTTCTGCTTGCCTTTTTATCAATGAATTTATTTTTAGTGGGTTCGAAATTAAGGGATGCCGAACCGCATGTGTGCTGCCTCTGCGCTGGCCGGGGGGAACAGGGAGGGGGAGGACGCAAAGGCAGGGCAGTGTTTCAGCCTTGTTAGCTGCGATTCGGCATTGCGAGCTGGACCACAGAGCCCAGACCAGCTCAGCTATACACGTGCCATTTCAGCACGATATTTTTTGTGAGCAAAGAATGCCCGTCCTCTGCATTTGATGCAGCTTATATTTTGCAAGTGCTTTCATCTCATCTGAATTCCAAAGTTTCTCCAGGTGCAAAGGGCCTGAATGCGTGAAACCATCCCTGTAGGCAGCTGCTTAGGAATCTCCTATTTGTTGCCTTAGTGGTAACTTTGACAGAAGAGAAAAATAATCAAAATCTGTTACTTCAGGGCTTCTAAGTTAGCCGACAAGAACTTTGTGAAAATCCTGTTATTCTTCAAACAGAAAACAATCTTTATCTTTGAAAAAAACCAGGATGTCTTTCCTGAGTTTCTTTCTCTTTTGTCTGTCTGATTTACTTTAGCTTAATTCCTTCAGGCTTTGCTGTTCATTCCTCGTCTTCTTTGAGTGCGTTACTAGTGAGTTCACTTTTCATTTATTATTATTTATTTGCATTTTCTTAATGCATAAGGACCAACACTCCTTTGTCCGAAGAGCTGCATAAATCACCAAGCAAAGCAAAACAAAAAAAAGTGTGCAACAGAAGTAGAAGACTAGAGGCAGCAGACTAATCCAGACAGACAGAGAAATTGTAAGAAACACTGCAACTGTATTTGTCTGCATGACAGGCAGGGGTCTTAGACCACCAGCAGCCTAAACATTTAAGTTCTTGTTAAGCAGGATCACAAAGGAGACTTTGACAGGCAATTCTGCAGGAAAGACCTGTGTGACAGATGATTAACATCGACAAATTTTTGAAATGGATTTACATTTGCAAAGGACCAGTATCAGGCCTACACACAATCTCTACCTCAAATGAGTTGTTTAAGTAAAGTGCGTGTGGGAAAAGGAGGAAGGTTGGACTACAGATAGCATCGTTAGATGCTGGAGTAGGATCTTTGCTTCTTGGTGGTAACCAGCTATATAATGTACATATGTGTGATTGCATACGTGTACAGAGAACTTCGCATACATATCCATATGCAGACAAATATAGTCCAGGGAATATGTTATTGTCTAGAATAATCTGGATGGTTCAGCTCTTCATCTTTCTTCACTATTCAATAATATAAGAAATCCAGACTCATATGAAAATGCCATCAGCATTGTTTTCCCAAACTGCATTACACTTCACA
This sequence comes from Sagittarius serpentarius, assembly GCA_034782735.1. NCBI lineage: Eukaryota > Metazoa > Chordata > Aves > Accipitriformes > Sagittariidae > Sagittarius > Sagittarius serpentarius. The sequence goes on along the minus strand of JAVKLA010000005.1, from coordinate 27,143,726 downwards.
GAGGCAAATATTTGTAGGCTGAAAGCGAGCATGGTCTATTTTTCCCTGCAGTAATTTGTTGGAGGGGAGAGCTTCCCATTTCAGAGCTCTCAGGCACTCAGCGCTGCAGAATACTAAGCACGGCTTCCCCCGTGCACTGTTTCCACGGGGTATTGCATAGAGAGGGAAGGGGCATGGACTGACAGAAGAAATATGTTTACGAATGTCAAGGACAATTTAGTCTGTCTTTACAAGCAAACCTAGGGAAAAATACGTCAAAAATACCTCAGCATGAGAAACTGCACTGTAGTTAGTCCCTTGGCTTAATGTATCAGAAAAATATATGCATCTTGAGCTGATCTCGCCATGATCTCTTCATCTGTGGCACATCATTTATTCCAGTCATGTATAAGCTGCATTCATTAATACAATATTCTCCCAGGTTCATCATAAATGAGTGTTACAGGTATGAACCTAGGGCCATGTTTGAATTTAAATCTGGATTGTCAGTATATTATTCTGCCTTTCAAAAAATAGCACTTGACATGGGCATTTTTCAGATTGCCAGGCTAACACAAACGCATATTGGCTATACAAGTTTGAATTTTCCTTAGGGTTATGTTTTAATCAACGTGCATTTTTTATTTCTGATCCTTATCACATCCAACTGTAAAATGAATTTGTATTTATAATATTTCTTACTTGTATTGCAAGACGGTCCCAGCTCCTGAGGGAGGCTTCTGTAGTATGGCAACATACTAAACCTGAGCTAAGACGCAGAGGCTGCTTCAAATAATTTTACAAGGCTTTACCTTTCTTCCTGAAGAAAATTGTATCATATCCTGCTAACACTGACAACTTGCATCTGTGTCCCACGAAGCCGCCTATAACAACTGACCATTTAGTTAGAAGACTCAAGAAAAATCTATGATAGCCCCAGTAACCACTCACTCTTAATAGGATTTTGCTATGCATCCTCCGCTGCTTTGCCCAGGGGAACGTTCATTTCGTGCGGCATACAAGCAGTCCGGGTGGTGGGTGCATCCACAACGGCTGCCAAAGCAAGAGCCGATGCGCTCAACCCCCAGCACCTGCCTGCACCGACAAATCGATCAGCGGGAATTCAAGCTCCGCTGGTGCTCCCCTTCTCTTGCAGCGTGCTGTGCCAAGGGAAGACTGTAGAGGGGAACAAACCAAAGGCTGATTCGGGCAGGGATATGGTGCAGAGGTGGGACCGCTGCTTAGCGAAGCCCCAGCACCTCCACGGGGCCCAGCCCTCCTCCCAGCCCACATCTGGTTGAAGGCCTCCTCCCTGCCAGGCGCAGAGAGAGGCAAGAGGCCAGCGAAGGGCACGTCCCTCGGCGCATCCAGCCTGGTGGCTTGGTGCGTGTGTCCGTGCAGAGGACGCACTGCTCCTGCGCTGGGACGCTGGACCCACTGCACCATGGCAAGGAGTGCCCGGCGCGCGCACAAACCTCCTCCGTTCTCTTCTTCGCCTGCCTAAAACTTCTGTTCTCCTCACAACCTTGCACATCCATGTCACTCCACAGCTACACCTCTTCTTTTCCTCCCCTGCCCTTTTCTACCCGGTACACTGCTTTTTTCTTTCCGTTTACTTGTTACTCTGCTGTGAAATCCACTTGAAAGTGCTTAAAGAGAACGAAATGACGTTCAAGCATTACCTTGTTGATTTGCACGTTACATCCTTTCCCTACACCTATTTCACTTTTAAGACTCTTCAAGACAGATCCTATGTATTCTTCTGCATTCAAATGGGCTCCCAAGTCAGTCCTTACGTACAGCTGCACCAAATGTAACTAATAAATAAATAACAGTATTTACGAAGGACTGCAAACGGCTATGGATCTAGATTTTGTACAAAGATATTCCACTGATGATTATCAGACTATATGTATGTCATTCTAGAAATCTTCTCAGCTCTGTGAAAGCCTTTGGCTGACCACTGCTCCTGGTTTTCCAAGCTGCAGCTTTGGATACCTACCACAACTTCTTGTTCTGGCTTTGAACTACTCCAGTGTTATAAATACTTTTACTTAGACTCCCAAGTAAATTACATCCATGATGATCATAAATGATGGTTTGCAAAGTTCTCAAGAGGTTTGAATGATTACTTTGTTGTTGTTTTATCCTATTTTCTACTTCATTATGCAAAAGATTATTTTTTTAAACAGAGCTAAGTAGAAAGCACCAATGTGTTCGAGAAGAGCTGGCAAATGGTAATTGAGAACTAACGTTTTTACATAATTTGAATCCCATACAGTAAAGGCTATGCCTGATCATTTAGGATATGGAAAAGTGAGTCTAATTTTCTAAAACAGTCAGAAGTATTATTTAGCCTGTTTTTAATGCAAGGAAAAATTATGGGCCGTGGAATAAAAGAAATTATGCTGATAGAGGAAAAGGCTGCAGTTAATACGGTATTTTCAAAATCTTGTAACTTACTTTGCTGGATGTGTCTCAGGCTTGTACTGACATACTGGAACCTCTGTCACACATGCCAAAAATCAAAGAACTTGAGCATGACTCTGATCTCAAACCAGGCTGGTCTTCCAGTCTCTAGGGATGGGCTGGAAACTGGCTGCCACGTTCAGCTTGTGATGACTGCGTGCTTTGAAACGGAGATGCAAACTAAATCATACGAGTGCTGATAACTTTCCAGAGTCTTTCTTTTCTTTGCCCACATACCCAGAAAGACAGGCAATTTTCTTCGTAATTTACCAAGGAAAGAGTCACAGAGCACCTTAACTCACTACAGCGTAGGAACTGTAAGCTCTGCTCCCAGGCAGCCTGGGGACAGGCACGTAGCTGCTGCATCTCTGAGGCTACGGTGAAACAGGTAGTGCTGGACTCTTGGTCCTCTCACCCTTACCATAAGAAAGGGGGTGATTATGAGAAAAATGAAAGATTTTCTTCTAATGTTTTATCCAGCAAACAGTCTGCATGCTCCCCATAGACCAGTGGGAAGACACTTTATCTTTCATAAATTAGGGACCTTGGAGACCTTAAAAGTCTCTAAGGGAAGCTCTGGTCTCTAGAGCGTCTGGGGCTTGAATTTCAAACCATGAACTTTCTTCTGATAAAGACTTCTCCTCCTTATTGCTTTTGCTACTCTCAACCAGTTATTGTGTTAGTAAGCCCAAAGTCTGTTCTCAAAATACAGTGCTGTAAGAAGTTACATTTAAGCATGATTTGCTGCATGCAATAAAGTCTACTTTATTATATTTACTATGACTAAACTGAAACTTTCTCAAAATGTCCTTTCTTTTTTTCTTTTCAGCATTCCTGCTTTCTCCTTAGCTTATTCCATTAAGTTCAGTTCTCAATAAGGAAGAAGAGAGATCCTCCAGAATTACTTGCAAACCAAACATGTATCACATAACATGTAGGCTATGGTAATGTGTAGAGATCCCAAGTAAATGTGTCATTACTCAGTGCTGAAAAATTTAGCAACCCTGTAGTGTAAACCTGTCCCTGCCCAAAGCAGTCCTTATTAGCAAAATCATTAAAATCTTTCTTACATTTCAAGATTTTCTTTAATTTTGATTTGACACAAAGGAGAGAGGGGAACTGACCACTGTGAAATGATCAGCTGAAGCAGAAAAAGAACAGAGAATACATCTGATTCATTCTGGATTTAAGGCATTAGAAAACTGCTGGAGTTTAAAGAATGACATTGAATAAAGTGCTGGGCCAGAATACAGCACTAGATTGAAATTAAACACACTTTTTAGGGCTCCTAAATCTAACTTTTCTGCAAATGAAAAACACATTTCTAGTGACTCATATACTTCCTCCTCTTCACGCTGACTGAGGAGATACACAGGACTAGGAAAATGGCTAGGCTCTATTTCACATAAAGGTTTGAATTGCATTAGCTGTATCCGGGGAAAAGCGTTTATACCCAGTATCAGTGCGCTTATATAAGCAAAGCGGATTCTGAAACAGGAAGGGAATAGACTTTATTCCTAAAAACATTTTCATACCAATGTTCTTGTGTTTAAACCAGGAATTTTACAGAGGTAATTATTTCAGTATACAAAAAAAAAATCTGAAATGCAAAGGCATTGTTTGTCTAATGACTGTTTTTTTAAAGGTTAAGACAAAACTTTGAGAGATGTATAATTCAGACAGCAACAGAAAAGGTCTTTGGTTCCTTGGTCTCCTATGGAAAATACTCTACTGGAAGCATACTTGTTCCATCCTGCCCTTTTCGCTAAACTGAAACTAATTGCATCTTGAGCCTTAATCTTCCTTCAGAGATAATAACATGGGACTAAATTCTGCTCTCAGCTATAGCAGTATTAATCTGGAGTAAGGCCTTTGAAGTGGGACTCATTTTTATGCAACATACTTCTCAATATATTCACTCTTTGCAGGTTTTATTTGGAAATCCCACTTTCATCAGCTTAAAAGCGCCACGCTAACCATGAAAATACTAGTAACAATTAACAGTAACTCGTAGCGCAACAACATACGTCTCTCTGAGGACCTGACTGCTCCTCAAAAATGCCAATGACTGCCAGCTCATAGAAGGAGACTGCAACGCACAAGACTGATACGAATTGAAGAGTAGAAACCCCCTCCATAAAAGCATGGTAAAATGTCCCTGGGGCACCTCAGCACAGCTCCCACGGGGCTAGGGGAGGGCAGCAGGGTTGTTCTGACGATGGCCAGTGGTTCTTCTGCCTCTACCCTTCCCGAGGACAACACGGAAGCTGCTGGCACCTTCCCCTGCCTGGAGCTACGCGGCACTTGTGCAGCCACAGCAGGACTTTCGGGAAGGTGGTGTTTCTCTCCGGCAGCGGCGTGGGAAGGAGGACAGGCGGCACGTGGCGGCACACCCGGCCCCTGGAGAGCTGCGTCGCCCGCCCGGGCGCAAGGCTGGGCAGCACTGCCGGCTTTCACCCTTCCAAACACAGCCGCCCCAAGCACACGCTGCACCAGGAACCCTGGGTTTTTTTGTGGCTGATCTGAGAGAAGAGCGAGGCAGCGTAACATGCTGCCAGGCGGGGTGGCTTATCATTATCACTGGGAGAGTTCAAACACTGGCTGATAAAAGCCTGCAGGGATTAATGTAGTGCAAGGTCCTGCTTGAAGGACCTAGTATGGGTAACTTAACGTATTTTTTGTCTCCTCCTTCCTCCCGCCCCAGTCTTTCATGTATTTGCATCTTTGATTTGCTTATTAACCTGTGATTTTTCTGCTTTTACTCTTCACTTCTCTCTTCTGTTCTAGCATTTGAGGTCTGAAGCAAACACTAATTAATAAAAATTTGCTAAGAAATCTCATCACTGCAGATTATATCTGTTTTTTCACCTCTTAAGATAACCTTCACAATTTTTGACATGCTTAGTCTGTGCTGCGGGTTTTGAAAGCAGCTGCAGTCTCAGGCAAGGCATCTTCTGCTGCTGCCTGCCCTCTGAAATGTCTTCAAGCCGCGGTCAGGAACCACTTGCTGGCACACCGACAAGCCACCATGTACCCAAGCATTTGGGGTCTGTCCTTGCAGAGGAAGCTATCTTGAAGGGAAGGGGTACAATTACAGTGCTGCTTTCCAGCTGCCAGCTGGGACACACCAAGCCTTGAATCGGCCCCTAAGACCCCAAGCACGTAGCCAAGATGCCTAAGGTAGGAACATCCTTGCCCCATGTTTCCTCTTAGCTGGCACAGAGGTGCCTGCTGCCCTTCACTGCACATACAGGGAAGGCAGGGAGCCAAGCCTCCCAGCTGAGGCACCTCCACTGAACGCTCTAAATTAGCTTCTGTGAGATGACCGCAAGCACGGGAGCATTTTCTCCGCCGCTGTGCACACCCGGTCCCCCCCCAGGTGCAGCCTGCTGTCACGCCTGTGGTGGCAGCTTCGTGTGGCCCTGAGGCCGTGCCAGTGACCACGGAGCCCGCAGACACAGCTTCGGCCCCTGCCCTGGATTTGAAGGCAGAGCGGATTGCTTTCTGCTGAACATGGGGCTCTGGTTCGGAAACGTGCCGTCTGGTGCGCAGGAGTGGGTCGTGTCGGTGCTGTGAGAAAGGCTGGTGTGCGCAGGCAAGGGGAATGGTGGCACGGCTCTGAAAAGTGACCAAGATCTTGGTATCTGCACAGTGGTTAGGCAGTCAGGAGACTGGAGACCTGCCGAGCAGGCTGTGCTTAGAGTCACGGAATAACGTAGGTTAGGAGGGACCTCAAAGGTCACCTAGTCTGAACCGCTCCTCAAAGCAGGGCCAACCTCAAGTTACAGCAGTTGCTTAGGGTCTTCCCCACCTGCGTGCTGAAAGTCGCCGAGGGTGGAAATTCCACTGTCTCTAGAAGCAACGTAACCCGGTGCTTACCCATTCTCAGTGTGAAGATGTTTTTTCCATACAGCTAGTCAGAATAACCCGTCCTCCAACATGTGACTGTGGCTTCCCTTCCTTTGCTGCGCATCTCTGAGGAGAGCTTGGCTCTGTCTTCTCTGTAACCTCCTTCTAGTTGAAAACAGCAGTAAGATCCCTCCTTAACCTTCTCCTCAACCTTCTCCACTCCAGGTCGAGCAAGCCCACACCCCTCAGCGTCTCCCTACACATCGTGTGCTCCAGCCACTGAACTCACTCCAGCTTGTGAACATCTCTTCTGTATGCAGGGGACTAAAACTGGACACAGTATTCTGAGTAACAAATAGAGGGGAATGATCAGTTTTATCTGTCTATAACCATTCTCAAAGCCACTTACTTGCCAACTACTGTACAATATATTCAGCCTATTTGTAAGCAAGGTTGTCCTGGATTTTATCTCAGCATTCTCGAAAGTCCCAGCAGAAGCGGGGATGAGACAGGCTTGCTTGCCTAGGTGAGGGAGGTAGATCTGATAATAGGTTTCACAGAGTAGTCCTTTGTCCCGTCTGTGATTCCAGAAGGATGTTGCTAGAGCTGCAAAGGGTTTTGTTCATTTCCAGGGTCATTTCACAATTCCCAGGCTCATATTTTCTAGCCCTTCTGTAGTACAGTTCCCTTTTCTATCAACTAGGCTTGCTCAGAAGTTCATATCCACTTTGCTGACATTTAGTCTTTTCGCCCATGTGCCTCGTTCCATTTTGAGCTCTTTTCAGCTCAAAAGACTTTAAAAAATAGATCTAGTGTTGGCTGTCTGAAGGCCCAACTGTTCGTTAAAACCCCATGTGGTTGCAGCTAAAAGTGCTCTTTCAGAAGATGCCACTTAGAATCTCCCCACATAAAGTATCACCAGAGGACTAGGAGAGAGATGAGACAAGTCGCTGAATGAAAGCAGAGTGCATTAAAAGGTACAGACTGCCAGCACAAAGCAGGAGATGTCAAAGAGCCTCAGGAATGACCTGTCGACTGACGTTGAGCAGCTCTGCATACACACCAGGCAAACAGCTGGCATGACAGCAAGGGAGGGAAAGGGTGACACGAGGAGGGTGGCCATGGAGAGAGAGGACAGAGGTGAACCTCCGTTGAGTGAGACAGGCAGGACGACTTGTTTGGACGGCTGCCGGTGAGGACTGCAGCCAGCACAGCCCCTGGATAGCCAAGCTTCGCCCTGTTGCCTACGTGCAACTCCCAGAGCCGGGGGCAGCATTTGTACAGTTTGTGCTTTGCATCAAGGCACGTTGGTTTTGCACACTTCTTGACTCTGTATCTGTTGGTAAAAGCAAACTTTTCAGCTCTTTATTTGCCTGGGCAGCTGTGATGACTGCAGAGGTCTCTGCCCCGAAGCGAGCTTCAGCTGTGGTTTCACAACGCAGCGTGCTGGGCGGCCATACCAGGTCCAGGCACCCTTGTCCTGCCTGTTGCTCAGTTCCTGCCATCTTGTGCTGCCTCCCCGTCACGCTCAGACAACAGCTTGCACTAAGGACAAGTGAGCCTTAAAGACATCCCCGAATGAATCCAAGACTGCTGTGTCATGAAACCACAGCCTCAATCCCCTACTCATGGCAGCAGCCTCCAGTCTGTCCCTCCTTCTGCCACTGTGAGTGTCTCTTTCCAAACCTCAGTGGTTTTTACTACCACGCTGTGTGTGGTAGTGAATGTGAAAACTTCCTGCAATATCTGGCAGCTTTCTTAAATGTGATTTGTCAGTCCATCTGAGGGAACACAGCTGCGATGGCTGCGTCATTTCTTGCTGATCAGATGTAGTGGCTGGTAATCACATTGATATGGAAGGAGAGGCTATCAGAGACTCTGCACCTCCCCTTTCGTACTCGGAACAATCCTCTGAAAGAATTTCATGCATATTGGGTGTCCAGACCTGGTATTAAGCACTAAACACCTCCTCATCTCTCACTTGTCTCCTCCCCTAGTCTTAGATAAGTGGACAGGTACTAGTAGATAGAAACAGAAATATGGTCATTGCCCTCAGATGCCTCCTTTGCCCCAGAACTTCTGCTACGTCAATAGGAATAAATGAGGTGAACCCAGAAACTTGGCTGTGTTGTTAATTCTTTAGAGCAATCCCTTGCACAGGTTGGCCTGAGTAAACTACAACTCACAAACAATTCAAGGATTTCAAAGTTCTCCCAGGTATGGTTCAGGAACCAGCACAAGCCAGGGTCTATCTAAAATAGACAATATGCATATTGCTACCCTGTTTTGGAGAGGAAAAGAGTTTGATAACATGGATGCAGGCTCTTCTGTGCCATTTGGCCTCAGAGAAAGGCTCTGAGGATGTTTAAAATAATTGCAGTCTCTGTTTCTGGCCCTGGGATTGGATCCTGCTACTCCCTCCTACAACTTGCCCTTCCCAATTTCCTCTGCCCCCAGTTTTGCCTCAGATGTTGGCTTGATATTCACATCTTCCTTACTGTCACTAATAGTAGGGCTGCCTGCTACTATTTTAAGAGTTTCACAGCTCTAGACATCTTTCTAAAAACATCAGATGCTTATACTAAGAAACTGTATGAGACTCATACCTGTCCTATTTAAAAAGGAAGAAGGAAAGACAAGAAGAAACAAAAAGAAAAACAGGAAAGAAAAAAAAAAAACACAACACAAAGAAAGCTAGACCTAAATGTTCCCTTCCAGCAAACCAGCAAACTTTGAAATATGAAATAGATGGAACCTAAAGACTCAGAAATCTAGAGGTATGCAGAAAGGATTCCTTAAGGACTGATCATCACTTAACCCAAATTTTGGAAGACATTACATTCTGATTTTAGCCACAGGGCTGAAGGAACATTTCTGATCCAGAAAACTCCCACCTGAACAGAGGTTTCACTCTTTTCTCAGTTTTACCAGTTCTATACTGAGGCAAATAAGTTCCATTCAGGGGAGCTAAGAAAACCTGATCCATGCTAGTGTCACTGGAAGGAGAATGAGGGCCAAACTGAGGGCCTGTATTTCAGAGAAGGTGATGGGTATATATATATCTTTTCTTCCAGGAGAGAATATAAACAAATAAACAGTGTTTGGGACAAATGAAAAGTTGACATCTCAAGGCCAGCTCACCACAAAAATTAACAGGCCAGAGATTTACTTGTCTTCCTGAAATAACAGAGAAACAGATTCTTTTTGACAGCTACAAAGTGAAGTGATTGCACATGGCAAACATTTAAGCTTTGAAAGTTTAATCTTCATTTGGAAATCTTTTCTGGCTGTTGTCTGTGCTCAAATAAGACTGAAACTCTGAGTTTGCCTAGTGCTCCCAGGAACAAGCCTGTGGATGCTACCTGCCCTGTAAATGGGTTGGCGATGTATTTTGATCCAGTTGCTGGAAGCCAGGTATAGTTTATTGTTCTTTTTCACATTAATGCTTTTTATCAGCTCTAATGAAAATTAGTTCTCCTATTACACCATGGTTTTATGTGGCCAGAGTGACTTGGGGTCATTTGCTTACCTGTCTGATATACATATATATTAGTAAATAAGAATTAGAAGAAAACCTATTTGATGATTTCCCACAGGAGATTTCAATGGAGCCAGGACTTCACTCTTCAAAGTGATGTGTAGAGAAAGTGTTTGTTCTATGAAATGTTTGTTGTTTTGGTTAAAATTTTAGATGTGGACATTGCTTTAAGAATGGCTACTGAACTACTGTCTACTTTATTTTGTTGTTGCTGCTGAGAGACCATCTCAGATTGTCACAAAAGGATAATGCCTTCTCATGCCACATTTCTGCCTGAGAGAAGCATCTGCAAAGATAAAAAATACTCTTGACATTCATTAAATTCTAACCTTTGATAATCTTTTGTACATTAAACTTAACCTGAAGTTTGCAGAAACCTGATAATCAAATATTGAATACTGTGAATGTTATCTTAGTGTTACCTTTTGCCTTCTAAATAAAAGCTAATGACTACAAATAAGTAGGTCTGTTTGGCTTTCAGAAGGCATAAGGGAAGTGACAGACTGGTACTGCGCTCGCTGACAATTCATAGGAATCACAGAAGGTCAGTTAATTTTGCTACCAGATGCTCTGCAAATGGAAAGTACACGTACCCTGGTTTTGCTAAGCCTATTAATGCAGTCATTAATTGCAGCCTCCTGCTCAAATAACACCCTGAATGTAAAATAAATGAAACGTTATTGAAGGGATTGCCCTTAGTCCAACCTGATTTTTGAATGAAGACTTCTAGAGCTCTAGTTCATGCTTGATAATCATTACATAGACAATGTCACTGTGTGTATAGCACCTAGACAGAGAAAAAATGAGGACCCGCAGCCTCTTTCTTTTCTGAGAACACCTTTCTGAGTTCTTTTCTTCAGAGTGGCTGTAAGTGCAAAGCTTCCCAGTGAAAAGCTTCATCACGCTTACACTTCAATATCTGCGGTGTCATTTGGTAGCTCAGGCAGGTACCTTTTTCCTTGTTTAACGTGACAGTGTTGTCTTGGGCTTAAAAACACTGGTTTGGATGTTATGCTTTGTTATTCAGTGCTTGGCACAAAGGAATCAGATATACCTTCATCTTTGTGATTCTTAGGGGAACCCGGGATCACTTCTAGTCTGTAGTGCAGGATACATGCACTGCTTAGGCTGCTGCACTTTATGGACCAAGATGCTCTCGTTCATGCCATTCTTCTTTGTTAAGATTATTTTTGCACCAACAGCCATGACAGGTTGCGTGCAGATCTGCTTTGTCAGATGTGGCTCAAGAGGGAATTAGTGAGAAGATGAACCCCTAGATAGCTAGTAAAGCAGAGTCATGCCAGCTGTCTTTCTTGTACAGTATCAAGCAGCTACAGCAGAAAGGGACTATCTTTTGTGCTTCACCATCTGAGATACATGTCCCTGCAACACTAGGAAACCTGACACATGGAGAAAATCAAAATCCTGAATTTTTCCCTTATTTCTAAATTAGAAACACTTCTTCCCTTCAAAAAGTTTGAAATCCTTCTGTCGTGGTTTAACCCCAGCCAGCAACTCAGCACCACGCAGCCACTCACTCACTTCCCCCCCACCCAGTGGGATGGGGGAGAGAATCGGAAAATAAAGTAAAGCTCGTGGGTTGGGGTAAGAACAGTTTAATAGAACAGAAAGGAAGAAACTAGCAATGACACTAATAACAACAAGAAAGTGACAGTAAGAATAAAAGGATTGGAATACACAAAACAAGTGATGCACAAGCCAATTGCTCACCACTTGCCCGAGCAGCGCTCCTCCTCCAGCCAACTCCCCCCAGGTTCTATACTGGGCATGACGTCCCATGGTATGGCATACCCTTTTGGCTAGTTTGGGTCAGCTGTCCTGGCTATGTCCCCTCCCAACTTCCTTGTGCCCCTCCAGCCTCCTTGCTGGCTGGGCAGGAGAAGCTGAAAGTCCTTGACTGAGTCTAAACACGACTGAGCAACAGCCGAAAACATCAGGGTGTTATCAACATTCTTCTCACACTAAAGCCAAAGCACAGCGCTGTACCAGCTACTAGGAAGACAATTAACTCTGTCCCAGCCAAAACCAGGGCACATCCCTGGAAGAAATTTATGCAAATACATTAATCATTTCAGTGGAACAGTGTTCTGCTTCAGTTTCATCTTCTTAAAACTCTTATTTTGGTAAGCAGATGTAACACTCTGCAGGAACAATATGCTAATATTAGTGTATTTTTTAAATTATAGAACCATAGAGTCATTTAGGTTGGAAAAGACCTTTAAGATCATAAAGTCCAACTGTTAACCTAGCACTGCCAATTCCGCCACCAATCCATGTCCCTAAGTGCCACACTTACTTGTCTTTTAAATGCCTCCAGGGATGGTGACTGAACCATCTCCCTGGGCAGCCTGTGTCAGTACTTGACAACCCTTTCAGTGAATAAATTTTTTTCCTAATATCCAATCTAAACCTCCCCTGGAGCAACTTGAGGCCATTTCCTCTTGTCCTATCACTTGTTACTTGGGA
>JAVKLA010000005.1:27118943-27131156 GCA_034782735.1 Sagittarius serpentarius | reverse complement strand
CCTCACCAGTGCCGAGTACAGGGGTAAAAATCACTTCCCTGGTCCTACTGGCTGCGCTATTCCTGATACAGGCCAGGATGCCACTGGCCTTCTTGGCCACCTGGGCACACTGCTGGCTTATATTCAGCCAACACCCCCAGGTCCTTTTCTGCCGGGCAGGTTTCCAGCCACTCTTCCCCAAGCCCGTAGCATTGCATGGGGTTGTTGTGACCCAAGTGCAGGACCTGGCACTGAGCCTTGTTGAACCTCATACAACTGGCCTCGGCCCATCGATCCAGCCTGTCCCGATCCCTCTGTAGAGCCTTCCTACCCTCAAGCAGATCAACACGCCCGCCCAGCTTGGTGTTGTCTGCAGACTTACTAAGGATGCACTTGATCTCCTTATCCAGATCATTGATAAAGATATTAAACAGAACTGGCCTTAATACCGAGCCCTGGGGAACACCACTTGTGTCCGGCCGCCAACTGGGTTTAACTCCACTCACCACAACTCTTTGGGCCTGGCCATCCAGCCAGTTTTTTACCCAGCAAAGAGTACACGCATCCAAGCCATGAGCAGCCAGTTTCTCCAGAAGAATGCTGTGGGAAACAGTGTCAAAGGTTTTACTAAAGTCTAGGTAAATGACCTTATCTAAAAGGTCATTTTAAAATTTTGAATTGGAATGCTTTGTTCTGAGGAATAGTCCTGGAAATTTTTCCTTGAAAGCTGACAGTTTCAGAACATGTTTGTCTCTGACGGAAGTGAATTGTGGAAGGGGAAGCAAGTCTGTTGGAGCTCCACTCTGGTGGGAAACTGCTGCTCCCAGGTACAGAGGCAGGCAAATTACTGTAATTGCACAGCCTATTGGCTTTAGTCAAAATGCTACTAAATGTCTGTGGAAGAAAACCTGTAACAAGAAGTATCTGTCACAATTATCAGGCCAATCATACTTCTTATTCCACTAACTTTTTCAAAAACAGTCCAATCCTTACATAGCCCCAGTTCTAACAAATCTCTATCCCATCTGGACACCAGCCTTTTTCCAAGAGGAGCTCCATGACACTGGGGAAGGAGGGATTTGTTTCCATAATTGTTAGCACAGATTTAGCTACATGGCTCCCCACTGTGTGGAGATGCCACGTACGACCTTGGTTGTGGCACATGCCCAAGACAGCCTCACTGGAGTTTCACATGGCTGATAATGCACAGGGGAGTCTTTCCTAGAAAGGCCTTATATTGTCCATCTCAGCACACTTTGGGAATGTCTCCTTTCCATTCTGAGTAACAAGAAGAAACTATCTGGTGTTGACGCAACGTTTTGGTGATGCAAGTGCAAGTGGCTGCACACAGGCTAGAGGTGACTTTTGACAGTCCTGAACAAGAAAACACAGGCAAATATCATATAGTCAAGCCACAGTGCACACCTAGTGCCTCCCTAGAGGCAGATAGGCTGGTAGCAACCTCAGCATTTCCTACCCTGCCTTGTGATGCTATCAGTTGGATGGACACTGATGTCACCTCCTGCAGTGGTGGATGAACGGTGTAGGGTGCCCAAGGTGCAAAAGTCCTCCTGACATGCCGAGACAGGTCAGGAAGCATGCCAGACTTTTCACTGAGCCTCAGTCCTGGCATGTAAAGATGATGTAGGAGTAGTCTCTGGGTATTCTGGCCATCAAATGGCAAGTGTCCCTGCTGCCACGATAGGGATGCGCAGGACAGCACCATGGTCCAGTCTGCCCTGCAGGTATTACAGACCAGCCTCCGGGCCCAGCTCTCATCAGAGCTTACCTCTCTCCCCATCACGTACCTCTGCACAGAGTCGCCTGATTAACTAACCCACAGAGCAGCGCTAAGAGTGATTACCTTGGCAGGGCTGAGTTATTTTCAGTGCCTGCAATTCTGTTCCCTCCAGGTGTAATTACAAGAGCGATTAAAACCAGCCAACTGTCTCCAAGTATTATTTCTTGAGAAAACAGGTCTCAAAATAGGCTATATATACTCTTCTATCTCAACTGTAGCTCAGGATGGCCTCAAAGCACTCTTACACAGCCTCTCTGTGTTTCTTTCCCTAAGCAAGCAAACCCTAGCCCCTCCTTTTTTCTGTTATTTCTCGTTATTAACTGTAGAGTGATTCTCTGAAGTTTTCATCCCCAGGCCTAACAGCTCTCTGGCTTTGGGCAGGACCTCCAGTATGTGTGATAAATTGCCTTCTCCCTCTTTACTCGAAGGCTGGCTCTCGACAACGTGTATAGCACTTCCCTGGTTCCCCCCCACAATACCCTCTAGTTAGGCCAGGACTACAAAGTCACAAAGGAAGGTCTTATAGTCTAAAAACTTCTTTTCACTGACTAGGTCATATACAGTTTTCATGGGTTTGCTTCTCTGTGCTCCTATGCTATTACACAAAATTGTCAACAGACCAAAACTACCCAGCAAACAGACTGCTATGGGCAAGGAAAGAAGCAGGCGCTTTTAATTTAGCCAAAAGGAGGATTGAAAAACCCCTAACCTAGAACACATTAAAAAATTAGATCGAGAGGTGATGAAGAATTGGAGTGTCCAATTGTGTAAGTGTTGTGGTGTAACCCCAGCCGGCAGCTGAGCGCCACACAGCCGCTCGCTCACTCCCCCCACCCGGTCAGGAATAAAGGTGTCCTTTTGGCTAACATTAGCTGAAGCTGAGCAGCTTCATTAGGCAGCCCATAAGAAATACTTACATTTCCAAACCACATTGTTAATATGCTTTCTGCAGTATTATAGCTTCTCAGAAAAGTGAAAAAGTAGATTTCAGCTAATATTATAGCAATTGTTCATACTTTAAAAAGAAATGTTAATGGGGAAACATTCTCTGGGTGATGAAGAAGTTCCTGATTGACAAATTTGTGTCTTGGGAAACAATACCCATTAACCTACGGAGCACAGAGGAGATCCCAAAGAAGGTAATGCAAAAAGATGCAAACCCCCTTGCTTTCACCAGTGTAGTTGTGAACTGAAATGCAAATCCTGGCTGTCTTACATATGCCAGCAGAGGACTCCTCTGACAAAACCACACTAATTGTATTAAAAATTAAGACCAGTAAGGCTGTGAAGAAAGACCTTTTATTAATACCTTTGTCTGTTGCACAGTGCCTGATAAAGTAATTTTCTTCATACGTATGCACTCTGACTGTAGGTAACAAGAAACACTTTCTACTTCCAAACACTTGCATCTGTATTATACCTGTGGCTCCAGAGACGCTTTCTGTTCGTTGAACCTTTCACCTCAAACGTGTTACCCGATGTTGCGAAAGGCTCTGTCATTTTATTGGACTGAACTTAATTTTTCACAGTTGTAAAATATCAAATACATTTTCTTTGAACAACCCCCCCACACACACCTTAAGGTAAAATTAGAAATACCTGGAACTGCAAGTGCCGCCTTTGCCTGTGGAGAGATCTCTGAAATGCATTTGCAAAGGGAGAATGAGCAAATTGGTAATTTTTGTGTTTAATTGCTGTAACAACCATGCCTTGTTTGCCTTTTCATTATTTAAAGTCTTGGCCATAAAATGAAGCTATGGAATAGAAAGCATTGCAGAAAATGGAGGAAAGACAAAAAAATGAATGAAAATGTTTGTGAAGCAGTTGAAAGATGGCTGCAAGCCAATGATACTGCTCAAAACATCTAGACTCTGACTGGCAAGAATGATGAAACTTCAGGAGCAAGCTGATTAAAGAGAGAAAGTAGAGGGTCTAACATAGCCAAAAAGTTGGGTTTTTTTTCCCAACAGCAGAATGCTGTCAAAAAGACATGAAACGGAGGGAAATAGTGTCTTTTTGTGTACACGAAGAGAGAATCAAGCCACTGCTCAGGCTAGACAGAAGAAATGAACTAAATAAATGTATGTATTATCATAAGTGCCTCAGATATGGACTGTTAATTTGTTAATGGCAACAAGCTTAACAGAAGCAAACTCAGGTAAATTCTCCTCTATCCACATTAACACTGAGTGGGGTAATTTAGAGAGTGCTGCTGCCCCATGAGCTATTCCTGCTCTGTGCTCCTGATTCAAGGAGGACTCAATTGTTCAAAGTGCTACATGAATGCATGGGAGCAGTTGCAATAACTCCATATTTGTATAGTACTACCTTTTAGCTAATAATCCTGGCCAGATTTGAGGTGGCCTGTGCAAAACGGCTTTGGGTATGTTACTAGTATGCTGCTTTAGTTTACTTGTTAATTCTTCTATAGGTTTCGGGGGTGGGGGGAGGTTAATGTTTTCTCTTTGTGATATTAATTTGTGGTACTATAGGTGGGGAAACAGTAAAGTCATTAATCATAAGAAAATCACTAATGCCAAAAATTTGCAGTAACCCCATTAGTCATTTCCTAAATTTTAAGCATACGGTTTTTGCTTTGCTTCCGACAACAGGAAAACGAGACATGACCTGGTTAGGAATAATTTTTTTGTTCTTCCCAAAAGGTCTTAAGAGTACCCACCACTAAATTATCAGAATGCAGTGGAAGTACTGTGCACTGTCGATCAGGCAGTTATTTTGATTAAGACTTCTAGTGCAAAAGCAGCTACACTGCGAGCTTTTGTGCTCTCATCCAAGTCACCATGCTGTCTGTTTGCCATTTTGGGCTTCACATGTGCAAAGCAACAATTATGCAGGCTATGTAAGTTTGAACACAATCTGTTGCCTGACAAAGGTCTCAAGACAGTATGTTTTCAGTTTTATTGTCCAGGTGCTGATTGGGGTTTATTGAATATGCCCTGCCTGAAGCCTATGTGAGGGAAGTACACAGTTTACGGTGCATGTTTCATAACTTGAATGTCCCAGAGTCATACCCTTATAGATCTTTTTCACCATTTCTCTGTTCTTCAGCAGGGTGTTGTTACACTTCTAGACTGCACAATCTCTTTTAACCCTGTCGCTATCATCACAACGGAGATTGGTAACAATGTTTTGTCACGGACGAGTTTTTAATAGTCCCTGCTTTATAAAATTCGAATTAATCAGACTTTTTGTGGATCAGACTCTCTCTTGTTCCAAATCACTTAATCTGTGTCACGAGAGGCACAGCTCTTGAATGGCAACTAACTCTGTGGCAAGCTGCCTCTGCACCCCCTTAGGGAATGTGTATGTGCAAACAGCCTCTGGGGTGGGAATGACTGCAGGGACTGTAAACAGACCCTTGTCTCTTTATTTTCTTCCTTTTTGTGATATATCCGAAGTATTGAATCCTTCTTACTAGCTTAGCTGTCGGCTTTTTACTTTTTCAGCTTTGGACTTTCTAGGAGTGCTTAAAAATCAGTTTTCAGAGCTGTTTGTCCTTGAGCCTTTTTCTTATTTTCCAGAGGCATTATTTATAGTGTGTGCTGGCCAGTTCTGTTCTTAGTTTCAGGTCCTCACATGTGAGGTTACCGACACTTAGCAGCATTTTGTTTGCTTGCAGGGGTGTAACTTGTAGGCAAGCACTACAGTTTGGAATGATTTCCACAGAGACACTGAGCCAGAAAAGTATAGGCAGGGAACCAGTTTCTTTACTCTAGTGTTCAGGCTTCTAAGGAGAATGATGCCACAGCTAGAGGTAAGCATCCCTCTCCTGTTTTCCACCCCAAGGTCTTCATGTTTTATATATCATAGAAAAAGAACTTGCCACCAAATTTGCACCATATTTAGCTTGTGGCTACCCAGTGTTGTTGCTTTGAAGGAGAATGCATATGTGGCAGGGGAAAGTGCATGGGCACAGTGATTTCACCAGAATCTGCCTTCCAGCCCAGGAGCAGAGGAAGGAAATCCAGAGGGCAGACCTGGCAGGGAACGTGGCAGATGCTATCATGGCCTGAAAGCAGTGGAAGTTGGGCAGAGAGACTCACAGCTGTGTGAGAGCAAGTTGGGGTTGATCTCAAACAGCTATAAAGTCAGTAGTATGGCTGGCTTGGAGGAGATGAAAAAGCCTGACTGGAGAAGCAGTGTAGGAGCAGGAGAGAGACTGCAAAAGCAGCTAAGGTGTTTACTGGAAAGACATCTTCACAGCAGCAAGGTCAGAGGGTGATGGCATGGTGAAGGCAAGAGTAACTGGGGAGCTGCTTTGGAAAAGAGCAGAAGGCAAAAGAAATGGAAGTATAAGGAAGAGTGTGAGACAGAAATAGTGAGCACTTCCCAGGTTTTACAGAAATCAGAGCCACTCGTTTTGTGGATTTGCATTCAAAGGGTCCTGGAAAAGCCACCTCTATTGCCATTGAAATTGTCTGCCTTTATATCCCTTTAAATACCCATTAAAATAAGAAACATGGATTAATATTTGAACCTATGTCACCTTATTTCAATATTTTCATTAAAAGTAACCTTAGTAGCTCGAAGTACCATAATCCAAGACAGAACAAAGCTCAACATTGGTTTGTTTGGTTGCCTTTCTCTCCTACCACACATCTGACATTCAGGATCACTATGTACTCTGCAAATCTTCACGCTTACTGTGCCAAGTTCTCCAAGGAAGCTGCAAGGGTTACTCCTCATGGCAGTCAGCCCTTCTTTTAAATTCTGCAGTTTTAAGTTATAATTTAATAGCTGGTCATAGCCAACAGATGTATACCAGAAAAAAATGTCAGTGTTGAGAAGTGGGCAAACACCATATTGAGAATGTGAAACAGGCACATAAGCTGCAAAAAGGAAGGAGTAATCTATCTCCTCTGCTTTGAGTTGGGCAGCTCAGCTGTGTCTTGCAACAGGTCCCACTCTTCAAGAAAGTAGTCTCACTCAAGGCAAGCAATGAGAATAATCAGATGGATAGAAAATTTGACCTGCGAGGGAAAAGACAGAAGAAAATGAAGTTCAGCTGGTGAAGTGCATAGTAACAGTTGCAAAGATGGAGATGTTAACTGCCCTTTGTCCCTGGTAGAAAAGACAAAGCTGTCATCCATGACTCAAGCCACACTTTGGGGCAAAAAAGAGATCTGAGGGTCTGTGGAGCCTGTAAAATACTGTCCGGAAAATACTGTCCAGAAAATACTGTCAGAGGCGTCTCTGTCACTGGAGAGTTTGAAGAATAGTTCAGAGAAGAGATATGTCCTAAATAAATATATTTAATCTTCTTATGTTGTTGATATGCAAAAGAAACATTGATACTATGGGTCAGGGTTTTGAGGACTAATAAATACAGCATGTTATGCTGTACAAATTATGCACTGACACAACACACTATGAGAAGAAAACCTTTACATCTACTATTGAGTATACGCAGATGATTTGTTCTCTTGTCAGACACTATCTATTAATGAAAAACAGAGAGAAAGAAGTAGAGAAGGTCAAACACAATCCTGATACGAGGCAGCTCTTCCCTACAGTGATTGCAATCTGGATTTTCTTCTGAGCTGTACAGGGTGGAATGTCACTTGCCAACACTGTTTGAAGGGTGAGAAATCTGGATTGTATTAGTAGATGATTTTGTTAATTATTAACTCAAAGGATTGTCTGCCTGTTCCTGGATGATTTCCATTCTTTGTATATTCATCTCTTTTCTTTTGCCCAATAGATAATTTTCTTAACTTTTTGCACTGAGATTTTTTAAAAATATCTTCCTAAACTAGCTATTCCTTCTGTAGGAATATGCCACAGCTTTCAAGTTGCCTGCAAATGTATTGCTACTTTGCAAGATTTAGATCCAAAGCAAAACAAAAAAACTGAAAAGCCCAAATTCCTTATAGCACTGATATATCATATGGGATTTTTTCCTGGTTGCTTGGCAATAGAAATGTAGGCATGTGACTCCCTCCTCCATCTCCCTGGCACCACTTGCAGATATTTTGTCTTGGCCTTTCTTCTTTTGTTCTTACCTCTCTGTGGGAGTGTTAGTTACGAAAGGGTTTTCAGCCTGAATTTTTTTTCTCTGAATTTATATCTCACTGTTTTCTTTAGAAGACCGCTATATATTTAAAGACGTGACAAATGGCAGCTGGGGATTAGAAGGGACAGAGCAGTGGGAGAACAATGTCACCTAAGTTTAGGCAGCTAACTGAGGCGCCTAAGATACCAGCTCATCTGCAGTGTCTCTGTGTCAGCGGGGAGAAGAAAATGTCACCAGAAGACCATTCAATACCCTTGGGACCTGAGTCACCACCTGGACCTGTCTACGCATCAGCCACTGGCCTCAGAAGGAGACCAGGAGAGAAGAGGATGGTCCTTCTCACCCAGGCACCTCAGCAAGGCATTGCGAGTCAGGTGGGCTCCCCTGCTCAGAAAGGGTGACCACCAAAGGCACCTACGGCAGGCCCTTCTGCACAGAGAGGCAGGGTCTTCGAGCAGATAATGCAGGATCTTCACTGCAGGGTCAAAAGACCACCTAGTTCTGAGCTCCTGGGTTAGACCAGTATTGAGATCATTTCCACATCTCACTCACTGTGCCTTCTCCAAGAAGGCAGTTCTTGGTAGCACTTGGACTGCTCTGCTCTTCTTTCTACAGCCATAAAGAGAGTTTTTGCTCCATACAACTTTCCCAGTGAACTTGCCTGTCCTTCTGCATCCAAAAAGAGTTGTGGGAAGGCAGGCAGGGGGCTATCAGCACCTGTGTGACTTAGGCCACAACGTCACTGCAAGGCAGGTGAATCACCAGTCCAAAGAAAAGCAATTCTGGGCCTCAAGCTTATACGTACATTTGTGCCACCTACTGAAAACACCTCATGGGTGAATGGAAGAGTAGGAGCAAGAGCTGAGAAAGAAAAGAGCCCCAACTGCACTCGAGGCAGGAGGGTTGACCCAAAGTTCTTTGCCCTCACCTATCTCTCTCTTGCTCATGGCCATGGTTGCTCCCCAGGCAGGAGCTTCTCATCTGTTGCAGTTTTCAGCAATGAAGGTAAACAAGTCCTCATTTTGGTTTATCCTCATGCACGGTACTGGAAGCCTTATTAGTCCAAGAGCTGATTCAGAAAGCAGATTACACGTGCCTGCCTTAAGGACAGGAAAAACTGCCCAAATTTAATCCACAATCACAAGGCTATCAGGGTACAAAGTCAGTAATGGAGACATACCTAAGGGTTTACATACATACACATCACAAAACAGGTTAAATCCTGACACTTTCCTTGCTTAATCCATCATGTATACATGGTTGCCTTTCACTTCTTCCTCTGAGAAATGTCTGCAGGCAGATTGCAACATCCTCAGATATGGTCATTATTCAAAAGGGTTTTCATATTGGTTTGCAGAATGTTTCCGAAGCGCAGAGCACGCGAGTGTTTTGTAACAAAGCGCTGGTTATCTGGGCTTTGTTGGTTGAGTAACTCATGCATTGCTGGGTTTGCCTCAGGATTGGAGAACACAGTGGAAGGCTGATGGCAAGCTCTCATTGCCATCATCAAATATACCACTGGAAATTTATTGCCAGCTGAAACACCCCTCTAGACCGAGTGCGCAAGTTAATAGCCTGTCCTCATTTAGATGTGAATGTGAGAGTGTCATGAACTCAGAACTTGGTCTGGGATTCAGATAATTATTTATAGGCACGTATGTGTTTAGGCTGTTGGCTCAGCTCTGGTGGTGTATCTGTACAATTGTTCAGTCAGGTGGCAATGCATGTGGCAAAGTGGCAGCTCTGTAGCCTTGATTTATTCATCACAAGGCGCATTAGTTTCTTGATGCAGTTTCTGGAGAAGTATTTAAACCTCCAGCTGGCACAACGTAAAGTAACATTCTAAAATAAAAAGGCGATGTTTGTGCCCTTTCAGTACTTAAAGGGGGCTTATAAGAAAGACAGGGACAAACTTTTTAGCAGGGCCTCTTGCAATAAGATAAGGGCTAACGGTTTTAAACTAAAAGAGGGTAGATTTAGACTGGATATAAGGAAGAACTTTGTTATGATGAGGGTGGTGAAACACTGGCCCAGGTTGCCCAGAGAGGCGGTAGATGCCCCATCCCTGGAAACATCCAAGGCCAGGCTGGACGGGGCTCTGAGCAACCTGATCGAGTTGAAGGTGTCCCTGCTCATTGCAGCTGGGTTGGACTGGATGGCCTTGAAAGGTCCCTTCGAACCCAAACTATTCTGTGATTCTAAAGGAAAAAGTAATGAGTGGTCTGGAGTGGAGCCGACTGCACACAGGACTTTGGCATAGCGCAGAATAAAGAGCCTCTCAGACACTGTGTGCCTGAATCTGGGCACGATGCATGCAAGAGAACGGGAGTGACTGGCGTCCACAGACACGGTGTTTCAGTGCAAGCTGCGGAACCCCTCTCACAGAAAGCCCTATAGTAAGTACTGGCAGAAGCGGAGATCAGGCCCCAGTTTACCTCTTCGGTGACAGCCCTGAATTGCCATTTCCTACTTCTGCGTGTGCGAGCACATGCTTGCAGTCCAGCGTGGTGATTTTGATGCACCTGCAGTGTCCCAGGCTTACCAGGAGCTAGCCCAAGCACAACCTTAGGGCAAACTGCTGTGCGTGTGGTCAAAAGCCACTTCGTCCATAGCCAAAGGACACTCAGAGATCCAAAACCACTGAATCAGATCATATGCTTTCATTATGTCCCTTGCATTGGTCAAGATGTGGCTTTTTTTAAGAAAAAATACTTCAAATGGCTGACATTTATATTAAAGAGGTAGAGCCTATACTGTTTAAAATTATGTTAAAAACGAATGAAATAAAAACTGTAATAAATACAATTGTATATCAAAAAATGCCAATATAGATGAAAAGGAGTTTATAGTAAACCAGTAATCTCAAATTATTAAATTCCGTAGTGCTTCTTTAGAAGAAAACTCTCTCTCAGCCAAGCTGATTAGTGTTCTAAGAACCACTTTTTCTCAGTGTCACTAATGTGACTTCCAGTGAGTCACTAAAAGGACTCATTTCTGAAATGATTTCCAAAAGATCTTTTGAAAATCCATCTTGGTTTAGAAGCTCCATCTTTCTTGTCATTACCTGAGAAGAGCACTGTCGCTTCTGTCCCACAAATTTCTAACTAATAATTTGTTTTCATATCCCAGTATTCCACATTATCATGGAAAAAAAAAAACATTGCTCCAGTGTGGTATTTTTCCATTTGCAAAAGAAGGGATTTATTCAAGAATGCATATAGCTGCTTCCGCCTCAAGAAAGATAGCGGTGCTTTTCCTTCATCATCTCTGCAGTTTTCTGAGGGTAGCTTGGGACTTGACGTGGTGCTGGGCACATCGCCGTAGTGTTACCACTATGGTCTTCTGTGGGCTAGCTTTAAGCCACAGGAGGTGGCCTTTAGCCAGCACAGTCCTGTTTGTGCACCCTCAACCTTGTTGGCCTGCTTGGGCTCCTGGTCTGGCCCTCAGGAAGGTGACAGAGACCCTGGCTCTACCTCCAGGGTCTCCCGTCAGCGCACATAAAATGTGAGAGTTGTTTAATGAATTTCTGTGCTAGCTTCTAGAAAAGGGGAGCTAATAGTTTTTACCAATGATACAATAGAAGGTATTTCATTGGCATAACATATTAACCCAGTTTGGAATTTGGGCAGGGCATATCCTTTAACCCAAGTATGTCCTGGGACCTGGTAGAACAATGACATATTGTTGTCACATTTTATGCACACACTCATCTTCACCCCACATTGCAGGCTCCAGAAAATAATCCCCTGGGAGTATAATATTCCCCAGCACTGTACTTGGGCACAATGCCAGAACGAATTTAAGAAGAGGACCAGCATTTTCAGGTTCTGCAACGCATCTTCCTGCAGCACTATGGGACTGCTGTCATCTTCACATCCAGTTCACAATCAGATGCTCCTGGCTTTTCTGGCACTGAGAGACACAAAGATGGTTGTTAGGTTGGGTGATTAACGGCTAATCACCAGAAACACAAAGGCCTGGCAAGGAGCAGATGAACAAGGGAGCAGAGGAGCCCCAGTGACCCAACAACCGGGAAACCGGAGCATGCTGAATTGGCTGCTCTGAAGACTATCCAAGGAGAAGTATTCACCCATCATGGCTGGTGTGAAACCCACCAAGATGAGTTAACACATTCCTACTGAGAACAAAAGATCATCATAAATAGGATTTAATCAGAATATCAGTTAGACTGTGGTGATGAAGCACAGGGCTCAAGCAGGCAAGTGCACTGGCTAGCAACCTGTTTACACATAACCAGGCCCCTCTTGTCCCTTTTTACCTCTGTTTTCGCTTGCTTGTTCCTCCCCAATCCGCTTTGATGCCTCCCTTTCCGCACCTTTGTTCCATCCCCTAAATATCCCAAGAGCCTCATACATTCCTACAATCTCCTTAAAAATTC
>JAVKLA010000005.1:27067409-27118843 GCA_034782735.1 Sagittarius serpentarius | reverse complement strand
ACGTAGTAAATTTCATACAATCCCCAAATGCCCCTCCCAGTGTCCTGCAGTGAGCCCTGTGCCCCTGTAGGCAGTAACCCCTGGCAGTCTGCAGGCTGTTCTGGGCAGGTAGTTTCTTTGCTTAACTCATCTTGGCTTGCTTTTTAAAAGTGAGCTTATGTCTAGTTTTGTGGACGGAGACGTGGCCCTGATGTGATTGTCCTCTATTTGTATTCATGAAGTACTAACTCATAAGAAAAGTATCACTATTCCATTATAACCTTTCCAAGCCTGACAGCCTTGTACAGTGGTTTCTTATTACAGTGAAGTCTTTTGAAATAAGGATGAGGATTCTCCCCTCCTCCTTCGCCTTCTCCATCATATTTTTACATTTTTAGGAAAGTTTCTAAAAAGGTATAATAGGTAGTAAGGCCTATTATTGGAGTTTCTCAGAGAGGCACCTTGGAAGATGCCTTTTTTAAACACTGTCCTTTATTTCATTAATAATGGCAGCTGTCCAGGAGTAAATCAAAACTCGAGCAACAAGTATGACAAACAATTGTTTTTCCCCAGAAACAAACTGCAAGCCTTCTGGTTCCACCCTTGCTTCTCCACCTGCCATCAGGCTCTGCTGTCGTACTGTCTGGTCCTTTCATAACTCTCAAAGCCAACAAGAAAAATCACATTTCATTTCCAAAATGGATTTCAGGTCAAATCCAGCTCTTAAGATCAGTCTCCATCACTTCTCCATGAGCATTAGCGGCACCAGCCTGTGTAACCTTTCCCAATATTCATTTCACACGTATGAAAGTACACAGATGGCCAATTATGCCAGTGACTGCACTGAATTATTATGTGTAATTAGAGATGGGAGCAAGTCTCTAAGCTGAGAAAAAAGTCAGGTCTGATTCTATCAGACTTGGGGATTTATGGGCTTGGGGAGGGCAGCCAGTTTGTCCCTTGTCTGTACACGTAGTGCTGTGGCACAGACATTTCGTGAGCCATTCACATCAGGAATGTAAGTAGGGGATAAGGAGGTGATGCGAGGTGCAGGAGGATAAGGAGGTGACGCACCGCTGCCAGGAGCACACGGGAGGAGCTGGGGGCAGCAAGGGAGACCTCAGCGTACGGCCAGGCCGGCTTCGGAGCATGGGGCGGTGGGGGGACAGGACACCAGTTTTTTAATTCGTAACTCTGCTTGACTGCAGGGCATAGATTGCTCAGTTTCTTGCTAAATATTTCAGATCGAGAAAGGGGGGAAAAAAAACCACCATGAGAAAAGGGAGGTAGCGTTATTACTTACGTAAATAAGACGGCTGAGGAGTAAGCCCACTTCTCCTCCTACCCAGCCTTGAGATGAATTAGTGGCATTCATTTCTACCCTGCTACGTTCTACAAGAAACACAAGGATACACTTTTCACTTTAGGGTTGAGTAGAACAACTTGACTGTGAAAAATCAAAGCTTTTAGACAACTGCAAAGTATGCATTAATACTAAAAGAATTACATGCAGGCTGGTATTTTGTTCTCTTCTTTCAAGTTTATTCAAGTACAGAAGTAATTAATTCTTCAAGCACAGTTGAACCTTGCCTATTTTATACTAAAATCTGAGTGACTCACTGGAAGTTGCTAAGTTTTTCAAATTCATGAGCATGAAAGCAATGAACAGCAGAAATCGATGCTTCTCAAAACATACTTATTTTCATTTGATAACTTTTGTTTAATGTCAGTTCAGATACTACAAAGTTGCTAAACAGTCACCAAAATAAAATTATGGTATATTTTATAAGCAATGACCTCTCAATAGAAAAGCTTCCTAGCCCCTTAAAAGATGTCCAGTGTGATCTTCTACTGAAATGAGGGAGAGATTGCTAATTTTATGAACCATCTAGAAAGTGTGTGGTAGGTCTTGGCAATTATTTTTCAATATAATGGGCTACTGTTTACTGCTATACATTTTTTGCAATAGTGGCACTTACATTTAAGTTGGCAAAATGTTAAATATTTGACAAAGCTCCCTGAAGATTGTTTCCTGGGTATATTTATTAAGTTTCTATAGCAAGCATTTAAATACATTGCCCTATGCATTATTTTTTTACAATATTCAGTTTCCTTTCTACTTGGTCAAACAAAGCATTTTTCAGCCAACAGACTCATCAAAACACTTATCAGTCTCCAAACTTCATTCCCATTTTTGAGGTCTGATCTTTGAAGAGCTATTACAAACAGTCTAATGCTGTATTTATGAAAAACACTAAGAAAAATTAATTATAAGGAATGTGCTTATCACAATTTTAAGGTTGTCAAGTTAAAAAAATCATGATGATATGAAATGCAAACCTCAGAAGAAAGCAATACAGTGTGGCATGTAATATTTTCTAGTTAATATTGTTAATACATAGCTACATATAAATAATTCTTTCTGCCACGGCAAATCTAAAAAGAGCAATCATCTCAAACATTTAACATCTAAGCATCTCCTTACGATATACATCATGTAATGAGACCCTCAAATTAAATAATATATCCAAAACCAACCAACCAACCAAAAAAACCCCAAACCCCAAAACTCTACGGTGTGAGCATTAGTTTTACATGGATCTGAAGCTTGCTAGATGCCTCCTGAATTGCTACTGTTGCTGAATATTATCAGTGGGCTCCACTAACACGGTTTCTGCCTGCATATAAACAATAATCAATTACAGCTCTGCTATTTTAATAGCTCACTGTTTTCTCATTCCCTCCCTCCCTCTCTGAGGTTATGAGCATGGGTTGCAGTACCTATAGCCATGACAATAGCTGAAGTAATTATCTGTTCCAAACATCATTAGATCAGCTAAAGTGGAGTGTGACCAAAACAGCTTTGCACCACCCTTCAAATACTGCCTGGCGTAACCTTCGCCTTTCATGCAGAGCCATGCAACCACTAGTCCAAGCTTTCATTGTGATCCAGGGAGGTCATTTTAATTCTATGTGGGTTGGTTTTCGATCCAGAGATGAAAATCTCAGCCCTAGTTTCCAAGATAGCCTAATGCTTCTGGCTCCCAGGTCAGGGTATCCTGGTGTGTACCAAGGTATGGCCCCAAAAGGGGAATAAAATAACCAGGGCTAGCCAGATGACTTTTTTTATTTCAACTTGCTTTATTTTTGAAAGAAAAACAAAGCTGTGCTGAGCTGGGACACAAAGGCTAACAATCAGAACATTTTTGTGGGAGGGAAAAGCCTGAAAAAATTCCTCTTTGGAAGGCTGCAGACATTTTTTCGGCTTGTCTCCTGGGCTGCCCAGCTCCTCTGGCTGCCTGCTACATAGGCGGGCTCCCGCAGAGCTGAAAGCCTGCTCCGCAGAAAGAGATGGCTAGAGAGCATGCGGGGGGGAAAGCCTGAAGCCTGCTGACTACCAGGAAGAGAGACCAACCGAGGGACCGCCGCTCTCTCCTTCCCTGGGCGGGTATGGCGGCCCTGGGCAGCAGGCACCCAGCTAACCAGCAATCTACTCTCCTGGTGACCAAGAGGCTGCTGCCATCAGGAAAGCCACCGTTTGAGATAAGAGCTGCGGAGGCAGCCAGCCGAGAGCCCAGGAGCCCTGGCTGTGGTGGCAGCTGGAGTTATATACTGCTCAGATACCAGCTATCCCCTGCGACCACCAGCTGGGGGACTTGGAAACCCCAGCCCACCTCCAGGTCACCAGTAACAAGCAGATAGAGAAGGCTTTGAAGACAGTCAAAGGGAAGGTTGAACTGGCAGAAGAGTCGGCTCGAGAAACTCTTTTCCAACAGACTGGCATTTCTCAATGGAAAATCGTTTCATTAGGAAGCTCCCGATCACCCTCTGTAACATATACGCTAAGGCTGAGTGATAGACCTAGTATGTGAACATTTAAGGGAAAAATGAGCTTTGATTAGTTGCAGGGAGCATCACCGTGCCAGACCCTACCCACTGGTTGGTGGCCAAGAACCCAGCACTGAAAGCAAACGCGGGCAGTGGGGTGTGTAACGAGTCTGGAGCAGGGATCCACAACGGCCCGTGCTCTCTTGCTAGTGGAGGTGCCATGATCTGATGAATTAAAAAGCTGGGTTGACCAGTTTTGTCCATTAGGAACCTAATATGTTCTGGAAGAGTTATCACACAGCTGGTAGCAGCCTCTGAAAGTTTCAATAAAAAAAGTGTTTGCTGAATGAAAAGGAGATGACTCTGTGGCTAGTCATCTAGTTCCTGTTTAAACTAGATTAGCTGCACGTGGACATTTCAAGATTTCAGGTGCTTTTTTTCCTGATGCTATTAAGTGCCCAAATGGGGCCCAAGACAAAAATTAAGACTGAAACTTCAGAATCATTAGGTTTGCTGCCTGAAAAGAAATGGTCATTTATAAACTATCTAGCAATGAGATACATTTAGCAGCACCCGACATCCTTCTGCTATGCTTTATACTAGGCAACAAGAGCTCTAATCCCCCTTATTTCTTGTTTTATGTCTTTTATGTCTATTTTTATACTTTTGTTTCTTTCTTTTCCTCTCAAAGGGCTAAGATAAGCATACTCAACAAATGTATTTTTAGCTTAGGCTTCTGATCGCATTCCTGCAGGACAAAGGAATTGTAGATCTGCTTGCAAATCTTACGTTACTTCTTTTAGTTGTCTTTATGCAATTTTGGATTAGGCTTTCAGTATCTACCTGCAGGGAATTCATGCTGAGCCATAAAAGCCTATTACAGCAGTGACTGGTGAGGCACTAAAAATACCTTTGTCTGAAACAGCTTGTTTCAGCTCTTTATCAGGCACTGAGGAAAGTGTGCTGCATAATACCTTACAGGAGAAAGATGATTTCCAGAGGACAAACACAATACCTCTGGAAGTGACAGAAGGAGAAAAAAGAGAGTGTGACAAGCTAAGCACTGGATGTTCCCTTCCATAAAAGAGGAAACTCTTCACAGAGCAACTCTATATAGTTAACAGAAGCTACCCTGAAAAAAGGTAGCCCCGGTTCGACGCTCTTGTTCACAAACTTGGCTTGCACTGGCCGTTGTTCTCTTACTCCTTTCTCTAATTCAAGCTCAGATTTCCTCTTCCTCCCCCTGTGTCCCATCACTTCACCTCTCCGTAATTTCTCAGACACTATTTTTGATGATTTCTCATCTGTTCTCCTCTCATCTTCTGATCGTCTCTCCTACTGATGTGCTGATACATCAGTGATTAAATAAGCTGCAGTCTTCAGCCTTGATTGATTTGTCCTTCTCTCCCATCCTAAGACCTTCCCTTCTAACTCTTATATCTGTTTTCCTTACTTCTGCTCCCATCCTGCAGACTAGACTAACTTTCTCCACATGAATTTCACTTGACCTATTTTATTCTAGCTATCTTCTGTCTATTTCTGTTTCTTTAATTTAGCTGACAGTTGAGCCAACACCAACAGTCCAAGATATTTTTACTTCTTAGACCTATCCACAAGCAGTCCTGTTGCCTGAAACACAGCTGGGGTTTTCTGACTTTTCCTCGCCAGTCACAAACCCAGGGAGCTCTTTCTCTCATAATACAGAATTGTTGTACGTTTACTTTGGTCCATCGTTTATTAATTCATCATGTCTGTATGCGAGTATTGGAGCAGCATATGGTCATAGTGTCACCATTAGAACTAAACCATGCCTTTAGGCCTTAGCCTTTCAGGAATTACAGTAAATCATAGTCAGCTCAAGTGTAGATACAACTCAAGATCACAGTTCTCGATTTGTGGGATGAAATTCAGAGAGTTTCTGTTGTTAAAAATGAACAAAAATATTCAGAGATTTTTAAAGATAAAAACACTCATACCTGTCTATAATTTTCAATTCAGGTCTCAAATGCGGGTTGGGAACAAGATTAAGTGTGAGTCTAGCTACCTTTTCTTGCAATTATTCCTTCCAGAAGTCAAGCAGTGCATATAAAACACCACCAGCCAAGAAGATCAGTAATTCTGATACAGCAACATTTTTACCTGTCATTACACGGTGTGACGTGATTTAAACCTGAGTTTTGGCTAAGCTGAAACTATTCTCCTTATTTTTTCCTATAGTCTGATGTTCCTACACTTCAGAGGCAATACATTATGCAGCTGATTTTCACAAAATAATGCAGCTAGCAAGGAGAGTTAGCCACAGCAAAAAGGATATCTGATGCATTGACCACAATAATTATTCAGAAAGACTGAGTTTTAAACAGTCTGAATCGGTGAGCGCTTGAGGGGCTGTTGCTCTAGCACATGCCAGGCCTTCCACTGAGAAAAAAGCACATATATCGACACATTATTATTAATTATTATTATTTTTAATTAATTAATTAATTAATTAATTAAAAATAATTAATTAAAATTTTAATAATTAAATTATTAATAATCTTCATTTGTCTGAGTATTTCTGGTCAGGAAAGTGTCTGGGAGATTTGGCAGCCCTGCTGCTGCTGCGTTTCCCTGGGACTCGAGGCCTGAGCTGCTGCAGGCAGTGACTCCTGGTTGCTCCCTCTTGGTCAGACTGGGGGCAGTGGGGCGGCTGCCCCCAGAGCCTTGCCTAGCTCTCATCCTGAGTAACACCCAGCTGCACTTGAGTTAGCAGGAATTCCAGGGAAGAGGAATCCCTGAGCATCCCCGAACATCCACGGCAGCATGCTATTAAAGGTATGCCCATATACTGAAGAGATGCATTAAGCAACTTGTCCTTTGGACATTGCTGAAGGCCTCTGTAGAGGGTGATTGACCCTGGAGTGAAATAAAGAATAATAATACGAGGTGCAGGAGTTTTTAAATGCTCCAGCTTGCATGAACTGGAAGCTATTAAAAATCATAAGAAAGGAAATGCCAGAGCCCCACACAAGGTCTACACAAAGTTCAGACTATACAAGCTAAACATTGTGCAACACCACCAGCATGTTCAGTATATCTTATTTGAATGAAGTGTAAATAGAGTTAGTTAATTTATTAAGTGCAGTCTTCCTTCTCTGTTATGGTTATGTGGAAGCATCTTGTTTTCTTTTTAAATAGAAAAATAAATTACAGACCCTCCCATCCCCTGTTTGCAACCATCCTTCCCCCTTCCAAGAAGCAGCCACTGACTAAAGACACACCACACTGAGCAGCTTTATAGAAGGCATCTTTATTTAATACAATAAACCTGTTACATGGTGTTAGCATGGGGCAGTAGTGGAAGTTCCGATAACAGTAAGTAAGTTTTACATTATCCATGAAAGAGCTAAGTAAAAAGCCTCAGGCTCCATTGTTCCTACTTATAGGGTAACAACCCCAGAACCATTTATTTTTAATGCTGCTTCTAACTGAAGCAAGCGGAAAATCAAATTTGAAGGTTTTGCGTGAGCATCAGAACTGAAAAAATAAGCCAGGAAAGGAACTGACTGGCTCTCTGCCACTGGCCCAGAAGTCCAAAACACTATAGAGTCCTTAACAAAATATCTGAAGAAGCAAAGAAATCACATAATACTTTGTTAGGATGTTTAATAAATATTTTATCTCCTCCTTAAATACTCCTCCTAAATTGTAAGTGTGACACCTATGAACACAGTTACAGCAGGTTGGAAAGTTAGCAGCACCCAGAGCAGCAAGAGAGTTGGCAGGGTTCTGCTAAACCCAGTGACAACAATGATCATGTTATTATCCAATGCTAACAGTAAATAATAGCCATTGTTACAAGATCACAATGAACCTCCTAAAAATGACCAATTTGTCCTCAGCAATCTGCTCCATGCATCTAATGTGGAGATATGTACTGCTATCCATGTGATGAATCTCATATGTAACAGTTTTCATTAAAAAAAAAAAAGGTTCCCGTGAACAGATAGGTTGTGTGGGGTTTAGCCTCACCCCTATGACACACCTCTTGAGTACATGTGCTTGCAACTCATGCTCAAGGGAGTCATGGGACACTTAGTTCTGTTTAACAGGGATGTTGGGGTTGTTGTCACTCATCCTCAGGAAATTCCTACAAGCTTGGTTTGGCTCATCTCAAGATTTGCCCGTTGATCAGAAATTATTTATCTGAGAAGGGGTCCCTGAACACCACAAGAATGGTGAGTGAGCAGCTGCAGTACAAAATGGGACGGTATCTGTAAAGGTCAAAAACCTTGAGTGAAATTTGCTGAACTATTGTGTAAATGAAAAATTAGTCCTTGATCAGAAGCTGACCAAGGTCAAACTTCAGACTGCAGGGTTCAAATGAGTCCAAGAATTCCCAAGATGTTCATTGGGAAGGGAAAACTGAGCCTACATGCTCAAGGGTCAATGGGTTCCTTCTGCTCACTGAGCTCTGTTTGCCGTCAAAAATGGCTTTGTTACAACCTGCCAAGCGGTGCTAATCCATGGTCACTGTGGCAAAGCCTTCCTGCAGAGATATACATCTAACTAGCTGAGTCCTTTCAGGGCTGAGGAACTCCGAATTTGAGTGCACACCCTTTGCATGATTCCCGAAGGAGGAGGGTTTGTCAAAACTCCCAGCCATACCTGGTCAAGAAACTGAAATGTTGAAAAAATTCTACTGCCAGTTCAGGGTTTTGGTAAATCCTTCTCATTCAGAAATTATCTTACCACATCCTTTGTACAATTCAGGAAGCTACCTTCAGAATTACAATTTACTTTTGTAAAAATCTCCAGAGGCTACCATCAAGTCTAAGCTGGCAAGTAACCAGACCTTTTGTCCTAGACCCTTTGTTCACCATCACGTACCATATCCGTTGCTCTATTCTTGTAAACCTTAACTGCTTGCAGTGAAGACTTTCAGTGAATGCCCTTGGCAGGAACTGACTTATTTTAACTGAACTGGTCAATGTTATCACGGGCATCTGGCCACTTTTCAAGGGTGGCTAGCTCAGAAGACCTCAAGTGAACTTTTGCGAATGCTTATCAACCACATGAAATATTTTCAGGATAAGATAACCCACAAGAATGCATACTAACCTTCTTGAGTTTTTTCTGATTATTTGGTTTATTTTAAGCATGTCTTGTGGAGCTATCTAACCAGACATCAATGACAAATGCAGTGGAAGATGAACAAGGCAGCAAGGACTGTTGACCTGGCATTGTTGGCAAACTGCGCTACATTTCTTGTAATGGTTTCAGCCTACCTAAAGTACTGGTGCCTGTGAACAACAGCTCTAAGAAGACCATTACAGACTACACTTTCAATAGCCACACTTTCCAAGAAAAGGAAGGAAACCACTGAGACCAGAAAAGAAAAATTCAAGAACTTCCTGAACTCTGAGCCAGTCAGTCTGCATCACTGACATGTACTCACGGACTGGACAATGAAATGCTCTTATCTCTGAGATTGTCTTCTGCCGACTTACCATATTCTCCATAGAAACGTTGGGTTACCATGCTTTTCATCAATCAGCTGAGGCGACAATCCAAACTGCTGAGGACAAATCCAGAGATATATTGAGGCCAGCTCCTTGTCCGAGCTCTGAAGCCAGCTTTTCCTGCAGCACTTCAGTGAAAAACGCTTGTTTATGCTTTTGCTGTTATAAGCTGAACTAAGAGTGATCATTTGGGAGACTGGATCTTGAAGGCTGTGATTAATTACCTTCAAGTTGCAGGCAATTAAAGATGTAGATCCTTAACTCTTGAGCAAGTTAATGAGGAGATACACTGTAAGGCACACTGCAGCAAAGTAATGTTAACTACCACTCTGGGAGAAGAGAGAAGATGAGAAGACCTATGCTGGTACTTACCCACCTTACCTGTACAGGTTTTCTCGCCGAAAAGGAGGGAAATACTGTAGGAACCTTGTGTTAAAAATCAAGGAGCTGAAAATGCAGGACTAGAATGAATATTGCGTCAAGAAATCAGTTTTGTCCTTGGTTATATAAGACAGCCTGGAAAGATCATGTGGGGCTGAAATCTCTTCAAGGAAGATGTGCTCTAGATCTTGTGAGTCTATCACAGAAAAAGAGAAGGGATTTCTTTCAACTTGAGGAATGATCTTGCACCAAACCATATGTTTTCTTTCTTTGATCCCTTTATTAATAGGTGGAATTTTCAATCACTAAAAATAAGACTGAACACTTTGTCTATATTTGTCTTACCTTATTGCAGAAGTTTCACAAAGATTCCAGTACTGCACACAAGACAGACACTAGGTACCTGGCAAAATGGAGATGATAATCTGCCTCACTATTCCTTAAGGACTAGTTCCAAAAAACATTCAGGAGTCTAAAAGCACTGTCCAAGCAGAAGATGTGAAGGTCTAAGACAGTGATTCAAAAAGAAAAAGTCCTGCCCTGCCCCGATGCCCAAAAGTCTGTCTGTACCTAAGCCTTATCCAGAAAACTTACTTGGGTGCCAAATGCTGTGCTGCTGCAAATGGCCGGAGATACTACTTTCTTGCTTGATCTGAACATCTGATATGAACCCATCTCCCATCTAAGATTCCTTGGGACTCACAAAATGGGCATGCCTCTTAGGACACCCGCCCGGAGGCCTGATCTGCACATACTGCGCACACACTGAATTTAATGAAGTGGCAGCAGTAACTGATCACTGCTTATACAGCACCTTAGCTGTTAGGGCAATTGCCAAGTAAAGAGGAGGCTGAAGACACAGCTCCACATTTTCCACCTCCCAGCCTGCTTTCAACCACTCAGCTATTATCAAAGAGATGGAAGACAGACCGGTTTGTCTTTTCGAAGGACTGAGCCACTCGCTGTATCTGAAAGGGCAGACACCCAAAAGGACAGCCTGACCTACGCTCAGGCAGGCATCCCCCCACCCAGTGCTTGGCTACTGCGGTCCTTGTTCTGAGGTGCCTGGCGGTGCCTAGCCAGGCTCTGGGGTGTCTGGGCTCCCCCAGCAGCAGGGAGCCTTTGCTTTGGGTGCTGCCGCCACGGGTGACGTCGCCCTCAGCTCCAGCCTGGGAGCTGCCTCCAGGGTCAACTTGTAGAGGGACGGCTCCATCGCATCCTGCCAGCCATTTACTGGAGGATGGCCCCCTGGGGTAGAGGTGGCTCAGGGGGGAACGCCGCTGGTGAAAGCTGTCAGGCTACAGCACCTTTTTGCTCATACTCTCCTCTTTTTTTCCTTCTTACGATCACTACGAGAACTTGCGGTTTCACAGCCTCTCAGATACGGTGTGCCCAGGGGCTGTGGCACTGCAAAGGACAATTCTGCACCAGCAGGAGGTAGGAAATGAGCCTTGGGGTTTCTCAAGTTAGCTGAACTGTGCTGCCAGAAACAACGCGCCCGCAAAAGCCCTGGTGGAATTAGTGTGTCAGAAACCACGGCATTTTCAATATTTCTGATTTAAAAAAAATACACTTGGAGGAAATAATACAGAAATTGCCAAATATTTAAGGCCGAGTCATGTTTCCATAAAAGTCAGTGGGAGATTTGCCACAGACTTTTAAAAGACAAGGATTAGATTCTAAATAGCTCATTTATGAGGAACAAGTGATATTTTAATGTACCAGTATTTTTCCAAACTGTTTTAGGAAAATTATTAATAACTGAAGAAAACTGAAAAAAACCCAAAACCTTGAAAAATGCTTAATTACCATAGCAACACCTGTCTTACTGTCGAATATCATAACTCCAGAGAGACAGAGAGCTGCCATGACCAGACGGTTTCTTTTAAAATTTTCTGATTGCTAAAATCAAAGAGTTGTACTATATAATCCTCTTTAAACACAATAACAAAACCAGCTTCTCTCAGCATTAGTCACAGTCTGCCAAATGGTTTTCCACACCTTTCCATACACAAATGGAGATCACCTTTACTTAAAGCTTTTAAAGATCTTTTTATTACAAAACAAAATATGGAACTGAGTTAAATAATGAATGATATTGCAAGAACCTTTCCTTCCATGACTCAGTCTCACTGAGGGACGCAAACAGTTTGAATCCTCTCTACACACTTGTACTGAATGACATTGACTTGCTGCATAGTACAGAAATAAAAAAGCATAAAAGGAAATAAATTTATCATAGTGTTATTAACAATGAACTTGTCTTGGATATAGATTCAAAAGCTAACGACCTACTTCTGAAACCCGTGTGGCCTCAATTTAGCAAAATACCTGTTAATTTTAAGTGCACAAAAATCTTACTGGTGTGCTAAAAGATCTCATTCAGCCTCTCAGAGTGAAAGGACTACCTCTGACCTCAGCAGGCTTTGGATCAGACTTTCAAATTGCTGAGCTGGAGGATCTGTGGCCAACGGGGGCCAGGCAGAGAGAGAGGAATAGAGGTGGGCAGCATGTCGCTGCTCCTGAGAAAGCGTCCTGTTCCCTCATCCCTTTCTCCAGCCAGTGGTCCCGTGGAAAATGGATGCAGCAGCAGGTACCTTTGCATTATTACCAAAATCTGTTATGAATATTCTCATTCTAACAAATTTAGAAGACAATTTTAAGTGGTCAGATCCATTACAGAGGATAAGATCCACACATTCACGGTCTTAACACAGATCTCTTACAACTGCCGACAATTTTTATAAGTCACTGAAATTTTGTCAACTTGGAGCAATTTTGGCATGCATGAATGAAACCTCTGCGAAGAAAGACCGTGGAAAAACCTGACATACATGTATCTGTTTGCCAACATGAGTTCTGCCAAAGTTGAGGACATTTACGCTGCAGGTGACAGCAGAGGGTGGAGGTGGCAGGCCGGCTCCGTGGAAGCAGTGCAGCCATGACATCGCAGGGACAGGTTTGCACAGCGTAGTCTTCAAATTCAGTGCTTCCCAGTCATTTTTGACTGCCGAGGAGCCGTATACCCTACTATAACAAAAGAATCTCCTGATATGCATGAAGTGCCATAGGGAACAATAATACAACTTCGTGGAGGAAGCAAGCTGTTTTACTTTATTTCTGGCTATTTATAGCTCACTTGAACATTTTGACAATTGCAAACAATTCTGTAGACTAGCTATTTAACCACCTTGCTGAATGTATCCCAACAGGAACTTGAGGCGTTTATTAATTTTCTAGCCAGAGAGAATTAAACTTGTGATTCACTGGAGAATGTGCCAAAACAAGTCAGCCACTGAATTTTTAAACTTTCACTTTTTAGAAATGATCTTTTAATTAGACTGTTACCCCAATTGCCCTTTTTTTCACGTGCAAGTCAATCATTTTACGTGCAAAAAAAACCCCAAACCCCTCACTTAACATTTCAGTGTAAGAAATTGCAATGCCTCAAACTGGAACTTTGCTTCATTTAAAATCTAAGGTCTCTTGAGCACTGGGTTAAAAGGAATAACTTTTTGGAGCTATGACTCCATAGCACCAGCTTTACCACACTACAGGAAAACATTCATTCAGCCATTACTGTCACCAAGGAAATTGAAGTTAATTCTAGCTACCACCTTCTCAGATACAGATTTCTGGTAAAAAATGTATAGCCTGTTTTTGAAACCTCTGTAAATATCTCTAATGACTTTTGCTGCTGCCTAGATCAATTTCCTGACTAGCACACTCCAGATAGCCTAAATTAAAATATGTTTGATATTACGTGTCATTAGTAAGCAAGCACTCTTACCTTTTTAGATACAAGACATCTTTACATCATTTGCATTTGAAAGGGATAAGTAATTTTCAGCTTTGAGAGAATTTAACCCACTTGATTTCTGCATAATTTTGCATTCCACTTACTTACAAATTCTCTCTCTCCTGCCATACCTTTCATATCCTTTTATGCTTAGGTTTCCCAGTACCTCTTGCCCTGCCAGTCTGTCCATATCTCTCATGAGCACTGCTTGGGAACTCCCAGAAGGAAGATGAAAGCTCAGTCCTGCTCTGTTTTTCTTCAGATCACTTCACCAGTGTCTGCTGGGGATTATCCATGGAAAATAAGAAAAGAATTTATCTACTATACAAAAGGCAAAGTAAAAATAAGATGTATCTTCCACCCAATTAATAATTGTGCTAACTTAGCATTACACATCTTTCTTTTAATCAAATACTCATCCCCCACCTTCTAGGGAGCTCCATGCAAGTCTGTTTCTATATGGAGCAAACAGAAAAAAAGTGTCCTAGACCTTCTCCTACTCATTTTAGTTTTTGTAGCGGATTCATTGTCTGCTGCTTCTTCACCAACAGAAATCAACACTGAAAAAAATAGAAGCAAGTCATATCTTCTGTGTGGGTAAATAAAAGCTACTCTTGAAGAAGGATCACAAGTCATCTTATGTACCTCTTACTAGCGTTGCCAGGGCAAGGATGTTCTCTGTGCTATGTACAGGATCTAAAGGATATATTTTGTTACTGAAAGTGCTGCCCTGTCTCTTTTTAGTCTGTATGTAATGTCCTGTGGCAAAACAAGGCAATGCGCATGGTCTGATGGTGAACACCATATCCCTTTTTCATGTTTTACAGTCCTATCTTTATAATTATTTGCACTAGTGACCTTTTCATTGTGTGTCTAAACGACATATTTGCTCTTTCCCTGCCCCTCCCCGATTTCCCAGCTGTAATTTTGACTTCCTGATTTCTCAGGCCTTCATCTTAATACCATTAAAGATCAAGCCTTGAGTAGGAATTCTCAAGAAACTTACTGGTTTTAGTGTAGTGTACTGGCTGTGGTTTAGCCAGTCTATAATAACATCACGTATTGCATGTCAGATTTTTGCTATTGTTTTATTATTATAAGTTTAACTACATTTCTTGTTTTATTTGGCTGAGGTGAGTTGAATCAGGTATGAAGAACAAACTGCTTCTTCTAAAGAGATTTGACTCCCATTCTGTTCTGGGCCCTGTTGGTAGCTGACATTGCTGCAGCAGAAGCCTAGCCTCCTTTCTTTGAAGTCGTATCGTGAAAGGCGCCAACTAGATAGACCTCAAACATGAGGTGTCCCATTCATCTATATGTCAAGAGAAGCAACACAGAATTATTTATGAATGCTTTAAAAACATCCACAATAAATTACTACAGCATTTTGTCGGCCACAAATTATAAGAAACACTATTCCTAATCATGTTTGCTGTGCAGTTCCTTTCTATAAAAAGACGTGGAAATGGCAAACGAGTTAGTTCTTACACATACAGCATCGTGTCATGACTTCTCTCTGCATAATCTAGCATAGTCATCTGAAGTCATCACTTTTGGAACAATATCTGTGTATTTTCATTTAGCTGCTGTACCAGCAGCATCTCCTCACTCTGTATTGCTGGGTTACTTGCACTAGAAACAAGGACATGAGGCTTCTCTGGACTTCAGTTTGTGTTGCAGGGATCACTGTTTTCAAGGGATGTCGTTGAAGTAGAACAACCAGCAGAACCAAGTCTTAAAAGCTGTTTTCAGCACCTCCACTGAAAGTATTTTCCGCCACTTCTGTTCTGGTAGGCTGAGGACCGGCCTGTGATATATAGAATCATCATGGGATTCCCCTATTTATCGAGTAGTATCTGCAAGGGTGTTTTTATCCAACATTAATTTTCCTTGGTCAAGGTTTGACTTAGTCAAATTGCCAGTTAAACCATATTGTCTCACAAACAAAGACCTAAAATCAAGTTTTATTAAGTCTACACATATCTAATAATCTCAACAGCTCCAATAAATTGATTCTTTTCTAATCTTCTATCATCAACGGCACTACTTTATTTAAATTTACATACCTTACACCCTCTCTTAAATGTCATGAAGTTGAAGAAGATATTGTGAAATTAAATCAAATCAAACTTGTATATTTGATAAGAAATTGAGATTAATATTGTTGTGCACTTCCTAAAAGAAGGGAGAAAAAAGAGCATAAATAGAAACAAAAATGAACAGAAACTATCAGAATCACAGAAAAAAACATATGACCTTAATTCAGAGGCTTATGTGATGTGACCTCTGCTTCCCCTGCTGCTTCAGTGTGATGTCTTTCCGAGGAGTTATTCTTCATGATACTGTCCCAGGCCTGAAGTCTGCTTTACCGTTGCTGCTGCTTTGGTCAGAGTAACTATACAGCATTCAAATATAAGTCAATCTTATTTAACAAAAGAAAAAAAGAAGGGAAAGAAAAGGGAAATTTGCTTTGCAATTTTATTTAACAAAAGAAAAAACAGAAGGGAAAAAAAGGGAATTTTTCTTTGCTAGACACGGAATAAATAAATGTGGAAGTTTTCCTGCCTCTGTGCCTCAGAAGGTCTCACGCTTTGCTTCTCTGGGTCATGTTTATGGGTACTTTCCAGACATTGCCTTCAGCTCCTGGCACGTGTATGGATGTGTATGCACACACAGAGCCTGCTCCTGGACAAGTTACACTGGTACCATTAAATTTAGCGCCAGGTTACTGTGGGACCACTACTGCAGGTGGCAACAGTCACAGTTCTTACCTGTCCCTACTGTCTAACAACACTTACTTGCTCTTTTTGTTGAGCCTGAAGTAAGCTTTAGAGTGAGTCTTGGCATTATTTTTCTGTTAAAATCTCCTGTAAGTTAACCTGTAACACCTCCCAGTAAAGAAAAAAGTTCAAATTCACTCATTCATTACATAATGGCTTCACTTCCCAAGGTTTAGGCTGCATCAACTAGCCTCAGGCCAGGCTCATCTCTCACATCACCTAAACTGCTATAAACCAAACCAGATTACTAGATCGGTTGATAAACCGACATGTGGTTGTGTGACCACAGCTCCTTTCACCCACTCTGACCAGAAACCCCAGTACTCAGAAGGAACAAGATGGGCTGCTCCTGGACTACTACTGCTTTTAAAGAGTATTTTGGTTTTATAGAAAGGTGTTACAATGGAGTCTTTATTTCGATGATCAAATACTATTTATTCCACAGGAATTCTAACATATTCAGTGCGTGCAGTCAGTGTTGTCCTATGTCAAAGGAAGGTTGTGCACCAGAGGAAGATATTGGCCCTCAAACACCTGCCTCTTTCATTCTAAATCTGACTGCTGCTGTGGATAGCTGGGATCGTGTCCCTGAATCTCTCCTCAAGTCCTGCATGGTGCTGAGAAGGTCACCCAAAGCACAGTTTTCAAAAAGTGGCCGCAAGTTATGCGTTCCTCATTTTCTGGGTATCTAATATGAAACAGCTGGGGATGAATTTGCAGGTGCAGTGAGTACTCACAACTCCAGCTGGAGCTGGTTCCCACTGCATAAAACTTTATAAAAAGGTTAAGTGCTCTGAAACATGAATTCCAAGCTGGCTGTCTAAAAGCAGCGGACATTTCTGACAATGGGATATTAGCACAAACCGTTTCTACAGGAATGCAGTGAAGTGAAGTTCACTAACATGTGTGAATCAGAGCAAATCTGCGGAGATTCTGGTAGTGGAACAGAGAGCTTTCCAGTGCCTTATCACAGTACAGGATCCACAACTCTGAATTAGTAGTCTGCAAGACATCAAAAGGTTTTGCATAAAACCAGTGCAAAAACTGAACCCCTTCTCCCACCACATATATAAGTATAGTGTCATACACAAGCAAACAAACAAGCAGGGTTGAGGAAAGCAAGAGGAATAAACAAACATTCCAGGCTAAACTACTTGTAGATATTTGTAAATGAAAACAGTTGTGGCAACACTGCAAGACAGACCTCTTTCCTTCTCCAGTTTAAAAAGCTTGTGAAGCTCTGCCTTCCACACAACAGGAGGAAAGAGAGGCATCTCCCAGAGTATCCAGCATGTCGGGATACCTAACGCCAGCATCCAGACCATGCAAAGAGTGACCACTTTCCCATTTCTGGGTCTGAGTATGTGTCTGTATCCTCCTCGGGCAAGGCTGGGGGCTCAGCTCTGTGCACCCTTGTTTCCACCGAAAGGAAGCCCAGCTGAGCATCAGGGAGGCAATCATACTAATTTTTCATAAATGACCAATGCTGTTTAAGGGATCGACAGTTACACACCGGCACAAGCTAAGCTAACCAGAAAGAACAAGCTCGTACCATAGAACCTACCTATCCCAGCAAGACTGCGGGAGGCTTGGGTTAAATTCCTTTTGCTGCCTGAGGGAATCTGACCTGACATCTCCTGCCTCCAAGGTGAATATGCTGATCACAAAAGGTCAGCTATTTTAAGGCTAAAGGGTGAGGCATCCCATTATTTCTGTTCAAACTGTTCCACTTTGCATAGAATGAATATTCATTGGGCTCCTGAGAGAATGAAAGTGCAAAAATGTGTCTATAACCAGGCTGTCAGGGTGCTCAGCAGGGAAGGTGGGTGAGAGGAACACACTCTTCTGGAATACGAGAGCATACCTGGCTAAGCAGTAGCAGAGCAAGGGTGTTGATGATCTGTGTTTGGGACTGAGGTGCTCACACTGGTGATAAGACAGAATTTGAATGCTTAAATCTGATTGTGGCAGCAGCCCTCGGACACAGTACTGAAGAGGCTACCTAGAAATTAATAGTTGTCTAGTGCTGGATAATGTGAGGAACATACAGTGTGAAACCACTCACAGAATGATGAGAATGACTCTCCTACAGCTGCAAGAATAAAATTTCTCCCTTTAAACTATCCTTACATATAGATCTAGGGGTAAAAATGATCCTGGCAGAGAAG
Organism: Sagittarius serpentarius; assembly: GCA_034782735.1. Lineage (NCBI taxonomy): Eukaryota > Metazoa > Chordata > Aves > Accipitriformes > Sagittariidae > Sagittarius > Sagittarius serpentarius. Next base: position 27,100,407 of record JAVKLA010000005.1, on the reverse strand, counting down.
TAATTAAGTAGAATGACTGCAAAGGTCTGATAATAGATCGTCCTAAATTCAGCAAAAAGCCCTTCATCTAGATATACTAAAAAGCAGATTAAATAACTGTTCACATGAACTGTTCCATGAAGGTATTTTTCCCTTTAGACTGTTGCTTTAATGACTGTGTAATTATTGGAATGAATTGGGTTTGAAGGAACATTAGCATTTTTAACATAGGTTTCATCAGGCAGTGACAGTATCTTTTATCGTAACTTTTTATTTTCACACTCTGATGCCTTACTATTGGATCAAACTTCTCAGTTGTGAAGTAGGTGATAAATTCATCTCTGGTGAAAAGGTGTTCATTTAAATCTGTTTATACTGACTTCTGCTGGCTTTCCTCAGGAATGAATCTGTCCCACAAAGATTATTGTGATATTTCTTCACTGTGAGGGCGGTGGGACACTGGCACAGGCTGCCCAGAGAGGCTGTGGATGCCCCGTCCCTGGCAGTGTTCAACGCCGGGTCGGATGGGGCTTTGAGCAACCTGGGCTAGTGGAGGGTGTCCCTGCCCGTGGCAGGGGGGTTGGAACTAGGTGATCTTTAAGGTCCCTTCCAACCCAAACCATTTGGTGGTTCTATGATTATTTACAGAGATGTTGACAAAGTTAGGCTGTACAGGTAAAGATATAAATTTCTGTATATTGCCTGAAATGACCTTGCTATAAAGAACGGTATTTGGGTATGGCTTCTTTTACGGACAAAATCTACAGAATTTAACAAGAGCGAACAACACTGTTTTAAGATTTAGCAACAAAAACGCTTTATGGGATCTGTATGCATTATCTATTAGACTATTTGGAATTATATTTTAAAAAAATAAAGATGACATTATATTCCTAGATGATTTTAGTTCTAGTGGGAAACCACACCGCATCCACAAGAATGAGTGGCCAGTTCACACTGACAGAGAACTCTGCTAAGGAGAAGGATCTGCCCACTCTGAGTGCAGCCCTTCCGATTGGAAAGAGAGTGAGGTTTTAACTAAGGAACACCAGGGGTGCCTGTGCCTTTTCAGTTTAGTCAAAGTTTATTTCACATCTTCTGACTGCCAAAAACCAGCAGGTTTGCTTCTGTTTGCATGTATGCAGATGTTTTGGCACTGCAACTTCATTTTATGTGGAAGAGCAGCAGCAGCCACTGCCTTCACATGAGCTTTGCCGTATAATTCAGTTTACTAATGAAGACTGGATGCACCAGGTTAATAACCTCTTCTTTACATTGCAGACTGGGAAATCAGAGTTGGGTTTCTGTTTCTCTAAGAAATGTTGTTAGATTCACACCACAGCTTTGATACCTTTAATTTACCTACAGAACATCTTCCATGAAGTGCACCTTCTAGCCGATGGTGATGTGCTGATTTACTCAAGCTGGTGATCTGGGAACTGTGTAGGAAGAATTTAGGTTGTATTTTTTCAGGACACTTCAGAAAAAATATCTGGGGCTTGGCATGATCTCATATTCCAAAAGAAAGACTTTTGAGTGCCCAGGGAGAAAGCAACTCTAGCAAGAATTATTTAAGAAGAGGCAGAGAGAGAGGATTACATCAGAGGAGGGAGATCATCCCATGGTTTTGGTTTGCTGGCAGAAATCTAGTCTACCTCAGAAGCCCTCTAGGACTGCCTTCAGCACAGCATTAGTAGATTTTATAAAGGACAATTATACACTAGGAAGTATTTCTCTTGTTCCTGCTTATAGATCCTTATCCCATCTAGAGACTCGTAAACGTGAACCTTTCCCTTGCCAAGGACACCCATGTGTTCTGTACAGGAACCAGAATTTGCATTTGTCTATGCTGTGAAAAAGGATGCACTTAATTCGCTTTGAGACCCATTGACCTAAACCCACAGAGACACAGATGTGGGAAGGACAACAGGAGGCTGCCCTGTCCCTCCCCTGCACTGTCCCCAACAGGTGTTGATATGAACTGTCCCCACACACATCCAATAAAAGACTTTCAGGTGCATTCTTGAGAGCTACTCCAGTACTTCAACAGCCAAAATATTCCTTCTTAAAAGATTGCACTAATAGTGCGATTTAGAGCAGACAATATTTAGTTGCAGTAACTTCTTGTCCTTCCTTGCTGGTCTTAAAAAACAGCTGATCATTATTCTTTTTATAATGACCCTTTTTTACATACTAGAAGACTTACCCTGTCCCCTTTTAATCTTCCATTTTGTAGCCTAAAGGAATGGAGTTACCTTTCTTTACGGATTGTGTTTTCTAAACCCTTTAGCATTCTTTGCACCCTCCTCTGGATTTTCTCCAAGTCATCATCTTTTTTAAAATGTGGTGTCTAAAAGTGGACACAGTGGTCTGAGATCCAGCTGGCTCCCAAGTAGAGCAGAATAATTACTTCCCAAGGGTGGCGTATGACATTCCTATGAATGTATCTTTGACCAAGACATTTATTTTTGTAAAAATATCGCGTTGTTACTCATAGCCAGTTTGTGATTCACTACAACCCCCAGATCCTTTTCTGTGTAAAGTCACTCCTGTTACATTTGTCTGTTTGCATTTGTCTTTGTTCAGTTTCATCTGCTTTTAATTTTGGATGATGTCTGATTTTTCAGACTCATTTCATTTCCAGTTCTGATCCTGTCACCAAAGTAGAAGCAACTTCTGCCTTCATATTGTCTGTAGGTTTTCTAAATGTATTAATTGAATTCCACTGTTCAATCATTAACAAAAATACCTAGAAGAAATGGAACTCCACGTGAGGTGCCCCTCCAGCTTAATGTGAATCACTGTAAATTATTCTTGGCAGTCACTCAATAACAACAACATTCAGAGGAGGGGCTCAGCACTTACTTTACTTGGGTGTGGGTAAACCACCCGAGTGGCTGTGGTAGTGCCTAGCTCTTATCCAGGGAAATGACATTTTTATTAGCATTATAGTCTATGACCCCTTTTCCCAACATCCACCTTTCCAGAAAAGTTATGCAGTGGAAGGGAGTAAAGCAGATGGAGCCAGACTCTTCTGAGTGGTATCCAGTGGCAGGCTGAGAGGTAATGCTCACAAGCTGAAAAATAGGAAATTACATATAAACAGAAATGAAAACTTTTTTTTTTTCCCCTGTGAGGGTGGCCAAATACTATAACAAGTTTCCCAGAAAGGTTGTGGAGTCTTCATCTCGGCGACACTCAAAACATGAACGGACACGGCCCTGAGCAACCTGCTGTAGCTGAACTCTGCTTGAGCAGGGGACTTGGACTAGGGACCTCCTGAGGTCTCTTCCAGCCTCAATCATTCTGTGATTCTATGAATTTATGAGACAATGATGTTATTTATTTTCTACATCCTTGCTTGAATTCAGACAGTGTTTTGCAAGCAGTTTTAACTCTTTAGAATAATAATTTTAATAGCCTGAAGTCATGGTCTGATCTGCAGTTGTTCTATTGAACAAAACTGAAGGTCAGTCTGGGGATTAGATTAGACATTTTGCCAGTCTCTGCAATACTGTGAATGACACGTAACATTTCAAACAGCATTTGAAACTCTGTAATTGACTCCTCTGGAGACTGAGTGCACATCTTTTTAACCCTAGATCAAAGTCTTTCTCCCAAAGTTTCAGCACTGATATCAGTTTCCCTGTTACAGCCCCCCTCTTCCCACCATTCAACCTTTAAAAAGCAGCATGTTATTTTTAAGGAAGCTGAAGCCCAGTGCCAACGCTATTAGTAAAGACCTACATTCAAATTCGTGACTCATATGACCCAGCGTAGGCCTCTGCAGTCAAATGGGAGTATTGGCAAGCACCACTTGTGACCTGGACTCCGTCCCCTGTGTTCCCAGAACCTCACAGTCACTTCATTAGTGCCCACATGGATGAGTAACATGAATAGCATGAGTCACAGTCAGGGACTGGATATGCCTCAACAGTCTTTCCACTGTGCCGAAGGTTTTTGGATTAGTCAAGAAGCCCATGTCCCAGCAGGGCAGTCAGACTGGCAGATGGGCCTCTCTGGCCCCATTACAAGAGAGTCTCTAATCACAGCCATCCACCGAGAAGTTTGTCACTGCAGCAGCACAGCAAATAACAGGATTATACCTTACTGAAGAGCTGGGCCAAAACGTATTTGTCTTGAAGCTGGAATTTTTCAAGGTTTATCCCTCCTGAAAGAGGTTTACCTTTCCTCCCTACTGAGGTCAGTGGGGAACCTCTGGCTTTTGGCTTCACTAGGCATAGTACCTGACTCTTAAATGAACCCACAGCTTCTACAGATTACCGACTTGGAAACTGATAGACTGGCCAAAATACTTTCAGCTAGTCTTGTAACCTGATTTTGATGCTTGGTAGAAATTTTAAACGGATTCATGCTTCTTTTTGCTCTCTTATTTAGCAGATTGTTTTTCAGCACTTTTTTCCACTTTCATGCCAGAGTTTCTGGTTGTGAAATTCCATAAAACCCACTTAACTATAATGGCGAGTTTTAAATTATCTGTTCAGACAGGTTACTAAAATGTAATACAAGCACATGTTCCTGAACAGCAGTACGATAGCAGGATGTGGAAAAAAACAGCATTTAACACAACTCCCTCTATACATTTCTCTTAGTTATATAGTTGAAATCCACACTATGTCAGCTATGATATAAATCTGTAATAGTGCCTCTTCTTTTTCTCTTGTACGTTATGAACACCATTGTTTTCTCACTTATTGGTAAACCTGCCTCATAATTTCCTTAAAAGGCTAAATGGGGCTTTTCTGTTATATCTTCCCTTTGAATTTAGGTACCCATAAATGTGTCTCTCCTATTGACAGACCTTCACATTTCCTTGTCCCAAATGAGTGATTTTCCCCAGAAGATCATTTGACATAAAGGCATCAGCACTTCTATCCTACAGGTAAGACACAACTGGGAAGGCCTCGTTTGCAAGTCTCGCCAGAGCATAGGTATGAGGCAGACACCAGATGGTTCAGCGTCAATTGTTTCCGCAGAAAAGTAAGAACTTGGGGCACGTTACCACTGGAAACGGAGGTGCCAAGGGGTTGTAGGCACCTAAAGCAGCTCAGGAAGGTTTTGTGAAACCTTAATGATGTGTGGTTTAGGCACCCTGAAAGGTAGTTAGGCAACAAGTCCTCCAGTGAATCTGGCCTCTTGTCCTCGGTATTTTATCATACTAGTCAGCCTTAAGCCAACTGGGGAAATGGTGAAGCATCAGCCTGACCACGGAGGGGAGGTAGTAACCACACAGTATTCAAACTTACCACTATTTTGTTTCTTCTAAGAATTCATTTTGATCTTATCATCTTACACCTCTAAAACTCCTATGTTTTCTTACCAAAGGTTATTGAAATGTTGGTTTTAGCAAAAATTGGCTGCCTAGAGCTTTTTTTTACTAGCAGCATGACCCTCCAGTGAGGCTAATTCACATGACTTCTATCTCACTTGAGGGCATATAGATTCACATTTCTAATTCTTATCATCCACACGGCTAGTTTACTAGGAGCTGGAAAATTCAAACCTGCAAGACAAACACAAAAGCATATGTAGTTTTCCTCCTTTTCCTGACAAAGCTCACAGTAACTGTGCAGATAGAAGTGTGTGTATGCGCTAGCAAGAGGAAAATGGAATAAAACTCTAACAGTAATTCCTGGAAATATGTTCCTGCTAAGATGCTTCTCTCTTACTGCAATAAGCTCTACAGATAGCTCCCTCCCGCTTCCAAAAAGAGCAAGCAATCTTGCACATTTACAACACCGAGTCATGATTTCCATGAGGCATGTCACTTTGAATGCTCATACGCTATTGGTTTCTTAGTGAGAAGTTATATTGGGCCAAAGCCTTTACACATTTCTAAGACAAATCTACTGCTACAGCACTGAAGGCACATCCCCATTACCACACAGTGTTTAGCTATTTCAGGAATGAAGAGTTTTAAGAGCTCCCCAAGGTTAAATACGGCATCCTGTGTGCAAGCCGAGTTGCTATGGTGACATTGCTTCATACTTGCATCATTCACTTGTTTAATATAGGCCTATGGCCTTCTGTTTTCTAATTACTGATGAACTATCAAACCGTCTTAGATTAACTGTACAAAGGTGATGTGACTCATATTTCAAAACACCAAACTAAATGTGGTACAATTAAACCTGAGGAAAATACATAACCACAAGCAAAACTCTGTTAAGACAGATTTTAGGTTAAAGCAGCACCTTTTAATTTGAAGCAATATTGTTGCAACTCAGTGGGCACAAAATATGTTCCAGGAGGTAAAGCTGGAAGTAGGAGTTAAGAGTTCCAAAACCAAGCCATTAAATGGCAGGAAAGTATATAGCTGTCATTAAAAAAACACTAGCACGAGAAACTCTGGATGTTTCTAAGGTTCTGGTCTCAGTCTTTTGTGTTGTCTTGGTCACCGCTCACTGGGAGTTGAACCTCACTACCTACTACTTGGAAATGAAAAAATATGTTCCATCAGATGTGTAAATTAATAATATTTATTTGCACATTGTTTGTTTATATCTTCATTTACAATTCGAAAAGTATGATGCTGTTTCAGAAAGCTTTCCAAGGAAGTGAGGTATGATGTCTTGTCTATGGCTCTGATAATGATCTTGTGAGGTAGCAACTGACTTTAGGCATTAAGTAAATACACAACTTCTTGATAGAGATCTCAACAGAGATCACAGCTCTTTCCACAGAGGTGGCTTTGGTTTTATTTCACCTCTAGCTGGAAATAATCAAAAGATAGGTGAAAAGTTAATATTTTCTAAAACTGTTAGGCCTTTTGTTTTAGGGAGAACACTGTGATACTTATGTTGTGCTGGGGACGCAGAATGCTTTTAGGCAGCTGGTGCAAGTAGTCCCAGCGCATCATTAAGATGCAAAATATAACCAGAGTAGACATTTCTCAAAGATCATTTTATCTACAGCAAAAAAAAAAAAAAAAAAGCTCTGACTGCATTTTTTACAAGCTCCAGAACAAGCTGGAAGTGAAGGCTTCTCTGCTTCCTCTTCTCAACATTTGGGCTTTTCCCTCAAGATTCTGTGTCACTCAGCATCTTTTGCTACCCAGGGACTTCTGGTCAAACACGGGCCAAAAGGGAAAATCTGAGAAAAACACGGCCAAACGGAAAAACACGGGCCAAAAGGGAAAATCTGCTTTGTTCCCTGTCATTTGATGAAAATTATTCTGGGGCAACACTTTTTTTTTCCCCTTTTGTCTGACATTCAACATGTTACACCTCCCTCGACATCAGCATGCAAGCCTGTTTTGTGCGTAAAACGGCATGTTTCACCTGATTAGGTGTATCCAGGCACATTTTTCATTTGTAGCAACAAGCATAATGTGCTAAATACTTTCCAAACACTTTATAATTACCTTTCTTCTGAGGAAGTCAGAATTTAGGCCCAGAACGGTAAGTGCTAGTTCTTGGAAGAGGAACAAAAAGAGATAATATATACAAAACCACCTTGATTATTCTGTCAAGCTGACTGAGGTGAAAAGGGGCTTTAAATGTGGATGAGGTCAATATATTCTTATCCCCAGGATGCTCTTCATTACTTTTGCTAGGTATATTAAGCTGAAGGTCACTTTTTTCCTTAATTTCAAAGTTTCTGTAGCTAATGCTTATAAAAGAATAACTTAATACTGTCCACTCTGTTGTGCTGTTGAAGAAGTCTCTAATACATTTTAAATGTATTTTTAATTTTTATTTTATTTTTATTTTTTATTAGTGCAGTAAGTGAGGAGTGGATAGACTGAGATATCTGATTCACAGTAGATCAAGAGGCATATTTTTAGGAAAGGAAATCTTTAAAATACTGCAGATTTCAGCTTTCACAAGAACATCTAGTTTCATCCTTTAATGTATGTTTCTCCGGAGACCTGAGGAGTTTGCAGTTCAAAGACTAACAAAATATTTTCTGTGAAATATGTGGGTATATAAATCCTAAAGAGAAATTAAGAATTATTATTTGAGAGAGGAACAGTAATTATGATTGTTACAACTTTAAGCTGTTGTCTTCAGGGTCTGATGCTTATATGTCACATGCTGCAATCTAACAGCCAGACTTCTGAAAGCTTGATTCACAATCTTGGTTGCATGTATCTTGTAGTAGTAAATTGAAAGGGGTTCTTAAGAAAGTTGAGGCTAATTATCAAAGAAGTATGGTAGGCAGTGAATGGGCTATTTGCTCGGGAGGGAATGAGCATGGGTATGCAAACGTAGTAGTATCATTGTACTGTTTAACGACAGGGTTTGGGAATTAGCCATCCCAAACTGATTATCAAACCCTCTAGTCCCAAGAGAGAGCTAGTAATGAGATGCAGCTCTAATCCCATGTTTGTACACATTTACAGTAAATATAAAGGTGCCCTGTGTATAGAAAGGCTTCAGGATGAATTCTACAAATTGCCAGGGTAGAAAGAGCATTTTCAGTAAAGATTTGCTAGTAGTTTAGACAAGCCACGATAACCAAGCCATGTTTACCACTGAGAGAGGAGATGACTGTAAAAGGGGCAGTAGCATTTCCACACAAGGGAAAGCAGTCTATGAGGATCAACGTCCGTCTTGAATAAATAAATTTGGGATCAGTAATCACAAAGGAGGTAGAAATCTCAATGGAAACTCCAGTCCCAGTCCCTTCCTGCTCCTTTCCGGGGGACCTTGAGGAAGGGATTAAGCAGAAATGCATTCACTCTTCCCTAGTCCATCATTAATATCCCACCTCCCATAAATGCAACCTGTTTGCAGACACTGTGTGCAAATTCTGTGTCCCTGATCATATGGACTACATAACTGTTAGTGTCTATAGCTTGTTAGCTAAATGACTTTCAGATACAAGCTTAGGATCAATTCATGGTTTTCTTTAACTTTTATCGGCAGGTTGTTATTAAATATTTACAATAGTGTTTACTGGGCATTTTTTAAATTAGTACTTTGCTTTGCTTTAAATTTAATCTCTCTTGTATTACAGATTCAGAACAGCTGGGTAAAATTAAAATATACCAATCTTGTAAGGATGTAGTACTCATTAGTATCACTGTCCTGGGCAATACTCAGAGAAATGCAAATACTTTGCTCCAGAATATTAAGAAAGTACCGAGATGTTCCTCTGCTGAGGTGTTTTGGGAGCTGGAAATGGAAAAGTGTATTCTCAAGACCAGCATTACTCATGTAACTTTTCTCTTGTATAGATGTTTCCTGGGGAGAGGGCTGGAGCTTTGTGGGTTTAGAATCATAGAATCATTTAGGTTGGAAAAGACCTTTAAGATCATCAAGTTCAACTGTTAACCTAGCACTGCCAAGTCCCACTAAACCATGTCCCTAAGCGCCACATCTACACACCTTTTAAATGCCTCCAGGGATGCTGACTCAACCACTTCCCTGGACAGCCCTTTCCAGTGCTTGACAACCCTTTCTGCGAAGAGAAATTTTTCCTAATAGCCAATCTAAACCTCCCCTGGCGCAACTTGAGGCCATTTCCTCTGTCCTATCGCTTGTTACTTGGGAGAAGAGACCAACACCCACCTCGCTACAACCTCCTGTCAGGTAGTTTAGGAGAATGCCAAAAAGTAATGCACTTCCAGGGCTTGTAGGCAGACTGGTGGGATGAGCTGCAAGTCTGTTCTAGGGATACTCAACCTCTGGCAATTTGACAGGGAATGAGGAGTGATATTAGAGATTTGCAGCACCTAAATTTAGGCTCCTGCTCTGAATTTTCCTCTGGCAGAACTGACCTCTGTCTATTGACTATACAAAGAGTAGGGAGAAAATCTCTCATTTTAGCGGATGTCGTTACCAGCTCAACTGGTACCAGTCAAGACTTAGATGAAAATAAATGTAGTGATTTGAGTGTCATTCCAATAGAGGATTTTAGCATTTAGAAGCACTGCAGAACTGTTACTGCTTTTTAGTATGAAGTCATGAAGGCTGCCTCTCTCCTTTTTAAGGGTGGACCTTCTACATCTGCCTGGAGTAGATGGCAAAGGAACAATACAGGGCAGCTTGAGCAGTCACTGCCAGTGTTGTATCTGTCCAACAGATACATACAGGATGAGAGTCTCCAGCACTGCCAGCTTGGCAACTTTCAAAAGCATTTCAATCCCTGACAAAAATTCTAATAAAACAACATTCTTCAGGTTAATGCCAGAAATCTTGCACCATGGTGAACAGGTAGTACTAAAAACAGACTCCCTGCTGCGTTACAATATAAAAATAACCCAGTACTTCTGAGTACGCTACAGAAGACAAAACACCCTAACAGTTTTTTAGAGTTAATGAGGCAGTTATTGGATGCTGATAAAGACGTGTTTCTAACAGGATAAGTCATGGGATGGATGTGTACCTGTTCTACATTTTCTGTTTCACAACTAGTTTTAAAAATTACATGGACTTAATTTATATCCATGTAAGTTCCTTCTCACTCTCATGAATTAGACAGATATATCTTAAACAAATAAAAATGCCATTTAAAACCTACAATTAAGTAATCACAAATATATTGCATTAAGATTTTACAGTGGGGAATGTATTATCACGGAATCTGAAAGATTTTTGCATGCTTTCTGCCTTCTTACCTGCAAGAACTTAAGTAACAGTGGACCCTTCCACCCTCGTTATGTTGGGGAAAACTCTGGAGACCTGTTACTGACTCAAAGGCAACAAGAAGCATCTTTGAAGAATACTGTCAGGACAGCAGCACTTTGAAGTCATTCTCATGTACAGCGATAGTCCTTCCTCAAAATTCTTCTTATCTAGATAAACCAGACACAGGAAAATAGAATAAAATTATTTACACAGAGATTTGCTAAGGTCACTGAGGAAGGCTGGTAAAGAACTCAGAACAAGACTTCATTAGTCGTTATACCATCATTCATCTCCAATTATAAGTTTCTGCTGATAAATGCCTGCTTTAAATTGAATTATGAGTTAATTAGCTTTCAGAAGGCTGACTCAGAAGGCTCAGAAGCTGTAGCCTACCAATTTGAAACACAGCTCTGAGACATAGCATATTAAGTGTAATAGAGAAAGAAATAAAGAAAACCCAGATTCTTTTAACTCTCTTTTTTGAAAGAATAGTCATTTACAAATCAAGACATGTAACTAGTTTCCAAAGCAACAGTAACTAAGAGAAACCAGTCATGGTTTTTGTTCACTGTTTGGCAACAGGGTTAATAAATGGAGGCATGAAATACTCCATCCAAACTCATAGCAGGATTGTCATAATTGATAATTAACTATCTTATATCACGAAGGGAATTGGAAGAATATCAATAGCATAAGAAAATGTAAAGAACATGATGCAAAACTCCTCTCAACTGAAGCAAGTGTTACCAAAAAAAATGTACACTTTACTTTGTGACAGATGTAAAAGGTGAATTTGAGGATCAGTTATATTTTAATATTGACAGTAGTGCCTTGGTAATGAAGTGTAAATAGCTTCTTATTAACTAACAGAGAGATTAGCCAAAATGAAAATTAAGAGCTGGAGGCAGATCTCCCAGGCATTGCCTGGGAGGAAGAGCTTTCAGTGGAGTTCGAGGGACTGACATCTTGCATAAAGGCAAACTTCTGCTGGAACCTGACTTGTATCTTTAGTATATATGCAAATGTCTAAGAATCCATAATCATTTTTACAATTCAGAGCAGAGCACTATATTCAGTCAGCAGCAGGGCTTATGCTTTTAACAGCTTGATGAAAATATTCCTACTGAAGCAGTCTTTGCAGAAAATTAGGGCTTTGGTTAACTTTCCAAGGTCTGCTTTTTATGCTGCATTTGATTTTTCTATGAAATATGAAAACCTGGAAGAAAAAACATTTTCTCTGAATCTCAAAATTTTGTGTTTGGAAATGCAAGCAAGTGTCCTGTGAGGTTCATTATCTCCCCATCTCCATCATCTTCATGGGTTGCTCTCCTCAGCACATCTCCCCTGGTGCACTGTTGTCATGAACTGAAGTGATGCTCCTATTTAGCAACAGGTAGAACATCAGATACAGGATAAATGGAGAAACTGGACCAAAAAGAGAATTAAGTATTACTTGCAAAATAAAATAATAAAATGGTCACTGAAAAACTTTCACAGAATTTGTGTGTTCATGTGTCTGTGTATAGGTATTGGTCTTCAACTTTTTTTGAAAAATGCAACTAGCTATACTTTACCCAACTAGCTATAATCATCATCATTAGTCACTATTATCCTGTGTAGCCACCTAATGTACTGGGCACATAGCTATTAAAATATGCATGATTAACAGTGGCGATGGAAACTTTTGTGCAGAGTACTTCAAAATCACAAAAACTAAAGAAATGCTTTTCCCCAAATCACTTGGGAAATTTCATCCACAACAGAGGCAAGCCATATAACTGTGCTGTACCCTGGCCATTACAGATCTAGCTCCTTAGAAAAATATTAGCTGTGCAACTATCCATCAAATAAATTACTCAGTCTTGCAGAAGCCTACCAAAACCAATGGGCTCATCTGTGGTTTGTGCTAGCTTATAAGAGCTTTCTGGTCTCGAATGCCAGACTCCATGGGGCACTGCAATCGCCACATGCAGGATTTCATCAGTAACTGAGGGTCTCTCAGGATTTCACAAACAGGAGTCTCTTGAGCGGGATGCCCCTTTCCCTCCTGGATCACAAGCATGATGCTCCCCTATGCATCCCTTGCCTGTGCCTCCAATGGCTCCACTCCTACCAGCAGCTGGATTAGCTCAGGGACCAACAGCAAGAGAAAAGACAAACGGGACAAGTAACGTCTCCACAGCCCACTTTGTCCTAAAAGAAAGTGTCTGACTTTTCACCCCCACTTAAACAGCCCATCATTATATTTTCCCAAGCTCCAGGGATGTCACTTCGATATGAATGGGGCCTCACGCAACCTCCCTGGGAGGTGGCGTCGCTACGTCTGTGCTGTGCAGGAGCTGGCTAGCCCTGAAGGCTCCGTCCTGGAGATCCTCTGAGACCCGAGTCATGCAGAGAAGGGCCAGCCCTCTCAGATGGGTTTTGGGTTTGTGGCCAACAGGATCTGCCCCCAGGGACCTATTAGACACAAAAGTCTACAGCTTTTGGGCCTGACACACCAGGCTGGGGATTTAAAGGGTGTTGCTATAGGGACAGGGATGACTTACAGGCCTGCCCTGCCATGCAAGAAGAGCTCAAAGCTTTAGGGTGTTCCATCGGGATGAAGATTCCAAAACCTGTGTTGAAAATCAGATGTCCTCTCCATGGACATCTTTAGTAATATGTGTAAGACTGGAGAGTATACCAGGACCTAGTCAGTCTTGGAAAGTACATGCTTGAACTGGCTCTGAGGTGCAAGTTGAGCTGAGATTTTCCTCCAAGCCCAAGAGTTGGCTCCCCCTTCTCCTGGTTCCCAGGTCAACCCTGAGGCACAATCATGTGAAGACATGGCAAATTTGGACTCTCATCAGGCTGGAGAAGTTCAGATTGATTTCAACAGCCAACATACTGGGGCCTTTCCCCTTCACTCTGTTAACACAGAGTCTTATTTTTCCAAGGCTTAATGCCCACTTCTTGCAGGAGGAAACCCCTTTAATGTATCAACATGCTGTATGCCTGATGGAGTATGTTTAGGGACTTGTAAAGCAATGAATACTGTATAAATAAATAAATAAACAAAAAGTGCTATCACGGTTATGTGCACTTGTGGGACAAAATTAAAGAGAAACGGTTCCAGGTTGAGGCCATAGTAACTTGGTAATTGAAACGTTATCCACAGCATCCTTTAAACAATGAGCCAAATGCTAAAGACCTTATTTCAAACACTGCTTATTATTTCCTTTGAAGCCTTATGCAAGTAGTGTTTAGAATAAAAAATGAGCCGGTAATTTAGGATTTTTCCCACTGTTTGTATACAATTTTCTTTTTAAAATACAAGGAGAAAAGGAAACAAAAGTTTCACGATGAGAACAAACTGAAATACAAGAACTTCTGTGGGAGACTGAAATAGCAGTAGGATTAAAAGCAGAAAATACATGCATCCCACAGACTCCTTTCTTGCCTCTGAGGCCTCTCATTCAAGTACTGACCAGGACCATTGTGGCTTTGTTTATGGCATCTGACAAGCTCAAAGCCTCTGGCTGTAGAACTGCATTTTGTATTTTTTAAAGTCTTTTTTGAAGCTCTAGGGAACAATCAAACAGTATTAGGAATCAAATTCAGCTCTTCCACATTTCCTCAGAACTCCATCTATATTGTTAATAGAGGTAAATCTCTCTGTGTGTGTGTATGTATAGGCATGGACATATATGTGTGTATATATATGTATAAGTTGAAATATTTTATTTAACTACCACAGAATTGGTAAGATCTGCTATTTATTTTGGGGGACTCCAGACAATTACAGAAGGACATGTGATGTGATACTTGCACCTTCTTGTTTTATAAAACTGATTGACAATATAGATACGTTTTGTTAATTACATTTAACAGTTATTCATAGCATGTTAGCTTAAATTAAATAGCTTCTTTTTCATATTTAAGGATTTTGGGGGAGTTTTTAAGTATTTGTTGAAGAGAATGGATTTTTAAGACTTGTTTCAGCACCACTGGAGTCATTAATTTCTCATCAACCTCAACATCTGCAGGACCGAAGTCCCAAAATTCAAATGGCTTACAGCTGTCATCTTGCCCTCTAGTGGTATTTCTTTACAGCCACCACCGAATAAAAAACAGATGGACTAGAGTTTTTTAAACTTATGAAAAATATAAATTGACTTATGTTGCAGCTGGAGAAGCAAATAGGTCTAAAAAATGCCTAACTATTCTAATTTCCCCTAGCACAGCAGGCAAGATAAGGCTATTACAAAAGCTCTGAAATCTTCATGGGAAGATTTGCAATTGAAGGTCAGGTAACTCAGGTAGCTTGATTTATTTTGTTGGGGAAAAACACCCCCTTTTTTTTCAACTTCTTCTCCAGTGTTTCAATGTCCTTCATCCCTGATAAGAAATGTTTTGACATTTTGTTTCCCATACAGGGGCTATGATGTCAGACTTGCTGGATCACTAAATATCACCCAGTTTTGCAAGGACTGGGGGCAAAAGTTAAAAAACCATCATGACTGCAGGAATTGCTGCCTGAGATTTTCTGCAGGTGTCTCTCTGGCTTGTTTATAGGATGCAGAGAGACAATGCTGAGATTCAAAACTTGTAGGAGAGTGAAGAAGACAGAGGTCTTCTCTTGCTCATAGGAGAAAGAAGGCCAGATACTGCCAAGGCACTTCTAGGCAGACTGTGCTGAAGCTGATTCATAAAGGGATGCTGCATTGATTTCATCTATTTCATATGACACCTACGCAGTGTGTTCTTAACTTGCAAAATATTTTTGGTGTCTTCTTGTGCTGTTCTGTGGGTAAGAGCAAAAAAGGCTGGGGGCAAGTCAAGAGAAAGACACATTGTTCTTCTTAGGCAGAAAAGCCACTGAACACTAAGGGTAAAATCCTATAGCAGCCTCAGAGTTAAATCTCTTTCTTAAGACTTGTCACATGTTTCTATCTGATTTTACACTGGACTAGCACCACCAGGCAGAGCTTTAGGGAGCTCACCTAGCTGAAATCCAGTCCAGCACAAGAGGAGGCGATTTCTTTTCAGCTAAATCAGCTCTCCCATCCAGTTCACCAGGTAAATCCTAAGACTCAATAAGGAGAGGGAAGAGCTTCCCAGCAAACACAGACTTTGATCAGCTTGGGTCATCTAAGCCTTTTATGTATCCTGGAGCTTCACAGAGAAGAATTGCCTAATGTCTCAGAGTCAAAACCAGCTGTCTCCATGGAATCATTTTTGGACAACTCTGTTCAGCAGACAACTCAAGATGTAACCTCCACCAGTTTTCCACCCATTTGTACGTCCACAGGAGAGGAAATCTGAGGCTCTGGCTTTTATGTTTCAGCATTTTTAAGTAGTCCATGGAAGAAGACTCTGTCAGAGGTACCTCACTGAAACTGTATGACAGGGAACAGACACTGCGTCCCTGGCAAAGTAAAAGATACAGACTTGAGGCTACATTTGTCCCAACGCTTTTCACTTCTAAATAGCACAATCAGGACTGCAATATTCATATACAGGAAAATTCATAAAGACAATTCATGCTATCACTGTTATGCCTTGTTATGGGAGGAAGTTACATTGGCTCTCATCTTAAGGATCACAGTCACTGGAAAAGCCTGTTTGCAAACATTTCTAAAAGCAATAAAAAGAAGTACATTTTCATTAAGGCTTTCCTTTGTATTGTTGCAAAAGAGTTTCTATTTCACCCTGAAAAAGTTACCAGATAATGATAAATATCTATCTAAATTTTCCTCAGGGCCTAGTCCTGAAATCTTCAGTTGGTATTTAATCACTCTTGACTCTGGCAAGCACCCCTTTGCTTTGAGGGTATAAGTACAAAGTTTTGTACCAGTAAGGACATTTATCACTTCACTAGGAATTTTGCTGTGCCATGCTTTCTTTGATCACTCAAAACAAAGCAAAAAAACTTCACTAGAGATGATCGTGAACCACAAAAACTTGATGTATAAGTAAAATTGGTTTTACATACATATTTTGGCTCATTCTGCTGTGGAGATGGTCTGGCTAAGAGTTCATAACCTCAAGAAATGCAAAGCAACTTTAAAGTGTACTGATCTCTACACAGAGGTTTGGGTTCAGACTCCCCTCCAGTTCTTCATTGTGAAATCATAATTTACCTGAGATGACTGTTTACTTCCTTCTTAGGTGACTCCATCACTGATGCCAGCAATGTGTAGCATACTAAAATTCATATGCTCTTTTTCTGAAAGCAGACTGTTATTTTCTTTTTCTATAAAATAAAAATAATTCTAAATGCAATCTTTCAGAGAAATGTTCAAAATGTTCAAACTTTACACACCTAGACTAAACAGCTAGTCGTCTTTATTTCCCTTTATAGTCCATTGACATTGTTATTTATTCTGAAGGTTTCTTGGATCAAATACACTTGACTCTCATCTGGACTCAATCTTTGGGAAAGTCTATTGCTTTATAGGCTATAGGTGGAGCTCAGAGACATAAGCCTTCTCATAAAGCACCTTAATCAGATGCTCTTTCTACCAAGCAGTAGCTATAAATGTAGAGATACTGAATACAAAAACCTACAGTGCTTTGGTCAGTACTTTAACTTCCCTAATTGTCTTTAAAAGCCAGGTGAAATAAATCAGTGACTGCATTTTCAGCCTGAATCTTTATTGTGATTATTATTGTAAAGATACTGTATGAATCTAGCGAGATGCATTCGGACAATTCTGGTATTGGAACATCTATTCATTTCAATTTTGTGGGCTGTGTTTCTATGAGCAGAGGAAGCCGCTATATAGCACAGAAATATAGGACAAGTGATTACCGTGTGCCAGATCTGTGGAGTGCGGGTGGGAAGTGTTCATCTGCATATGCTATAACAGTTCATTAAACGCACTAAACTGCCTGCAAAATTTGCATAGTGGAAAGAGGGCATTTCATTTTTCCCTCTCCATTTGAGAGAGACAAAGACCATTGAATATATCTCAGCAGTCATCATCTTAGGAGGATTCTGTTCACTACAGGGGAAGTACGTGGTAACACTTCAGTGGGTTTAGGCTTTTGCCTTGTGCTCATCAGCTGCCCTCGGGCTCTTAATTCCAGAGATCAAAAAAACGCATTCCTAGACTAGACGAAAATCTCCTTTAAGATTTTATGCAGCAAATCTTCATTGCTACATTGGCTCTACATAAGTTAAACATTTGTAGAGTCACATAAGTGCAAGAGAAAATATCAGAACAGAGACCTTCAACGTGGCTGTGAAAGAAATGTTTTAATTCAATTGTCAAGATGCAGGATTTCATTGTCAGACAGTATCATACCATAAAGCTTTGCCATCTAGTTTGGGTGATCCTGGGTTATCTGTCATTTAACATTTAAACTATGTCAGGAAACTGACATTCATATTTCCACTAAGTCAATTCTTCCAAGAGAGTCCTTAAGTGATTTGCTTTCTCTTGCATGTATTTGCAGTATATAGCAGAAAGAATGCTATGCCTTTTGTACATCTCCCTTTGACAGTAGTCATCTTGGATTTCAGTAGAAATTACTCAGATTGAAAGGGACATGTTATTGTAATTGACTCCTATTCATATGCCCCAAAATATCATTCGCTGTGGGTGGCGGGGGAACCTCCACCAACATGCTGATTTGTTCTGTTACTACATGTTCTTTGAGATTATCAACAGCCTGAAAAAATGAATCTGCCATATGTCTATACTCATCCATTCTCCATTTGGTTGAATGTACAATTCCTATTTTATAGAGCTCTGGATTTTACTCTCTTGAATCATGCTGAATGGAGAGACTTAGTACCCAGGTATATCCAATGATCTAAAGCCAAGCAGGACAATTACGATCATCTGACCTTCTGCACCACATACAATTCTATCTAGACAAAGCCCCATCAATTTGTGATTGAAGCAGGCTATCTATTTTAGGAAGATACCCACCATTTTAGTCAGCTGCAGAGAGCCTGAAAGTAGGGGGCAGAGCATCAAACATTTTTCTAAAGAAAATGGAGTCAAGCAGCAGACATAGCTATGCAATCTCACCCATAGAAGATTACACTTCTGGGAATGCTGAGATAAATCAGAGTTTTTGCAGCGGTGCACTGGCTTTGGAGTATATCCTTAGATACTGTGCAACACTGCTGGAGAATTTCAGGTCCTCTGTGCATCCTCTAATTTTCTCTCTCGTGCAGACACGTGAAGACATAAACTTTTCTATAAAGTAAAGGAAATGATGAGTACAAGGGAAGTGTGGCTTGTCAACTAGTGCGGCATGTCAATAGAGGGCAGTCAGATCAGCTGCCTGCCGGAATATTTCTGGTCCATTCACTAATTTGTTGGGGAGCAGAAACCCTATAGTCGGGGCTAATACTTTTCTGGTTTGACACAGTACATCAAAGCACAAATACAAATGTGACTTTGTAATCAACAACTACAGGATACATCACATTAACTCTTTCTCCTACCAGATTAAGAAAAGCTCTAGCCAAGTAGGATTTGATCAGATTCCATCGTGGGAAGTCCAGGTTCTGGCACTATTTCTCAGGTTCTGGTGCCGTTCTTCGATGACCTGAAGTGGGAATCTCCCTTTCCACTGTTTTTTTTTCCTCTCTTTTCTTGTACCCCATGCATCACTACATGCTATGCAGAATTAGTTATTTCTATCAAAACAGGACTTTATCACAGTCTGCCACAGACAACTGTTGCCACTTTGCAATCCCTGCTGCTTGCTATGGTCTTCAGAACTACCTCACTCCAGTCTACATTATCACTAGACCATTTTCAAGGCAAGTAATATTCCTTGTTACGACATCAGCTTCTCTTTAATTCCATGCCCATGAACTTCCTTCGCCTTCAGTATTACCTGAACAACAATGCCTGCCCTTGACCCTACAGAGTGCTTTTGTAACTTACTACGTTCTGCAAAACTTTTCATGAATCTCCACCTACAATAACAGACACGTGGACCGTAGGCTGCACCTTGTTACGGGCCGTGGTCTATGAGAACAGTGTCTGCTATTTAATGGTGCAAAGCTTACCTTCAGTTTTCTCCCTGCTCACCGTACAAGAGTGAGCCAACTAGAACATACACAGCAGCTTACACCCGCCCCACCAGCAGAGCTTCCTCCCCGCTGCCGGGGCGGGGGGAGCCTGCAGAGGAGGAGAGGCGATTCCCCTGGGGGATGCCAACGGGCACACAGAAGCAGGGCTCCGCAGAGCGGGGCAATGGCACGTGGAGGACAGGGAACTTGTGGGAGGAGGACTGCGGGTGCAAAGAGTCGGTCAGGCGGTGATAGGCATAAGCAAGCAGAAGCCGGGTACAGGACTTTGGAGGGCAAAAGTTAGACCTTCCATACCTGGATTGACTGGAGTGGAAGTAAGTTTCGAGGGAAAGAGGGAAAGGAAGCATTTTGGCAGAGAGGTGGAAGACAGAGAATAAAGGCTTGCTGCAGCCCATCTAAACTACCACAGCAAGGTAGGAGCGAGCCCAGTCTAAGGAAACTTGGGAACTGCTCGTTTAGTGAAATGACCACAGAGTAAAACTGAGCTCTAATCTTGGCTTAAATATTGATTTAGTGTATTGCCTTGGGCAAGGAAGTGATTAGATGGGATTAATTATGTCTATCTACCTATTTCAAAGGGCTGCTGCAAGGATTAATTAGTCATTGTTTGTAGATTTCTTTGAAGATGAAAATGTAGAACTGTATAATTAAATGAAATTATTAGACATAAGGTTATGTGACTGATGTTTTCAAAAAATGCATAAATTAATACCATAACATCTACTTCCATTTTATTCTTAGGCATATTTGTAATCCTGGATAAGGAATTAATGGTGCCTGTAAAACATTCCTACACACTGGTTACATGAATGAAATCCATTTTATAAATAAGGCTATATTAAAATTATAAAGATTAAAGCAATAAAACTTAGGTTTATATATGAAGCTTCCTGTTGATATTCAAAGACTTAGTGAACCTGAGATAGACCACTGCTGTTTTAAAGTATTGTTTTATCTATAGAAGCCAAATTTCTGGTTGCTTTCCAATACTTAGGAACTGTAGCCAATATTCCTCACAGCAGCAGTGAAACTCCACTGGAGAGAAAGGAATTACCGATGCACATGTGATAAGGCTTACGGTCTAGCAGCGCCTGCTAGGGTGATGTGCTAGCCAATGTGCACACTGTCTTCTCCAGGACAGGCTTGGGCCAGAATATCTGGGAAGGGTGATGGATCTTACCCATCTCCAGCTTAAATGAACTGAAAGATGGTGATATTCTGGTTGGCACACAGCTTCAAAAAGCATAAACTGTCAAAGACATACTAAATCAAACGACACTGCACAATTTTATGTCATCATCTCAGGCCAGATGGGTTAACACCTATGACAGAATCACGTCTTTGAAGTTCAGTGGTTTTTTTCGTTCTGCACACCTACTCATACGAGTGTAACAGAGATTCCTGTGTGGTTTTTCACCATGATATAACCCGAGTAACTTTATATCTCTGGCAGGAACAATTTCTGGTGATAATGAAGAATTTGTTATCATAAATGACTCTGAAACCATCATGGAAAGCTGCTGTGGAAAGTTTCTAGACTAGACTTGTTATCAAAGGTTTTTTTTTTTCCTCTTTCTTAAATGGAGCTCTACTATATGTTTCTGAAAGGACACAACAGCTCCACCACCACACAGTTTGCTTCTTTCTAGGCGTTGCTTAGCATTCATATAATTACAACACCACAAATGAAGTTTTGTTTTGAATTGATTGTTTTCCAAACAGCTTTTGTGCACTGATTTATTGAACTTGGTGGGAAGCAGGGAATGAGAAAGTGTTAGATTCCTTCAGGGTCCAATCATCCCACCTAATTTTTCACAGCTCCTAAGATCCATACCACCCCCTGGTAGAACCCATCTGCTGGTAGGAAATGGTGCCTAGGGCATTATATTTCTCACTTAAAGTTCCTGAATAGAAACAGAAGCTAGCAAAATGGCTGAACATAAATAAAAAATGACTATTTTTGTATTTACCTACCTTTAGATCACATGCAGAAAGCTTCCTGTACTGGGCTATGTCAAACCAGTGCCCCAACCACAATGCTCAGAACACAGTCCTTATGCAAGTCAATCATATACCCTGTGGAAGCAAATCTAAAGACCACCTCAGCCAGGGAATGCGCGCTTCCTCCCTCTGTTAGCATCTGTTTGGATTAATTCTCACCTCTACAACCTCTTTTGCTTTGTCCTTCTCACCTCCACCCTGACTCCTGCTCCCCATCAAGAGGCTTATTGATTCTTAATTTATTCAGGAGACAGTGTCAATACTCACTCCCCCAAAATCTTCACTGCTTTCACTTCCTCAAACAGCCAGCACGCCTGTTGAGGCCAGGTGCAAGCATCCCTCTCCTTCCTGCAAGCAACGCCTGTTAATGAGGGCCACTCCCCAGACTTCACTAAATGTTAAAAAAAAAAAAAAATCACGCTCAGGCAAAATGTTTTCTCTCACTTGGTAAGGAACTGTTCAAATCTCATCATGAAACCTTACCATATATTGAAGCTTGTATTACATCCAAGCATATACATCTGCCTGTATGCTTTGCCACACCATATGCAAATATATCCATGCATTACTGGCTCTTGCCTGAGACTGCACTTGGCAGTAATTAATCATGTGGAAGTGGTGAGGTTTGGTGTGACAGAAGCCTGAAGCAATCTTTCAGGGACACTGTGACAGACTTACTATTTGTGAGACATGTCAACAGGTAACGCATATTTCATACAGCTCTTTATGAAAGGGGTTTTCCTCAGGAACATGGGGAAGAAACCAGTCAGTACTTCCTCTCCTCATCCAGACTGCTTAGTTACAATTCACACGCCTCTCTGCCTAACCCAGTCCATTACAGACACTCTCACTCCAGAGATTTCCCAGGTAAAGAACTACAGCAAGTGAACAGGATACAGAATGGAGGTCTGGTATATAGAAAAGATATAGAAAAGGGATGCTAAGCATTCCAGACACAAAGGGTCTGTTTTCTACTAACAAATGTCTGTAATAACCAGGAAGATCGAAGTTCTCTATCTACTTGCATATCGTGCAATCTCTGCGTCTCACTCTATACACCATCACTACAAATACAGAGCACAGAAACATATCCCTGTGGAGGCTGAGAAGAAAGGAGTGGTGTCCTGGTTTTGGCTGGGATAGAGTTAATTGTCTCCTAGTAGCTGGTACAGCGCTGTGTTTTGGGTTTAGTGTGAGAAGAATGTTGATAACACCCTGATGTTTTCAGTTGTTGCTCAGTCGTGTTTAGACTCAGTCAAGGACTTTTCAGCTTCTCATGCCCAGCCAGCAAGAAGGCTGGAGGGGCACAGGAAAGTTGGGAGGGGACACAGCCAGGACAGCTGACCCAAGCTGGCCAAAGGGGAATTCCATACCATGGGACGTCATGCCCAGTACAGACACCGGTGGGAGCTGGCCGGGGCAGGGGGGATTGCTGCTCCGGAACTAACTGGGCATCAGTCAGTGAATGGTGAGCAATTGCATTGTCCATCACTTGTTTTGTATATTCCAATATTTATTATTATTATTATTGTCATTTTATTAGTGTTATTGTTATCATTATTATTTTCTTCCTTTCTGTTCTATTAAACTGTTCTTATCTCAACCCAAGAGTTTTACTTTTTTTTCTTCCCGATTCTCTCCCCCATCCCCGCCGCAGAGTGAGCGGCTGCGTGGTGCTTTGTTGCTGGCTGGTGTTAAATCACCACAAGGGGTAAACGGAAACACTCGGATTTTATAGGATCCGAATGAGGCCTACCCTGCATAGATGTAAATTGCCAGGAAAAACTGTGAAGAATTGGCTTTAGCTGCCTCCAGTACCTGGGCTTAGACACTTAGTCCCTCCAGTAGCTGGCCCTGGGTCCTCAGTTGCCTCATGCATAGACAGAGAGACACACAGACACAGACACACTCACACACACACACACACACACGTCTGATCTCTCAGGCAGCCCCAGACCCTACAGTTTCTCTGCCACATGGCTGGGACCCCCACTCCCTCCCACAGCCAGCTCCTCCAGTTCTCTCACTCTCGGAGCACACCTGGCTCCCAGGTCACTTCGACTACTTTGCAAGCCCAGGTTGATATTCAGGAGCGATCACACACTGACTTACATACCCTCACCCACTCCAGTTGCTAACACCACAGACAGGGGCCTCTGTGATCCTGTGGTCCCACTCCAGTTGCTGGCCTCTCAGACCTCCATACACACAGAAGAAAGCCCTGCACCCAGGAAAATAACAATGGAGTTTAATGAGAACACAGGACAGACTGTGCTGATTAAGTGCAGGGCACAGCCAGACGAGCCTACTGGCCAGCCACCTGTTTACATGCAACTGCCCCCTTTTAGTCCCTTATCCCTCTGTCTTCCCAAGATTTTTCCTCCCCAAACAACCCCTATCCCTCCCTTTCCCTGCTGGTGCTTCCTCCCCTAAACATCTTCCCATAAGTTTTGCACAATCCCAAAATGTTCTGCCCCTGCGACCCGTAATGTGTCCTGTACACCCAGGCAGTGACCCCCCTCAGTCTATGAGGTGCTACAGAGAAACACTCCCATCTCGCAGACAACACTTTCTCTCTGTGTAACACAGCAGACCTGGATCCTGACAAAACTCAGCAGGAAATGGAAGCCTCTGCCCCTTACAGATTCCTCTGCCAGTACAGCATCATCTTGACACCCAAGATGCTGAATCTGTGTTCTCAGCTGCTCTAGAGCTCTTAGATCTTGCTTGCATCTGAGTGATAGCTTGCTTTGCATTCCTTGATAACCATGTGGAGGGAAAAAAGGCAAAGACTTGCATGAGAAAAAACAATACACCGGGGTTATAACCCACCCATCCCCTAAATCAAATGCACTGGCATTGTTCAAAATCTGTTTATAAGAGTATTAGCTGGCATAATCTTGTTGCCAGCTTCCTCCATGCTCTTTTTATTTCTGTGTTCAAATATTTGCCTTTGAAATCCTCTCACTGCATAGAGGCCCCTTGCTGGACAATGTCTAAACCTGGAGCAGCAACTGTACCCTTGTTAACTGAGGCTTTCTTCAGCTGGAACATTACTGATTAATCACCAGTGCAGCACAACAATGCTTTAAAGTAAAAAAGAGATCTGCTTCAGAAAACCTGGCATTATACTTGGCATTGTGTGTTCCAATACATACACACATGGTGCCGTGATGTACAGTTTCTAAAGCTGCGCATTTTCCTGGAAAGATTGTATCCCAGAGATGCAAGGGATGCATGATGTTTCAGGAGTTTTTCCTGTCTTGGGACAACTTTCAGCTAGATATGTATATCCTGGACACAATGCCTCCTGTAAAAATAACTTTTCTCTGTAGAAGTGAAGCAGAAAAAAAAAAAAAGAAGCCTGTATTCAGTAAGTGTCTAAACAAATTTGCTAGCAGTGACTGGAGATAAGTTAACAGCTTTGCTTCATCTGGAAGCTGAAGATAATTATGTGTCCTTCACCAAGCACATTTTCATAATACAATCATGTCATGCTTGTATTTCAAGATTTTCAGAAAGTCTTGAAATGCGTTTTAAAGATCACTTCCAGGCTAACTCTTTGAAAAGAATTTTCTTAACCAAGGGCAACGTGCTGCTTTATCATACCAAATGCATTTCAGATATTAACAATATGATGAAGTTTTATAAAAAGATCTCCATTATTTACAATAGTTGCTATTCAAGTGATATTGCTCATTTCATCTAGGTAATCACAGCTCTTAGGCTGAAATTGGGAAGGAATATTATACAGCAGCTAAAAAAGAAACCGATGAGACTACATATATGTAAGAGCTTTTCAGTTTAATATCATACTTGCATTTCTAACACAATGATAATGCTCCCTAGGTACAGGCTAGAAATCAGATTCAAATCACCATGGGTTTGTACATGAACATAATGAACACTGGGTATATTCTTTGAAAAATAATCATAACACCCTGTTGCCAAAAAATAGCAACACTTTTTTAATTATTTCCTCTATAACACAGCTCTTTTTCCATGTGCAGAACAGATCACCTCCTGTTTAAATACCACAGTCGTGACTACAAAATACCAGAGTCAGCCAATACTAAAAACACTTATGTGCTGTATATGTTCATAATAAAGAACAAAAATATGAAAGCACTTGTGAAAACAGATTGTGCACATTAGCTTCGGGGCAGCAGAGACTTGCACAATGACAGTCTTATCTTGATATTGTGCTTCAATTTGCAGGGGCCTGTTTTGCCTAGGAGACGCACCTGCCTCATCACTTACTTGACATAGAAGAAGACAGACCATTTTTTGAAAGATATATAAACACCCTAATATGTCATGTCAGTGTCCTCAGGAATGGCAATGAATATTATTTTCATTCTAATGATCTTCTTTCAGATGCATTTAATTCTCTATTTTTCTCTCTCTTTTAATTTATATACAAAAAAAAAAGACAGACAAGCAGGTGAGGCTGACGATAATAGTGCTTTAGCTTATGTGTGGTGTACTGCAGTCCATATCCCACTCTGGAACTTCTCCTCCTGAGGCTGAAAGACAGTGAAGGCAATTAGCAAAGTACTGGAGTCTCTGGAAAGGGGTAGAGAAGGGGCAAGATGGGGAATCCTCATACATGCTCTATATCAAATTACATGCTGAGCGGGAAGCAGGGGAACCTTCCTCAAAGACCAAAAAGGTGTTGTAAAATAAACTATGACAAATTTCCTAGAATATAGTTCAGAAATCTGAATTTGGTTTCTACTGGTGGCACAGAGCAACCTTAGGCAAATTACTTTTCTTTGCATTCTGTCTGTGAAATAGAATAGAATAAGATAGAATAGAATATTTTCAGTGGGAAGGAACCTACAGTGATCATCTAGTCAACTGCCTGACCGCTTCAGGGCTGACCAAGAGTTAAAGTATGTTATTAAGGGCATTAAAATGGAGACATTAATACCTTCTTCCTTCTGCACTTTCTCTTGGCTATTCACTGTGCAAGTTCCTTGTAGCCAAGATTTTTTGTCTTTCTTCACATGCTTATGTAGAGAGCTTAGCATAATGAGGCCCTAATATTGACTGATGCCTTCTGGTGTCATTGTAATACCAATATCTAAAAACTAGCTAAATTTTATTTACAGTTCTACCACTGACTTCAAAAGAAATTCTGCTATTTCAGTGAATGTCTATGCAATTCAACTTACAGATTTAGTAAATAATTAGAATAATATTTACCAATCATTCTGAGATATGGTAATGCTTAACTAAGATGTACAGAATACTTTTATTCCCTACAGAAAGTGAAGCATGTGAGCCTCCAGAACATTAGTAGCAGCAGCATATCTACCACAAGTTGAGTAAAATATAAAAAAATAGCATTATATTTAGAAATTTGATGCCTTCAGGACGGTTTCAATATTCAGTGACATACATACTTTTGCCGATGACTATAAAGGGAGGGAGTGCTTATGAATGACATTTCACTCGCTCTTCTTGCTGTTCAATTAGATGTGGCTGATATGTTGAGTACTCTTCAGTAAGAACATAAGGGACCAGCAGGAATGGCTTTCAACAGCATTAATCAATAATGCAATAGCACAGCAGTTGATAATGAAAAGGCAGCAGTTACCAATGGTTAGCACTGTGCTCTCTGAGACCATGCTCTTCGCTGCGAGATACTGTGGAGCGACGGTAACCCTTCTGTACCATAGCTAGGTAAGTATGCACGCCAGTGGAAGGACATTTCTCAAGGTTTTTCATCATTTCCCTCCCAACTACTAGAGCACCACAGAGTTGCAAAACTAACTCACACTTTCAGTCATTAGATGCACCCATCCAAATAGCCCAGAAATTCCAGGGCATGAGTTTATCTCTGCCATTCATCACTCCAGAATGGCAATTAGGCCTTGGACATGTGATCGTGTAAATCCAAGGAGAATAAATTTTGTCTGAGATTGAAAGGAAAAAACCCCCCAACATGAGCACAGTGCAATTTCTTGCTGTGAAGTTGATCTGCCTCAAACAAAAAGCTTTACCTACCGGGATACCTCTTGAAACAAGGAATACATCTTGTCATGACCCAAAGCCCTGCATTTTTTTGTTTACAACGGTGTTCTCCAATTTAGGCGAACAGCGCAAACAGTAAACCAACAGAAAGACTTTCTTCTGTTGTCAATCATTCTTAGCCCTATTAATCTCCGTAACTGTGATCCCTCCTTCCCCTCCAGACACCCTTGTGCTGGCTGCAGCCCAATTTCCAGGGCGCGGCATATACAGCTATCTTCACACCAAAGGCCTCAACACTGAGCCCAGCATTGGTGCCAGCTGCCAGCCCGAGCGAATCATGAGCTATCACAGCTGGGACAAGCAAGCTCACTGAAGCCATTCCTTCTCCCCATAAGTTAACCGACTTCAGTATCTGAACACTAACAGCTGACAAGACTCATCACTAGAAGGAATCTCAAGTGCCAGCAGAAACACTGACCAGAGGATGTGAAGACAGTACCTGAAAGTACCAAATGAAAGAGCTAGCACGTACTCTGGCAGTGAACAAGGATGCCAGTTGCGATTACGAAGGAGATTCTGGGGGCTGGAATAGAAAATACCCAGTTGGAGCAGTAGCTTGCAGAATCCTAGGCTAGAAATAATGACAAAACAGACAGCCCTCTTCAAGGCTGTGAAGAAAGCATAGCATCTGCCATCCTCATGTGCTACCTGTCTTCATTGCTGTTGGTGCAATTCTGTGTGCTTGTGCAAGTTTTGCCTTTCACAGCATAGCCTACTGATAAAAAAAAGGCCTTCTCCCTGCCCTTTGGTCTTATGCCTTTTATTAGACAAAACACGGTTCAGTGCCATTAAAGGACAGGCAGGCTCTCCTATTATCTTCCTCTCCTGTTGGTAATTTTTCATTTACATGTTTCTAACAAGAAGGATTTCAGCACCTCTTCTAGGCAGAAGCAAATCCACAGTATATTCTTTCTCTGCTTCCAAAATTTGTTTAAAGGTCCTGGTGCAAAAAGACAGGTCTCTGCTACAATGAAAAACCTACTTCACAAAATAATGGTGCCGTATAAGTTACAAAGCAGAATTATATTGATTTTTTTAGTGCAATCTACATTATATCTGGCAGCAGGCAGTGTGTAAGTCACCTCTGAACAGAGCCCTTTGACCATGTGCTATTCCTTTTACAGGGTGATCATGTGCTGCAGAGCAAATTAAACAAGTGGAACAGGGTCAAATGGGCATCCCTGCAGAGTATTAAGATAAAGGACCTTATATTTAAAACTGGAAGATCTAGTCATCTTAACACAGGCTAAAGATTAGCATCTGTGCTTTTACAGGAAGATGAATTATACTTTGAGAAGCAGGGAATCTATCAGAACAAAAAGCCTGCTTCATGAGAGCAATTTAGCAAATGTAATTTCAGCTATGACTGTAAAAAATTATGAACGTGACATGCTAGTAAATGTCAGTTACTTGAAGCTTATTATTCATTTTATGTACAACAGAATTGTCTTAATACTCTGCTCAGAGCAGCTGAAAACAAGAATCCATTTGCTTTGTAATTCTGTAGTTGTAGGTACATGAACCATTAGCAACAACATTTATCCTACCAACAGTTCATGACACCCCCTAAAATTATTATCTAAAAGGTACTGAACTTCTACAGCTGTTTTCAGTTTCTTCTGGTAAAAAAAAAAAGAAAATGGAAAACAGTTTTCCTGCAAACAGAAATAAGCAAAGTTATTTTTTATGCTAACACATTAAGTAGGGATGTAGTCACTAAGATTGCTATCTTATTTTGCATATTTTAGCAAAAATTGCTGGAAAAAATATACACTTTCTCATATAAAGAAGCTCTTTGTGTAAAATTAGTTTTTTTGTAATGTTTCCCATGATAGCAGCAGTTGCTATCATAACAAACAAAATTTAGATCAGGTGTTTGTTAACACTGAGTTTCTAAAGATAAATAAGCAGCACTTTGGGACTACTTATGCTACAGATTTGTTTCTAATGCATTGTAACTTATATTCAGAGTCTACCAGCAATTTTCAGACTGTTAACCTTTTATAATATTTTCCAGTTGTTTCACTGCAAACCCATTATTTGATAATATACACAAAACACATCTCAACCTAGACTGCAGCTAGTCATGCATGAGGTGAGCAAGATCTTTCTACTTTTCTCCAGCTACCAGATAAAATCTGTGTCCTTGCATTGCTGATAATGAACCCTAGAGTCTCTACAGACTCAGAGGAACAAAGCAGAGATGAAGGGATGTTTGTTTTTTCTAAACATATAAAGAGAAACCAGACATGTTTAGCCAGGTTGTGTCTGTATAAACTAAAGACGAGCTAAAGGGCTAGGCTCTTTTTATGGAGTGACATTCTGGGAATATAGGTGAAAATCACCGAGATTTAAATTTTTGCGTCCCAGAAAGTACGAGAAAGGCTGTTAGAAGGATTAAGTAAATGAAATATGTGGGATTTGGGGGTGCTTAGTTCTCTTCTGGAGTATGTACTGTCTGATTCTTCTTCAGTATGTACCACTCCATTATTCCCTACCTCAGGTACTATTTTTTCTTGAGCAGCAACCAGGAGATGCAATTCTTGTTGAGCAGGCTGACAGATGTTACCAATTTTGGGGGGTTTGTTACAAGAAATTTCTTAAAGCTTCTGTTCCAGCCGTCAGGTGATTATATTAGAGTTTCAGCTTTCAAGGAAGCCTGAGGAGTAGGTCTTGCACCTTTCTCCATCTGACCTGAGAGGGACATGGCTTGATATGCGATGGCACAGCAGTACTGGTCAGGCCTCTCCTCTCGCAGGAACTCCACAAAGCCATTTCACCCTTCAGAATGGCTGGGTCTATAAAACCTGGCTACTTCCTAATAACCAGGGAAAGCAAAGCTGCCAGAAGCGAGTGTGTTTTGGGAGACATAAAGCTGATAAGCAATATACAGTGACAGCAGCAACAAAACACTCACTCATGCATTCCACCAGCCCTAGGCGAGATAACAAGTTTACACACAATAACTACTTGCACATACACCCTACAACTACCATTGCAGGGTTTCCTTCCCGCCCTGGCAGACTATAAGGAAGCAGGAAGGTGTGCAGAGACACTTGAGGGCATGATTAGTTGGTTATACATTCTGCGGAAAGCATAACAAACAGCAACTACTTGCCATAGCAACCTTAATGTATGGAGAATCAATTGCAGAAATAAACTGATTTCAATTACAGGAGTATATGTAATTAGCAAGTAAGCTATAGCTAGACAATGTAATAGAAAGGGAAAGCCTTTTTACAAAGGTGGTTTTTTTCTTCAGTTAATTGAGAGCTTAATGGGCATTATGCTCATATTCAGTTATTTAGTGTATGCTCATATTCAATTATTTAGTGTGTCCTCAAGGGCATCTCTGCAGCAACTGAAGGAAAGAAACAGGCAAATGGTCCCTAGCTGCAGGTTTCTGATCCTAAAACCAATGTTATATTGGCAACTGTGGTCACCAGGAATAAAAATTGTCTGGCCTAATGTAAGTGTGAACCTATGAAATGTATGCGTCTGAGTTAGTCACCCTAGGCTCACTTTATAAGTACTGGAGAAACACGGACATCTTTAGTGGGAAACGCATCTCATCCTGTGGTAGAAAACTAATTCATTTGCTCTGTAAAGAAGACCAGGGTGACATGCTCAGACTTAAGATACCGATTTTCTACACCTAAATTTTGGACTCAAGTGATCTTGACCACCTACAGAGAACCAATGCTCAAGGCTGCTTATTCATTTTGTCTAAAATACCACTGGATTTCTGTACTAAAAGAGACCTTGTTATAGCAACCAGAAGCTGAGATTTCCCTCTGCTGGACAAGTACCTTAACCACAGTTTTAGACTCTAGCCTAATGAATCCATGTTTTCTCTGCATGTGGCACAGCTTCAACAAAAGGGAAATCATGGCCCCAGGTTGTAACTTAGTCTACCAAACCTTGCTGCTGAGGGGAGAAGCAAGCTTTTTTTTTCCCTCCAAAAAGATGCGGGGATTAAATTAGAGTTTTCCACTTCCTATGCAGAGGTTTCTTTCGTAAGAGGAGAATAATAGTAGTGGTGGCTTCAGACAGAAGGCTGAACCTCAATTAGGACTGTGAAAAGGGCACAGCTGCTTGCCTTCAGGAAAAGGCAGAGAGAGCCTAAGTAGATGAAGCCAGGAATTCTCTTTTCAGAGTTCCTTTATACCCAGAGTGCTAACTGCTGTTAAGTACCTAGTTTGGCAAAGCCTGGGCATGTGACTTCAGGAGCCCAGACCTAAGCCTTACTCTTTGGGTTTTAGTCCTCCTTTATGAAACAAGAAAAAAGTCCTTATCTGCTTTTCAGGGACATTGTTAAAATAAACAGACAGATCAGAGATTCTCAGGGGATCAGATATTGAGGTAACGTCACGGTGCAAGTATTTTAAGAGTTTATCCTACATCCTTGTATCCTAATAATCTCATATTCTTGGCCTTTGAAAATGCCTGCCTTTATAGAGAGAAGGAAGAGTATGAAAAGGAAAATGTCAAACCACACACACAAAAAAACCTTCAGCCTCTTACATGGAATATACAATAATTTCTTCCAATCCTGTTATAAGGGTTAGTGGCAGTTGTTAAGCTTTTTATAAGAGCTTTGGAGGACGGGCATTATGTAATGCCCAGTTCCAAAAGTATTTTATGATCTCTGACATCTCTTGTCATGTTTTTGATAAAGGCTGAACCATTAGACAAATTCCTGAGAGACTACTTAGGTGTAGTTACCTTCAGAGGTGCCAGAAAATGTCTATCCATTTTTTCTGGCTAATTTGCCTTAAACTTCACTTTGCTTTCTCTGTAGTTGTGATGGCTACAATATGAAAGGAAACAACTGGCACACTAGAAGGGGATGAAACAATAGCATTCTGCTGTCCAGAAATAGTATTCCCCATGGGAATTAAACCATGGGCTAGACACCGAGTTCCAGTTTGCACCTCTTGCCAATTTGTCCCTGGAGTCTTTATTGAAATAAAAGGAAGTTGGAGTAGTACTGACAGGGACAATCTAAACTCTAAGTAGCATCAATACAGTAAAATAAAATTTAAAAAAGACCACAAAATATTTTTACAGTTGAAAGGCAGACACATGGAAGTCAGGGAATGCAGAACTGAGACGTTCTAAGCAACATCAATTTGGCCTCATTTGTGTCTGCATCTTTTGCTACATGATCTGAGACTTCTTTTTATAGGATTCCATCAGTTAAGGAGAACCAAGTCCAGCATCTCATCCATGTCGAGTGTCCTGGTTTTGGCTGGGATAGAGTTAACTGTCTTCCTAGTAGCTGGTACAGTGCTGTGTTTTGGGTTAGTATGAGAAGAATGTTGGTAACACCCTGATGTTTTCA
>JAVKLA010000005.1:27045026-27067309 GCA_034782735.1 Sagittarius serpentarius | reverse complement strand
TGTCACTTTCTTGTTGTTATTAGTGTCATTGCTAGTTTCTTCCTTTCTGTTCTATTAAACTGTTCTTATCTCAACCTTTCCTGATTCTCTCCCCCATCCCACTGGGTGCGGGGCGGGGGAAGTGAGTGAGCGCCTGCGCGGTGCTGAGTTGCTGGCTGGGATTAAACCATGACATCAAGTTACTCAGTGTATATTCTACAAAACTGGGAGCAACTTTGAATTTTCAGTTTGTCTTAAACACTCGATTGTACCTTCCTGTTATTAAAAAATGCATTCTCAGTATTTCAGTGTATGAAGATTTATGAAATTTACAGGTGAAAGCCTTGGAAAATAAAAATTCTGAAAGTTAATTTCATCCCATTTTTTTCAAAGTATTATTTGTCAGAGCTTTCTCCCATGAATGTCTGTCTGCTTAGTGCTTCAGCAAATCTAATCTCCGCATCATACAGATCTAATGTTATTTTAGACCACTTTATGAGGCCCATCACAATCACTATCTTCACTGACAGATTGGAAAACTTTACAGAGATTAAATTTTCTCATTGTCATCCAAAAACTGACAAAAAGGGGAATTCCATATTCTAAGTCCCAAGCTAATTCTCTGTCTACTGAAGGTCATGAACTTACATTAAATATTTTTTTAACCCAGAATTTATGTAACATTTCATGTCACAATATGCGGGATTGGAAATGGCCCACTGTTTTTGTACTTTGAAAGAGTATTTCCCACACAGTGTAACATCTGAAAAGATTGGCATTCAGTGCAATAAATAGCTAATACTGTCAAAAAAGCAGGTGGAATAAAATTTTAATGTGACTCCATGAAGACTATTTGAGCAGTGATGCTGAAACAACAGGACTGACCTCAGGCTTTGGGAAGCTTCGTAGATAGACTGTTTTAAGAAGTCATACCTGTGTTAAGACTTTAGGTATCACCAACAGACTGCTGTATTATTAAATATCAGTAAAGGGATGCATTCATGACTTTGAATATATTGCAATGCAGAGCATGTCTGTATGTACAACATATTGCAGTGTTTCCGAAAGCCTCTTGCATACTAACAAAGATTGTCTCCCACAGGCAAAGATGGCTAAAGCACCAAGATTAGTTTTGTAGCGTAACTTGGTTCTGTTACTGAATGTCTGAACTTCATTTTCCTGCGATACTTCTTGTGTGAAGTACCAGTCCAGCTTCCTACATTCCTGAAAACTGTCTGCCAGTGCCACCACTGAATCCGGCAGATTTCATACACTCCTTTGTCTCACAAGACTCCAAGGAGACTGAGGAAACACTGCGTGCACCATGTAGACTGACCGTTAAGTATGGAAGGCAGCAGCAACTGGGGATGCATCAGAAGAAATAATGGGCCACCAGAATGGAAAGGGAAGAATGCTACTGACAGGTGAAGTTACACAAAAAAGAAAAAGCACGAGTCCTTCAGGACATCCTTATTTGCCATTCCCACATTTACAGATTATGGCAAAAGGAGATTCCTGTAAGCATAGAATCCAAACTTATGCATAAGAATCACTACTTACTTGGCACTGCACATCTTTTTAAAGAGATGCAGTTTTGCTTGGACTGGAGGTTGGCCACTGCACTTCTCTTTAAAGCAGCAGCATAACTCTCCACTTGCAGAGACCACAGCGTAGGCCCAAACAGGTGGCTTGGTGCCATACCCATTACAGCACGGGATCCAGGCACGACAAAACCCCTTTCCCCAAGCCTCATTTTCTACACAACCAGCCATCCATGATTTCCTACAGAAAGCACCTCTTGATAATTCAATAAACAGCACGGCAGTGCTGACCCCAGGCACCCACCCCACAGCCCTGCTGCGAGGCTCTCCAAGTCAATCCGGAGGGGGACCAGCCAGGCCTCCTTCCTGCCCACCTCACACCAGCAGCCAAGGGAGGGAAATGTGGCTCCCGTGTTTGCAAGAGAAACGCTACAGCCAGGCAACGAGGCCCTGAAGGTCAGGCCTTTCGCTGCATACAGAAACAGCCCTCCCACTCCCCACCAAACACTCCCTCCGCAGACAAACCCCTTCAGATCAATGGCGGACAAGACGCCCCCTTAAGGGAGGACGACGGCTCATACTGCGCCTGCGCCTCCTGCCCCCGCCCACCCAACGGGCGTTCAGACGGCTGGTGCCATGTGCCGCGGAGGTGGCAGTGCAACCCCCCCCCGCGGCCCTCAGCAACCGCTACTTGGTACAGCCCACTCCCATCTCCTTGCCGCCGCCTGCCTCTCTGCCCATGCGCACCCACACGGGCCCTTCTTCGCGCTGCCGCCCTCGGTCCGTTTGAAATCTCGCGGCGCTTCCTCGCCTCTCGTCGGGGTTATGCGCCTGCGCGCCGGGCAGCGCGTCAGCGGCGCGCGCCGGAGGTGGTGCTGGGAGTCTCGTCGCCGCCGTCTCGCGGGAGGGGGTTGCCGGCGCCGGTGTGAGGCGAAGCGCGGGAACCGTCGCCATGACCTCTGCTTTGGAGAATTACATCAACCGTATCCTTCCGGCGGGCGGAAGCGTCCTGGGGAAGCCCTAGGGGCGGCGGGAACGGGCCTTCCCTCTCCTTCGCGCCCGCGGGCATGAGGGGGGGGCCGGGTGCGGGGGGCCTAGCCGCTCGGTGCCGCTGAGGGCGGGCGGCGCCCGGCCCCGGGAGGGGCTGGTAGCTGCAGGATGCATGGAGCGGGGTTGGATGCCAGAGCTGCTGTGGGCATCGGGTACCTCTGGGCCCGGCAAGGTGTGAGCTGCGAGGAGATGCCCAGCCCTAGGAAGGCTGCTGCAAGGGCCGTGAAAAACGTATCGGCCGGGGCCTCTGGCCTTCTGTATCCCGCTCCCGCGGGTGCTTGCGTTGCTTGGGTCCTTCCTGGTTGGCTATGTCGGTTTCCCTTTACATAAGGCTGGCATGGCAGGTAGAACGGAGGTTACAGGAGACCCAGAGAATAGGGTTGCCTTTAGCCTCCAGTGCTGCAAACCTGTTCCTTGCTTCATGTGTGATGAGGAACGAGATTCACAATGGGCCTGGATCCTTAAAGGGAAATAAACACATGTTAAATGATCAGCTTTACATCATTTGCTCAAGAGCTGTGAGTTAGTGTCCTTGGAACCCTTTTCTTGCTAGTTTTTTGTACTCCTAATAACCTGTGGGCATTTTCATTTTTATTCACAGTCTGATACTAACCCAAAATTACTCAGTATGATGGATGTGTGAGCATCAAATTTGGATAGTCAGACCTTCGGAGTGAGGGGATGTAGAATGCAAGACTTGGGATCCCCACTGCTAAGCTGTTTTTAAGGACTTAGCTTGAAGTGTTTATAAAACTGTTTTATGTTGTTTCAGTTTTGAGGTAGTGCAGTTAGCAATGGGAAGAAAGGTGCACTCAAATCTTTAGTCTGCTTTTAATGGTGTTCATGTTTGTATGTGACTCTCTGTGGTTGGGTAAAGTGAAACTTTAAAACAGGTTGTTGTACAAAATACTATGTTATCAAATGTTACTATCAACCGTGCTGCTTTTTTTTAAAAATAGAAATGCTGATAGGCTTTTCTGGCTCTTAATACTTATATTATGTGTCAGTGCTTCAGAAAATGTTACTGGTTCTATTTCAGGTATCTCTAAACATTTCCTTGATGAACTATCAGGTACTGTTGCAGTAATTACTTCTGATGGAAGAATGATTGTGGTAAGACATATTTTTTAACATTTTATTTTTCCTCCTAAAGACTTACCATCATGGCAAGAAAGAAACTGTGCTAGGATATAATCTCTTATATGTTCACACCTTTACAAACTTTTTTTTAAAGCCTTATGGCTATTATTTTATACTGTATGATTTAAACACTTACTGGTTCTTGCCTGTCAGCTTTGTCCATCGATAAGCTTGTGCATGCAAATGCTTTGACTTTTTGTCAAATGGCCTTTTTGATAGGAATGCACAAGAAAATACTTCTCTTTTTATCTTCAATAATTTCGTTTCTGTCTAAAATGTTCTTTTTGTTCAGTAAGCTCTTCAGCTTTCACGCTAAAACCATTTCTTCCATATGGTTATAGAAAAACATCAGCTGATAATTGCACTGAAAAAACGTGGGATTCTGTTTAAGCCTG
Organism: Sagittarius serpentarius; assembly: GCA_034782735.1. Taxonomy (NCBI): domain Eukaryota; kingdom Metazoa; phylum Chordata; class Aves; order Accipitriformes; family Sagittariidae; genus Sagittarius; species Sagittarius serpentarius. Next base: position 27,063,204 of record JAVKLA010000005.1, on the reverse strand, counting down.
AAAAGCTGAGTATTGGCAAACTATTATATATTAGACTGTATAATGTTTTAGTTTTATTGCTTCTGTGTTTTTTTTTTTTTCCTTGAATTCCCCCTCCCATCTGTTATTCTTTTGTGTTTTGAATTTGACGTAATAGTATGATCGTTGCCTGAGGATTATATCTTTCTGTCTGTACTTAACTTTGTGCAGCCTCTGGAAAGAGAGAACAGTACTTCTAGCAGAAAAATACTAGCTTCATCAAATCTTTTGTCTTGTTGGAGTCAGTTTGGTAAACTTTTGTGTTGTGATACAAGATACTTTGTACCAAAAAGATCTGAATGGAGTTGGTATATACGACATCCATTTATATCATCTAACCATGTAACAATATTACTACTGTTTGAATGGTGGTGTTTTACATGAGTTTAAATTTCTTAATCAGTTACTGATGGTGAGTTAAACAAATCAATTATGTTATCATTTTTCCAAACGCATATTGAAGTGGCACAGAAATTAGTCTTTTTGTGTGTTTTGATCCTTTTTTTTTTTTTTTGAGTAATTTTGTGGAACTAAGCTAATTTGCTTCAAAGATATACCACTTAAAATTGCATGTTAAGAATGGCTTCAATATTGTTGACCACAAGAGTCCAATTTTTCTGTTCTTTGGTTTAATTATTCATTTGATTTCTGGAAAGTTCCATACAGGGAAGACTAAAATAGTGTAGAAATAGTAAAATTAGTTGTTTAGAGGGCCGTCATTGGTAAAAGGGAAACTCTGCTACTTTTAATGCTAAAGATTACTGTAGCTTTTAGCATGAACACTCGGTAGTAAATATAGATACTTTTTCTTAAATTGATTATTGCTTTTAAAGTTTCATTCTACAGCTGTTTGTGTTTAAGCCTAACAATAAAACCTAAATAGGGCATCTGTTTTGTAGTACCTTTGTATTGCCACCTTGTTTAAGATACCCTTGAGAGCAAAGATGATAAATTTAAACGGTAATTGGAGTGCTTTATTTTTGTGTTTTTTTTTTTCAGGGAACCCTCAAAGGTTTTGATCAGACCATTAACTTGATTTTGGATGAAAGCCATGAACGAGTGTTCAGTTCTTCACAAGGAGTTGAGCAAGTAGTGCTGGGATTATACATTGTAAGAGGTGATAATGTGTAAGTATAGCCTATTCTTGTTTAAACCAATTAATAAAAATTTAGTGTGTGTATATATATGCGCGTGTGCATGTCTATAATGTATCTGTATATGTCTTGATAGCCCCAAATATCTTGCATCTTTGTATTTGTGGGTAGCACTGATAGTACTGTCAAAGCTGGCGCACATTAAATAGCAAATATCTGTGCTTCTGTTACAGAAGTGATTGCATTGTCATGTTAAGATATTGTTAGTCTAGATTTACTGAGCTGTAAATTAACCAGCTCACGTACGGATAGCAATCTAGGAAAGGTCAGTATAAAGCTCAGCATTTTCCTTTCTTGAGTCTAGGCATTGTGTAGATGTTCTTTATTCCAGTCTGTGAAAGGCAGGATCTGTCGATGGAGGAAAAGATAGAAGAATGAGCAAAAGATGAGATAGAACTTGTGTGCAAAAAGTCAGCAATCTGGTATAGAAAGTTGACTTTTAACAGGATATTTTTTTATATGAGGTGTTCACAAGGACCACTTTATAATCTGGAAAATGCATACAGGTTCTGGCTTGACAGTGTAACAACTGTTGAAGCCGATGTAGTGACAGGTCAAACGTATGAGATGGTATTTGATGCCCTGACAAAATGAGAATAAAAGCTCATTAAATGCAGAGAAAAGTAGCTCATGTGCCAAACAGATGGGAGGGTTACAAGACAAGTGGAAGGAAGGCCTGGTAAGTGGGCCTGCTAGGAAGATGACTTTTTCCAGCAGCTTTCTGAGGCAGATGGCAAAAAATTAGATGTTTTTTTTTGTCACAACCAGGAAAAGAACATGTCTTGGTGACCAAGGTATGAGCCTGGATAGGAGTTTTTATCTTCTAATTCTAATGGATATTTCAGTAAAAAGAAATGTCAAGACCTAGATCTGTATCTAGGTGTGTTTATCTAACGTCATTGAGAAAACAGATCATTTTGGAAGGCTTTCATCACTTTTGACTTAAGCTTTTAAGCAAAAATAAATAAACTGGCAAATGTGCAAAGGTGGGCCTAAGCATGCTACTCTACCAGTAACTTTTCATTCAAATAGTACAAATGTGTATAAAAAGCCAAATAATTCTTTATTACTTCACTTTTTCACTGCATCAGGCTGCCACATTACTCAAATATACTCAAAACATTCTTTTATATTTTATTCTGGGTTTTTTGTAACCTTAACAAACTTGGAAACATACTCATTAGAAGGAATAATCCTGTATTCATGCAACTCTTATCATACTGAAATTCAGTATCCTTTTAGGAAGAAGGAAAAAGAAACAACAGCTACGTAACAGTAATTTCAAAATAGGGGACTCTCAGAAAGTAGAGAAGCTATTGAAAAATAAAATAAAAGAAACAGTCATGGGATAAAGTGCTTCCAGGCGTTCCAGTGTGCATCACTAGAAGCTTGCAGTGAATATGCAGCACCAATCAGAAAAACGCAGTATGGTTCAACAGCAAGTAAAGGTTGTTAGAAGGAAAAAGATAGCTTCTGTTCAGAAGTGCGTGATGAATTAGGAAAACTAAAAAAATACTAATATTAGAAAGTTGTGTAAAACTAACAAAAATTGTCAAGAAAAGCTGGTTAAAAACCCCAAACCTCTTAAATAACGTGTTTGTTTTGCTGCATGAGAAGCAGAAAGCCTATGAAAGAGACATCAGGAGTGGCAAGTATTGTTAGTTCCTTTTACATCTAGGAGAATGGGATCTTTGAAAAAGCTATATTTCTTGATGTGAACTAAAGAAAAAATTATGCTTTGATATCAGACAGTTTTTAATCTAAGGAAATGTTCTAAATTGAAGTGTCACTTTGGAAAAAGCTGATAAATGGAATAGTGACGAGCATCCAGGATCAAGTTCTTTTCATGCAAGAATTCTGAGGGGACTCAGAGTTGAAATGAGCTTCTGTGCTGCTCAGTAGTTGAATATTAAATTGGCATAAGCAGTTTACATTTGTGTTGTCTAAGCTCCCAACATAGTGAAGATCTAGGCAGTGATGGAACTAAGAAAGCTACTCAGCTGACCAGATCTCTGTTTCAAGGCAAGTTAAATTCCTCTTTAGTTTCCACAGACCGTCATGGAAACCTAGATGCCTGTACTGGGATGTTTTACTCTTAAGCTCAGTCTCACCCTGGTCTCTGGCTATTTTTTTTGTCAATACTGATTCACTGGGAAGAAAGAATATTGGGGATTATTAGGGAGAAGACTAAAACAACAGACATTGTCATGTCATTGCATAAACACCTGGTATGCCACCATATTTAGAGGGGTGCAGTATGAAAATGCATGAAGAGCGAAGGTGAGAATAACTAGAGGTATGAAATGTTTTCTGTCAAGGAAAGGCTGAACAGGCAAGTTCTTCAGTTTGGAAAAAGCACAGCTATAGTGGTGATTGGTTGCTGTGAAATTGGGAGTAGTAGAAGGAGATGGGAAGATAATTGCTTCATTTAAATTCCTCTAGTTTTTTCTGCTATTGAAAATAGAAGATAATCCCATAACAAGTTCTGTATAAAGGCATTTCATTGCACGCTGTAAAACTTAATTGTGGAACTCCTTGCTGCAGGATGTAGAAAAGACCAAAAATAGAAATTTATTCAGAAAGCTATTGGATGGATTAATGTAACATAGTTTGTGGTGGCTGTTAATCCATTTTGTGGATCAGCCCCTAGGTCATAAGTCTCGCAGGTGGTAAGTAGAAGGGTATGCCAGAACGATTAGACTCTTTGTTCTTACGTTCCTTCTCGGTTAGTTCCCATCCTGAGCTAGTGTGACTTCTGTTACCTTAACCTTCTGTTTTCTTTAAAGCAGTTTTAGCGAGTCCACTAATGTTTTAGTCCATGTAAGTCTTAACATAGCATAGGTGAAATAATACTAATTTATACAGGGGAGCATATATAACACTTTACTAGGCTGTGTTGAAGGAAATTGCCTTGCTTACCTGATGCTGTATGCACTTTACAAATTGCTACAGTTAGACATTACTCTTGAAAAGCTATTCTTTCTCTAAAAGGTTTCCAGTTTTGTTTCAGAGGCTAATCTATTGCCTAAAACAGAGCATAGTATTTCGTTCTTATCACCTATACCTTAAAAAAAACAAACAAACCACCAAAAACTTCCTTTAGACTGCTTACAGCAGTCAAAAATTGAAGTTCAAAGGATAGAGCTCTACAATTTTTATTTTTTTATTTTTTTTTTAAAAAAAAAGGTCTTCATTAGCAAGTTAATTTTGTGGCTTTCCAGATTTGCACCAGGAGATTTCAACAAACGATAACCTGTTTTTTTATTGCAGTGCTGTCATTGGTGAAATTGACGAAGAGACAGATTCAGCTCTTGACTTGGGGAATATTCGAGCAGAACCCTTAAACTCAGTTGTGCATTGAAAAAATGAAAATGCACAGGGACTTTGTAAATCTTTGGTTGTACAGACCTAATTTAACAACGTGGATGATTTTTACAAATTGTGTTTAATTTGTTTGGTCACCAGTTTTTTATTATGAATGTTGTAGTTTTGCATGTAAATTAAAGTTTCTACGTTTTACTAAAGACGCTTTCATTGAATTTCCTTTGGGGTTTCACGCTGCATAATTTCACTGTAAAATACATACTGGGAAATGCAAGCAAAAGCAGTGATAGTCCTGATATTGTGTGTATATACCTCATGCTTAAAATAAGATCTCATTCCTAAAGGTAAACCAATGCTTTTTGTGTTAACTCAGGATTATTTGGAGGTAGATTGTGTAACAGTCAGTTTAACCATCTCTAAATGTAGTTCTGGCTGTAAGTAGAAAACTTTTTTGTGGATTTTTTTTTTTTGTAGTGTAGAAAGCAAGAATGTTAAGCTTTCACAGTCAAATTAATGTAATAGGGTGGGGTTTTTTGGTTGTTTATCAAACGTTGTTCTCTAGTCCACGAGACTATACTGGAGGTGCGGTTGTTCTTAGTTCGTTAATGCTTGCAGACAAATTAAATTGGGGAAAATAAGACTTTTGAACAGGAACACAGAACCTTTGCACATTTATTTGAAGCCCATTAAATTCCAGACCAGTTCATTCGCTATCTTCTCTCAGCAGCTGTTGTGTTGCTCAAAATCTATAGAAAGAGAATTGTGTGTTTGTTAATGTGTAACCATTGTCTTGCTAGAGTGTAGTTTAGAAGACACAGTAGTACTTTAGAGAAATTATTTCTTTTGAATGAAACTTGCCTTAATATTGAATACAAGGATCATATGTAACCATAATAGAGCTTCTTATACATCAGCAGCAGCAGCCAAGTGAAGTGGGATAAGATCTGTGCAGTGTAGTGTGTTTTAGGCCACACCCTGTTCCCTACCCAGCAGGAGTACTGGTATGGTGGCAGCGAGAGGAAGCTGGTATGCTTGGACAAAGCTGTTTTCCTTGTCCTCTAGTGTGCCTACAGGTCTGTTCTCCCCGGCCCCGTATATGAACGTGCTGTTGCAAAAAGTTATTTTAATGTGCCTATTTGGGGTTTTATATTGATTTTAGTATTAAGTGGGATTTGGTACTTTTCATTGTAAGTTCACTGTTTGGAAACCAAATACACTGAACTGAAGATACTTGTTCTCCATGAAATCTGGCTCTCAATTCTTGTAGCTTCTAGCTTGTTTTCCGAGATTGTTCTTGGTGGAGCGTGTGAAGCCCAGCAAACCTTTTTTGCCTTTATCCATCTTGTGACCGAGTAAAGTAATGTCTTGTAGTTTTTCTGTCCACATTTCTGCAGGGAATTGCTGAGCAGGCATTGAATAAGGCAAATCAGGGTCTTCTGGTGATTACTGGAAGCCAGTAAAGTCTGGCTATAATTCATTATGTCAAAAGAATTGATCAATTTCATTAAACAGTCAAAATCATGTATAATGAAAAGCCCTTTTGCTACTGAAACACTGATATCGGCACAAGAGAAAAGGAAGTATAGAAAGTGAATGGTATTGATAAAGGACAAATAAAGCTACTGAGAGGGCTCAGCAGAAAAAAAATGCAGAGGCAAAGAGGAGAATCAGGATGAGCTGATTTTAAATGCACTACTTAACTCTCCTAATACATCCAAAGCTATAGTTGAAATACATAGGTTGAATACTTGTAGAAGCACTGGAATGACTAAGGAAATCTCTTGCTTTATAGCTGAGGAATTAGGTTTGAAGCTGAGTTATGGAATGTTAATGCATATGGGGACCATCTGCCTCGAGCACATCACTTGCAATGCAACTCCTTGGTCCTGTGTTTGGTTGAGGACTTAAAATACAATGAGCTGCTGATGTTAGTTGAAACTATTTTCTCTGTCCTTGAAGTGATGATTTTGGATGCAAAGCTGTGGAACCAAGGTGGTGAAGCTGATCAGTAAAATCCAGGGACTGACTAGATGAGAATTCTGAGTAGTTCAGGAATTGCTGAAGCAGGAAAAACGTGATCTGGAAAATAATAGTTTCCCACAGTTAGGTGTTTAAAACACAGATTGCAAACCCTGTCTCCTTCCCTTCAGGTGAGTGACCTCAGCTCTTGCATTCACCATTTCTGGACCTGTGAAATTGTATGTGGTGGGGGGTAGGGGGTTACAGCTTGAAGTTAAGATGTGTCTGCGCTCACAGGCCAACATAAACTTGGGGCGTTCTCCAAGGGATTGAGAAGGATAGGTTTAAACTCCCTTGCAGAAAAGGATCCTAACAGACTGGCGGCACAAAGCTCGGTGGGTCCCCATGGGGATATGCAGTGCATTGTCAAATTGATTCTTCTGCGGTGAGATGGGCAAAGGGTGGCCAGCTCGCAGGTCTGGTTGGGATTGTGGGCAGTGACTCAGCCCTACCAAGCTGGAGCCTACTCGGAAGCAAAGTTCTGTCTAAAACCTTAAAACTGGCAGCTGTGGAGTTTACTTACATTGCAGCTGTCTGAGCATGAAGGTAAAGCTTGTGACTTGCGATTTTTGGCTTACACTCAAATTTTGTTTCAATTTCTGCACCAAATTTTGCTTCAATTTGATGCCATTGGCTTTGGCCTGGATTTGACCAAAGCCTCTTCTGGGTGTACTGGTGAAGGGATCAAAGACAGGAGACCTAGTCAGGAGGGGTTTCTTGAAATTGAATCTAGGGCCTGATATGCTTTTAAAAATAAGATGAAATTACAGCCTTGTGAACTTACAGGAGCTCTAATCTATAGTGGATAACTAGGTTCCTGTAAGTATATGGCAGAGAGAAAGCACTTGGGAAAACAGTATTTGATGCAGGAAGTTGAATTATAACCAGTCTGAAACAGTATTGTTACTGAATCAAACGTGTGGTGCAGTCCAGCTGAAAAGCAGGTCACCAATGAAAGCTAATAATTTTTTTATATCATTAACTTTCATAAAATGAACCAAAGCAGGAAAAACAAATGGGATTGAAACTGGAAAGTGGACGTGGAGTGATGGCCTTGTATTAGTCATGCTAAAAAAGAAAGCTAGGGAGTGTTAGTCCCCAGAAGCGGAAGAGTCTAGGGTGGAAGCTCAGCAAGTGTGAAGGCCGTGTATGTATCTTGACTCTAGGTGAACCCACGCTGCAGCCAGTGCAGCAAAAGTGTTGAAAGTAGTAAGGAGATAAAACATAAAGGAAATTAAGTAGAGCTGAATTTTTGAGAGGAAAAGTTGTCTCCTCAGATGCTAAGGAGGTATGAAAGAAGACTGGAATGGAAAAAGAGCACCACAGATCATTAGTGTGTGTTGAGCAGGGGTGTGCCAGTTGGTGTGTGCCAGCTGGCTGGGGCGAAGGTTCTCCTTGCCCTTTCCCACCGATTGTAGAGATGTAGCAAAGCAAACGTCTCCTAGGAGATGAGGAGTCGTATTGTCTGCAAAAAGCCTTTGCTTTATTCTTGCTGGAGGGAAAAGTACTCTCAACAAAAGAAGAGTAACTCCCTTTTCAGGTCTGAAGGCACTCCCAGTGAGTTCTGACCACTGTGGCTGTATGACTGTCAGCAGGTTCCTCTGGGTACATGAAGGGCCCTTCTGAGATAGGAGAAAGGGGTTGTAGTCCAGTGTTCTTGGAAGCTCTCTTTTCCTGCAAAGAGCCGAGCTTAAAGATCCAATAAGTAACAGGTGGTGGTCAGTAAAATCCAGTGAGTCCTTGCAGAGTAATAAACCGATGTTACAAAAAGGAGCAGGGCAGAGAAAGGTGATGCTAAGGACAAAGGAAGTAACGTTGAATTGGAGGTAATCATCATATTCCATTAAGTTTCCTGCATTGCCCTAGGTTGGTCACTTCCTCCTTTTGTTTGTTTAATAGAGATCTTGAAGTGAAAGGACAAGTCTTGACTAGTACTGGAAAAGGATGCCTCCAGTGAAATAACGGAGCTGGCTTATAAAGAGATTAATTAAATTCATTTGGTGTGCATGAAGCAGCACAGAAGCCATCTTCTGGGGACCAAGGGCAACTTCCCTCATTGCAAGCCACATGAAGTGCCTCCATGTCCACTTCACATAATTGCGATCAATGTTCTTCAGACATTACGTGGCCTGCAGGCAGGTTACTGGACTGAAAGAACATGGATTCTGTTTTGAGGACTTACTCTGACAGTGGAGAATTTCTGCACGACTTGACCTTTGCTGTCAACTATAGCCTGTTACCCTTAGTCCCTGGAGTTAGTGTTTCTTTTTCAATCCACTTTATAAGTAAAGCAGCTGAGAGACACATCAAATATGCTGTGCTAGAGCTGAAGATAAAGTACGGATGGCTTGTATGATGGATTTACCTCATGGCCATTGCCATACTAATTTCATAGCAAATGTACCAGATCTGTATGCTTGAGTAGGTGCTTTGTACCGATGGTAACATAATTCTACCTCTTAGCTTCTGCTGCATGAAGCTACACTCTGCTAAGAATTTTATTCTACAGATTCATACAGAAATGTATGATCCTAAATAGCAGGGTTGTGTTCTCTGTGCACTGGTAAAAAAGGATTCAATTTATTCCACAGTTAACGTGACAGATACCAAGCCATGAGCTGTTGTTCGTTTAGGAATTAAATGACGACCATGAAGGCACTTCTCAAGAAGGTAGAAGCCTCAGTTGAAGAGACTTGGAAACTACGAATGTGAGTCATGCCAGTGAAATATCAAGATGGTTTGTGCTTGCTAGTTATATTTGGTCTGTGGTATATTTTGGCACCTGTATATGCAATTCTACTAATTTTTACTAATTGTGTTCTTATTTTTTCTTTCTAGTTGGGGAAACTGCAGTTTATTGATGAGATTCATGAAAATAAATTGTGATTTTTTTATTTTTTTAAGTGGAAGAGAATTCTTCAGTCACAGTAAAGATCCAGAAAAGCTGTGTCATATCAATTAGTCTTAGCTTCCCTGTTGCTTAAATAAGGTGGCATACTTCATGTATGGGGTATTCATAGATAAAAAACCCACAGAAGGCAGCTGTGCCAGAAGGTGATACCTGTACAGACAAAGCCTTGAGGTGAGGGAGGGAAAACTGGTACCAGGGTTAGGTAAAAAACATATGACAAGATAGTAAAGAGCCAGGCATTTGTCCTGGAAATACTGTTCCTGATTGCTTCTTCCAGTGTGCTATATTCTGTCTTGGGATCCTTTTCAGGGACTTTTTTTTTTTTTTTACAGTAACTTTTACAGTGATGGAAGAAATGCTGACATTTCTCCCAGGAGCAGCATCTTCCCTAAAGAAAATAAAAGCTCCACTGATGAAGGTGGAAACTGAAGCTGAAAACACAATAGCATTCGGACTTTTGCCAAGAACTACTTGCTAGCGCTAAAAGCCTGACCTTATCTAGGCGGTAATATCTTCCTTCCTGGAGCCTTGCAGCATGTTCCAGGAACTCTGGAACTTGCGTTGAACAACGTGCTGCTGCCGTTCAGCTTACATCAGTAACGGTGCCACCGAATGCCAAGAAATTTCACTCAACGCTGACCTTCTTGCCTGCCACTTGCACTTTTATCTAAAGGGGTTCGTTGCTTGAGGGAGCACAAAGGCATGTGCGTGTACTGGTTTTGTCCACTAAAACATCTTTAATGGTTGTCCTGCCATCTTCTTGCTGTTTTATAGTGTAGATTTAATTTATCTTTAATTTAGGGTCAGTTTTTCCAGCAGTGATGATTACAGTGCTTTGCATAGAAACTGGAGTGGAAATCACACAGGTGGAGAAACCAAAGAAGCTGGATTTGAAGTACCGAAATCCATTAAAAAAGAAGTAAGCAGGATAGAAACCAGTTGAACGTGGACAAAGTTAGGTTTTACAGCAGTGCTCATTGTAGCAAAGTTCTTTTTCACACAGTTACGGTTATTGTCCATGTCATTCATATTATGAGAAATACTGAGAAACTGTGAGAAAACATTCTCTACTCGGAAATGTTTTAAGGCACTAGATTTTCATATGAAAGCTTCCTATCCCAAAATGTTATTTTTTAATTATGGTTCCTCAGATTTTTTTGCTTAAATCTTTGGGCATTCTCACTTGTGTAATTTTAGACTTCAGCTCTGCTTATGATGCAGATGAAAACCTGTACGCAGATGAACACTGTGGTGTTTTTGCAAACTGGCCGGAGTTGCAGGTAGTGTATGGTAAGCATTTGCAGTATTTGCGCTGATGGAACATGCAGGTGACAACGTGTCCTCAGATACAGGGGATAGATTGTCAAAATTGTATTCAAAGCAACATGCATGCAAAAGACCAGGAAAAACCACGCAGCAGTAAAAACCCTAGCTATTTACAAGCTTTTCAAATGCAGTTTATAGCATTTCCAATGAATAAAAACAGTTCTTGCCAACTGCCACCTAAATACCACTTCATCTATACCATTTCTTGTATACAGACCGGATTTACGGGAGTGCTGTTCTGCAGTGAGTTGCCGTGCTGAACAGAAGCCAAGGCAGGAAGTGATTATGGCTAAGGAGCTGATGCTGATTGAAAACGTGTGATGCTGCAGAGGAAATATCACACAATAGAACCTCAGGTAGTTTGGAAATAGATTTCAAAAACAGGGCACATTAAGATGTAAACAGTCAATAGGACTGGGGCCTGCCTTTCTCCTAACAATGAGATCATTAGCAGTAGGAGCGTGCAGAATGATTTCCATGATGAAACCACAAGTGCAAAATGCGTGAAAGCGTGTGTTCATCAACGCTGAACGGAAACAGCCTTCTTGCTTTTTGCTGTGTTTCTTCTACTGCTTGTCCTAACTCATCCTGGATACAAGAGTCAGGCGTAAGTGCAGCTTAAGTCTAGGAAGTGCAAATGCTCAAGGTCTCTGAAAAGGCGGGGTTAAGATTCTGTTGTGTAACTATAATGGGGTAGGATTGCTCTCTGGAATTGCACTTCTGATTTTCAAGACTGCTTCCTTGAGAAGTTATCAGCTTACATTCAGTTAAAATTGTCAGGAGCTGAGTGGAAACAGTCAGGTGGGTGAAAGGGACAGCTCCCTGTTTTATCTAGAGACTAGTTTAAAATCTTGCATAGTTTGTAACATCCATAACGTAATTTTGAGTTTTATGTTCCAACTTCTGATTCTACCATTTTTCAGAAGTCCAGCCAGTGCAGAAAGCAGTAAGAAAGACAAACTTCAATCTGGGAGTCATATCATTCCATTTGTGGCTAAGACACATATGAAGCTCTGCAACCACACTGTGTATGTTAGTAGTTTTGAGTTTGGTTCTAATTATGCTTTTTCTGAGTTTTGACAGCAAAGCGCAGATGCTACCAGAATTGCCCTTAGCTGAAAGAGAATTGCCAGGCTACCCTACTGCTAATGCCATGCTTCAGCACACAGATGTACCCAGAGCAATGCCCTTCATCGTCTTGGGCCTTTAAGCAGCTGAGCGTTATTTAGGAAAGTGCTGAAGTTTCCATGCACCCTGCTGTGGACCACCTGAGCCTTAGTAACTTAATGAAGTGAGAAATTTTGGTGATGACAAAGGTTCTACTATAGCACCAAGAAAGGCTTGATCAGTGAAGATAATCTAGACATAAGGAAATACAGGTAAGTTGCAAATGCCAGTGATCCATCATTTTTCCCTGCACTTCTGGTACCTATTTTGATGTGTTTGCTCCTGTCTGCATGCCCAGAACATCTACATATCAGGAAAGCTGATTTTTCTCACAGTGACTTGGGCCCCTCATATGACAGATGGCAAAATGCAGGTGGCAGGATTTTGTTTCAGGAATAAAACTGGAAAGTAATTCAGCCAGTCATTTACAGAGAGGAGACTAAATTCAGCCCATGTTCAAAGTAACTTCTTCCTTGCCCCAAAATAGATGCGTTAAAAAAAAACCCCAACCAAATATGTCCTTTTCTTGATGGAAGAAGGCTCAGCTCCATTGTGCATGCCAAAACCTAAACAAACCAGGTTTTAAAGTCCAGCTTCTCCAAAATATTGGTGCATTTCCAGGATACAGCTTCTCCAAAATATTGGTGCATTTCTAGGATACAGCTCTGCAACTCTTGAAAATTAAAGGACAGCATAAAACAATCTGAGTTTATTAACAGTAAATACAAAGATGCATTGTTGATTAGGTTGGTCTCAAGAATTGTGTGGAAAAGGGAGCTGGAATGGGACTGTGATTCAGGATTCCTTGGTAAGTAATTTCTGCTGTGGCTACCTAGCTGCCGTGAAAGGACTGTTACCTTTGTACGGCGTTATTTTTGCCTTGATGCTCCAGAAATATGTAAGCATGATCCTCTTTCAAGAAAAGCCATTAAAAAGGAGCATTTGAGTTGGACAATAACTGGATATTCATTCTTGCAATAGTGAATGTAGCTGTATGCACAGGATTCTGATAATACAACTGGAGATAAAAAGTTACTTTTCTCTAAGGCAAGTGGCAGTTCATCAGCAAGAAGGTGACTGGCAGTTGTGTTCGTGGAGATGCCACAAGTGTTTATAAATATGAAGGAGGCATTTTGTTTTGTTTACGAGGATGCCTAGAGCTCCATTCTACATAGAGGTACTGCTATAGCTGTCTGGGGATGGGTCTGTGAGGTGGGAGCAGAATTTGTACTGCATTGCTACAGTTAAATGGCATGAGAAGATAAAAAGTGAAAATTGTTCCTGTCATTCATGATACTAGTTAGGCCTTATGAGCACAGCTGTGTATGTGGTCCATATTATCCTGAATATCATGCTCCTTGCCTGTGTAACAGTCACTCTCCTTGTTGTGCTTACAGCACTGATTAAATTAAGTGACAATTAATAATTCATCATTAGTTAATAAGTAGTACAACAGTCAGCTATTAGTTACCTCAGCTAAAGTGCTTAAGCTTAGGGAAAGGTGGTGCTATCAATGAAAAGCAACTTGCATATTCAAGGATGACAGTGTTAAGAAATAGAGTTGTCAATTTGATTTGCAGGTGCAAACAGTGAACACCATCCACTACTGGCAATGTGTAACCGAAGGGTGAGAGAAGGCGTAAGCCAAACTGATAACCAGTTACTCAGCTTTTACTGTACTGTCAGGCCCTTGTCCTAGGGGCCTTTCCTAGGTATCGGATACCTCCCAGCACCTGCACATTGTGCTTCTGGCTGTCATTTAGAAGAGGTCTGTTGTAATGGTGATATCCATAGTCTTCTCAAACTAGCTGTAGTTGGAAAAGGAATGCAAAGACATTATAATTTGATTAAGAAGTCTTTCACACTGCTCTTTCTTTAAGCATTCTGCATTGTTAATCTGTGTTTAACCCCAGCAGGCAACTAAGCCCCACCCTGCTGCTCACTCACTCCCCCCACATCAGGATGGGGGAAAGCATCAGAAGAGTAAAAGTGAGAAAACTCGTGGGTTAAGGTAAAGACAGTTGAACAGGCAAAGCAAAAGCCACACACACAAGCGAAGCAAAACAAGGAATTTGTTCACCTCTGCCCATGGGCAGGCAGGTGCTCAGCCATCTCCAGGACAGCTGGGCTCCATGATGTGTTAACGGTGCCTTGGGCAGACAACTGCTATTGCTCTGAATGTCCGCCCTTCCTCCAGCTTTATATGCTGAGCATGACATCATCTGGACTGCAATATCCCTTGGGTCAGTTGGGGTTAGCTCTCCCAGCTGTGTCCCCTCCCAACTCCTTGTGTGTCCCCCCCCCCCCAGCCTCCTCGCTGGTGGCGGGGGGTGAGAAGCAGGAAAGACCTTGGCTCTGGGTAAGCACTGCTCAGCAATAAAGAAAGCATCCCTGTATTATCAACACTGTTTCCAACACAAATCCAAAACACAGCCCCATACTAGCTACTATGAAGAAAATTAACTCTTCCACAGCCAAACCCAGCACAATCTGTTTTAAGAAGTTAAAAGCAATTGGTGAGCAGACAGCACTATTAACAGACACTGATGTGAGGAAAGCGTGGGACAGCCACAAAGACCTTTGGCTGGTATCAACTGATGTTCTTCTTCCCACTTACTTACTTGGGTTTTTATGGGTAAATAATGGGTACAAGTGACACAGTGATGAGAAACCTGACCCATGTGCATGCTGGAAGGTTTTGAGGCACTGAGCAGTTAAGTGTTGGATTACCTAATAAAAGGTCTTCTGCTTGCACCCCACAACACAGGCAGAGAGACACCAGGGTAGTGGTGGTGGGGAGGGACACTGGAATGATACCCTGCTCCAGCTGCACCCAGGCCCATCACAGGAGCCATCAGCCCTTCAAAGGCCCATCTCCACCACCCTGGGGGAGCAGAAAGGCCCATGGGTGGGCAGGAACCCAACTGAGGGACTCCAAGAAGGGGACTCGCTGTCCAGGCTGCTCCCAAGGCTGTCCCAGGAGATTCTCGGCCCCAGCTGGCTGGGGACAAGAAGCTGGAAAGTCCTTGACTCAGTCTAAGCACGACTTAGCAACAACTGAGAACATCAGGGTGTTACCAACATTCTTCTCACACTCAACCCAAAACAGCGCTGTACCAGCTACTAGGAAAACAGTTAACTCTGTCCCAGCCAAAACCAGGACAGCAGCAGAGGTCAGCAATGAATTATAAGCAGATGCCTGGATATTTCAGAAGTCAAGACTCACTGGGTGGACATATTAGTGCTATGGTAGCACTACTCAAACAGCCTTTAATTGATCTCTCAAGCCACTACCCTGCCAATGAATAACAATGAAAAACTAGTCATGTTTTATGGCCACAGCTCAACACTTTGAAGACGGCAAAACGTGGACAACTTCTTATGCCGTTTGCTCTTGAGGAAAAAGCAACTGGCATAATGAGATTTCCTAAGACAGAATTGTATAGTCTGTACAATTGATTTTAAAAATCTGGCAATCCTCTTGCAGCTACTGACCTGAAACGGTTTCTAACAGACCTTAGCAAACAAATGAAGAAACACACTTGCTTTCTCTTTGGAAAGAGATCAGGAAATTCCAAAAACTGAACTTGACTTTTACAGTGCAAGCCAGAGCAAGCCTTGCTAAAGTCAGGGTAAGCAACATGCACTGCTCTCCCTCTGTCCACTGAATTGCTCACATCATCTTAGGCGCCTACCAGATTGATAGGGCATGATTTCCCCCTTTGCAAACCCATGCTAACTCCTCCCTGTCACCTTGTCCCTAACATTTTTAGAAGTGGCTTCCAGGAGGGTGTGCTCCGTCACCTTGCTAGGCAGCAAGAGGAGGCTGACTGGCCTGCAGTTCCCCAGCTCTGTTTTGTCCTTCTTGACAACAGGATGGACATTTCCTGTCTTCCAGGCCTCAGGAGCCTCCCCTAACTGCCATGGCCTCTCTGAGATCATCAAGACTGTCCCCACAGTGGCACTGGAGATGGACTTTCAAGTGAAGGACAGGACTTCTCTTTACCCCCTCACTCCCCCCGCACTGTAACGGCTATCAACTCCTGTTACGCCAGATGCCAACACTGAATTTCTGTTCTGATCCACCAGCCGAGAACTTTCCCCTCTCACTGACAACCGGCAGCACAGAGCAGGTTAGGAACAAGCTTGAAAAAACAGGTCACGTCCCAGTTTATCACAGTGACAACACAAAGCAAAGGCCAAGACTTTCTGCACCTGCTTTCTCTGTGGAGACAAGCTAGGAAGTACCAAAAGCTGAACTTCTCTTTGACCGCTCTGGTGCAGGCCAGAGAAGTTTCTTAACACCTTTTCCCTTTGCAGGTTACAACTTGGTCAGCTTCCCATGGGATCAAAACCTGGGGGATTAGCCAGCGTTTCATGGCTGCCCACTACCTTCTGCCCAGACCACAAGCAGGCTTGCTCTACAATACAGGAAGAGTCTGAGAACTGATTAGTAGGAAGACCTCAACTCTAGTCCACGATCTGAACACAACTGTGCTTCAAGCCTCCCCGGAGGAAAAGGACAGAGAGGCATGCTGGCCATGTGCCTGCCCTCCAGGACAGGCTGAAGATGCAGCTGTGAAGAGAGCTGAAGGGAGCAGGGGAGAGCTCTGGGGAGTTATAGGGGCAGGGAAGGGGGTGGAAAGCAAAGTCAAGATGAGGAACAATAAAACAGACATATACTAGATTACAAAGTTTATTAAATATCAAGCTGAAATATCTGGAATTAAATACAGTGTATTAGCTTCACAAAAACATATTAGTATAAAAAGGAACAGTGTCACAGCAGTATTCATTGCTTTCCTCACTGCCTGTTAACTCAAGCCCTTGAATTAGTGGGTAAAACCCCCAAATTCTTTCAATCTTAATTCATCTCAGTACAACCATTCTTACTTTTCCAGAACAGGGACTTTGCTCTATAATCTTCTGATCGCTAGTGACTTTTGCAGACAGGAAACAACAACTGCAGATCTGAAGTAACAACAGGTAACTCCCTGAAATAAGGAAACCTGCTTGTTTTATTGACACAAATGCCCCACAGCACTGGCTGACATCTGGGCTACAGCCACCCTATCATTAGCAGCTAGCAGCAACAAAAAGACCAGCTATCCTATCACACAAGTTTTGGAAAGCATTGAGGAGACTGAAAGTTGACATATTAACCTTTCTTTTCTCCCCCGTATGAAGTGTTTCAGGTGCACCACAGATGTTGATGTAGGAACTGCAAATGTCTAAAGCTGCAACAATTTTCAATACAAAAATCAACACAAATACCATGAGAGGCAACGGGTGCAAACTGAAACACAAAAGGTTCCATCTGAACATTAGGAAACACTTTTTCACTGGGAGGGTGACTGAGCACTAGCACAGGTTGCTCATGGAGGGGAGTCTCCCTCCTCGGAGATACTCAAAAGCCAACGTGGTCCTGGGCAACCAGCTCTAGGTGGTCCTCCTTGACCAGGGGGGCTGGACCAGGCAACCTCCAGAGGTCCCTCCCAACCTCACCCATTCCCTGGTTCTGCAATAAAAAACAAATGTACCAAAAAGACCACATAACAACTTCCTTGGCGCTACTATACACTCACAGCAATTTTAAACCTCAGGCGCATAAAGTGACAGCAATGTAAAGTGCCCTCTTCTCCAGCTTGAACACTGGTAAAACTTTGACCTTATCAGCTGCATCAGGACTGAAGCAGCGTGCTCAAAGCACATCAAATAATGTCCTAAGCATTAAAATAACACTGAAAACATTAAAAACACATGGAGTGAAATAATTAAACAGAACAAAGGGAATGCTTTTGTTAAAACACAGAACATGAGTCGAACAAAGTAATTCATCTACTTTAAGAAACATTTTGACAGTTCTGTCAAGCTCAAGAATCAAGATTAGTCAATCTGCTAGTCAGAAAAAATAGAATCATAGAATCACAGAACAGGTTGGGCTGGAAGGGACTTTAAAGATAATCTGCTTCCAGCCTGCCATGGGCAGGGATACCCTCCACTAGACCAGGTTGCTCAAAGCCCCATCCAACCCGGCCTTGATCACCGCCAGGGAGGGTGCATCCACATCCTCACTGCAACCTGTGCCAGCGCCTCATCACCCTCACGGTAAAGAATTTCATCCTAATATTTAGCCTAAATCTACCCTCTTCCAGTTTAAAGCCAGTAGATATGGTTCTTATTGTGAGTGCAAAAGAAAACAACTGTGCATCAATAAACCATCAGGTAAGTGCAATGTGCTTGACATCCATTCCATAGA
>JAVKLA010000005.1:27002329-27029235 GCA_034782735.1 Sagittarius serpentarius | reverse complement strand
TCCAGGTCACTGCGGTAGCGCGTAGTAACTTCCAGAGAAGCTTCTGACATAGACTGCTTTTTAAGAGCATCGGCAAGTTCCTGCTGCAGCTGTCTGACCATGCCCTGATGAAAACAGTTAAATGAGCATGAAGAAATTTATAAGAACATGAAATATGCCTTTACTTTAACTTACTTGATTATACAATCAGACCTTGATTGACTGAAGGCAAAGGGATGATATTTTGCCTGCCACCAGCAGGCATCTGCACAGATAACAACCTCTCTTCACCTTTCTCAGCTGAGCTCCTCCAAACTATCAGCTGTTCATGAGGATTACTGTTTCCTAACACATAAAAACCGCTCAAGTATTATTCTTATTGGAACAATACTGAAGCACAGACTGCAATCATGTATTTTTTTTTCCTAATAAAATCCAAAGCAATCTGTTGCAAGAGCCATAGTTTGACTGCAGATACTACTCTGACTAAAGGCAGGACTTCATATTAGACCATTCTTTGTTCTATTCTTCCATTATACAAATATAATTAAAAGAATACATATATCTGAAAGGTCTTTTGAGATACACTTTAAGTACGTGTTGAATCACATCCTCTTGCAGTCATCTTTCCAAGTTCATTTTAGAATAACAACTGCCTTTAAACTGACAGATTAGGTTTACAAAAATCTGGATAGTTCAGATAGATCGATCGATCGATCTAGTATCTTCAAAAGGAACCTATTATTTTGGTAGTAAGAATTCACAGTAAAGCAATTCACAGATTAAAATTATTGACAGCACTGCTGGAGTTCTCCCCCCTACCTCTTAAAGTAACTGACAAATGAAGGATAAGGTGGTTATCTGACCCATGCAGATATTTACCTCATTCAAAGATTCTGGATTTGTTATGAAGAAGAAAATGTAGTTTTAAATCACTATTCAAATCATTAGGGAGACAAACCTTACACCAGAGTGTCTAAGTACTTAATGTGATTAGTTCCTGTTTTCCAGAAAGTAAAGGAAGATTAAACAAAATGGGTAAGGCAACTTTTAAATCATTGCTCTACCTGGAATTGGTAGAATATTCTATCAATAGAGAAGACCCTACCTACTCCTAGGAACATATATAATAATGCGTTCTCCCATTACCTATAGCTTTTTCAACTGTCCACCTATTCCTCACTCCTACCTCTGCCTTCATTCTCTTCCATCCTTTTTCTTGACAAAAACCATCTACATGCAGAAACGGGAGCAACACTTCATTCATGCATGTTTGAGTGACATAAAATTCTGCTAGTGCTCTGCATAGGAGCATGTTTCATACTCATGTACTGCGTGAATTTGTAGAAATTCTGTCCAGTTAGTCAGTCTTTCACAGAGCCACAAAGAAAAAACATTTAAATATGGCTATGCATCATAAAATAGAGAAGAGAAAACTTCGGTCAGTGTCTGAAATGAAATTCTCAAGGAACAGGCAGGCCCCTCAGAACCCCCAAAACACATACATAAATTAACACCTGGACACTACTAGTACATTTTGATAGCAGCTTATGCAGAAGCTATTTCTTTTTTCTCTATAGGAGCTTATTATAAATCCATCCCTCACCACTTCACTTGTCTGCATCTTCGTTTCTCAGCCCTTGCATATTGGATGGCTCTTCCTTTTATACCATTCTTATTTGTGTCATCAATGCAATATATATATAAAAACCATCAAATACATAAAACCATTCTATAGGGCATAAAACGGACTAAGGAAAAGAGATGAAAAAAGTTCTAGTGAAGAATAATTTTTCTTGATTAAAGCGTAGACTTGGATACCTTTCTTCTGTTCTCTGCTCAGATCTGAGCAGCAACATCCTATTTGCCAAAACCTTCCACAGTTCTAAGAGAAACATAACAAACCAGAACAAATCAGCATTATTTGTTCCCACGCGAATAACTTATATCTGGTACATTTTAGAAGCATAAAATAATGTCAAGATCTGACAAGCTTTAAATTGTTCTAAGTGTATACTTTACCTCTCTTTCTGCTTTGTCAGTCTCATATTTAAAGACTTGTTCCCTTAAATCAGTACACTTGGCATTTAATTCCTTGTTTCTCTCTTCCACTAGGTAAACTTGCTTTTCAGTATCAGCTCTGAGTTTGTTGAAAATATCATTAAACCGGTCCTGCACATCATTCACTACTTTTTCTTTGATGATCCCCTTGTTCTGCATATCTTCCAGTTGCTGACGGAGTAAAAGGTTTTCACTCTGGAGCTGGGCCAATCGCTCCTGCATGGATTCCTGCTTTATTATAAATTTGCTTACTTGATCTTTCTCAAGTTGTCGAGCGTGATCACATTCCTTTGCCTGACACTGGGCTTGACTTAATTCTTTTTGTGTCATTTCTAAAAGCAATGTTTTTTCTCTGAGCATTTGTTTCAACTGGTGAAGCTCATTTTCTAGACTATTAGCTTTGCTTTCTGCTTTACTCAGCTGCTGAGACAAGCTCTTGTTGGTTTCTCGCACATCAGAGAGGTCATGACGGAGCTTGTCTTGCAAGCGAAGCCATTCATCACGTTCTCTCTGAAATGCTCGTTCGACATCACTTTTTGATGACTGATTACGTTCAAGTTCTTGAACAGTAGCATTCAGGCGGGAACGAAATGATTCAATTTCTGTCTCTAGTCTGTCTTTGCTTTCTTTTGTCTGCTCAAGTTTAGAAGTTAGCACTGCAGATTCTGTCTTTAGTAAGTTCAGCTGCCCGTTGTACTGAAAAACTGTTTGTGTTAAGGCTTCCTCATTCAGTTTAAGTTCCTTTTTGAGATCTTCAATTTTTTCTTTCAAGGTCTCGTTGTCCTCTAAATATTTTCCTTCTTCCTCCTGGTGTCTAAGTCTTACTTGATCAAGTTCTAGTCTTAGCACAGCAATCTCATCTTGCAGTAACTGATTTTTGTACATCAGATCTTTTTCTCTTTCAGTGTCGGATTCCTGAATGACAGGGAACATGAGCAAGTAGCCAGTTGGGAAGTGAATCTACAAAAACACTGCAGCATTAAAGTACATTTTACATTTCTAGTACTGAAGCATGACTTCAAAGATGAGAGTGAAATTTCAGGTAATATATGAGCTACTCTATGAACCCATGCACATGTACAATGCATGCACACAATGGAAGTGTAACATACCCTTAAAACCTAAATGAACAAATGAACATCCCCAATATACAATACCTTTTTTTTCCTTAAACCAGCAACCAAATAATAAAATTAAATATCTCAAGTATAAAGCTTTTAAAATGACAGTGCTTTCTTGTATGTGCATGCCTTAAAAATATTCCCTTTAAGGTTAATTTAGTTGTATTACAAACTAGAAAAAACAAGGCTAGAAAGGGTAATTTTCCTTCTCAAATGTCTTCGTAACACTTACCCTTTTGTATTACTGAAAGTTAGCTATACAACTCAATCATCTCTGGAATGCAACAGTCTCGTGTATTTTATATATATATTCAAAAATAAAACTTTTTTCCACAAACACATTCACCTTACATTTCCTGGGCAGGACAGCCAAGAACAAGTAAGTCTTCCAAGCACTCCACAGTCTTAGTAAATTCAGTAAACTCCCAGATTTTTTTTTTTTATACAGTGTTTATGATTGCTTGTTCTTCAATTATTCTAACTCCTACAGAGAGTTCAATTCATTGCTGATACTCCTTCATAAAATTTTAGTATGTGGAGGTGGAAAACAAAGGCATACTTGAAGTAAGTTTGATAAGAGAATGGAAAAAAAACCAAACAAACAAGCAATGGGAACACAAAGAGTGAGTGTCAAACAACTTACTTCCTGGTCAACCTTGATGTAGGTAGCCAGGTGTTTTACTGCTAGAAACCTTAAGAAGTGCAGATAAAATGTCTATGAAACAAAAAATAACAGATAGCTTAAGAAATGGTGTAAATAGTGTCTTCTATTAGTTTCCTACTTGCACATGCAATTCGGGTACACAAAGGACTAGTGCTTCTTTCCAGAACTTAAAGACATAAGGGAAAACAGAAAAAGTATTTACACAGTGAAGTTACACTGATAAGCTGTAAGTAATCCCTCCAGAAGCAGAAAAAGTTATGTAAGATTTATTATGACTTTAGAATTAACACGGTGAAATCTAATTAATTAAAAAAAAATCTCCTTACCTCTGAATTTTTTCCTATAGTTCTTCTTGTTTCTTCTTCTAGTTCCTTTTGTCTCCAAAGGTGGTTGTTCAAAATTCCTTCTTGAAGGGCTCTTGCACTCTTTTCCTGAGAGAGCTGTCTCTGTGTTTCATCACGCTCTTCTTCAGCCTACAGTAATACAATTAAACTACTTACATCTTGAGAAAAATCAGAGCTAGCAGTATCTTCCCATTCTCCTTTGTGTTCTTGAAAATATTTTTGCTTCCCCACAGTTGTGATAATCCATCTATAAATAATAAATTTTAATTTTCTTCTGAAAAATTAAGAAATACAGAATGTTTTGTAGTAATTTAGAAAAATAACTCAAAGTCAGGCTTTGGCTGAAATAGAAATGAAACCTAAATTTTGAAAAAGAAAAGGAATCATGAACTTGCAAGGGAGGGGGGAATAAAAAGAACAATCCACTTGTGAACCAACTGTTCTCAAGTGTCCTCAAAATTTGGCAACAGTTATCCAATGCCTCTTCCACAAGCAAAGTACCTCCTTTAAGCACACTGGAACACAATGCCAATTAAAAAGAAGCAGAAAATAAGATGAGAAGTGTTTAACTCATTATTTAAACACACCTGTTTCAAGAGCTTCCTCAGTGTTATTAACTCTGTTTCTAAATTCCTTGAGTGTAACTCAAGTTGCTGTTTCTCCTCCATCTCTTTACAATATTCATCTTCTTTCCTTCTGAGTTTTTCTCTTGTTTTCTCAAACAGAGTTTCTACTCTGAGCCTCTTTTCCTCTTCTTGTTTTAAAGTAAATCTGGGATTTAACAGAACATTTGAGAAACTAAAGCACTGATATAAAAAGTAAATTTTCCACATTATGAACTTGCAGAGACAACTCAAACCATAAAAATGTTAAAACTTTTCGGATTTCATATTTTTACTGTAATTGTTAACTTTTTAAAGAATTCTAACTTCATTCCATTATCCAAGGTATCAGTTGTACAAGATACGGAAATAAGCCATCAAGTGATTTATCATTTATTTGTAAGTAGGTTTACACAGGTAAATGTACAGTAGTATGCACATTTCTATAATTAAAAAAAAAATCTTCATATTACAGACACTTCACTCAAAAGGAGTTTGTCTTATCAGTTCAAAGCATAATAAACTTTTATTATTATTAACATATGTTTTAATATGCTGAGCATTGCCTACATTACGACTTCAGTGACTGCAAGTAATACTGATGAAGCAGCACACCACCTATCTATGACAGATGCAACAGTTTTTTAGCAAGCCTTCTATAAGTCTAAAACAACTGCTGACCACAGGAAGAGCAAGCAGTTTACTCAAGAATGAGGTCAGTGTCCAAAAACAGATTTAGAAATGTATAGGGTTTAAGCTTAATATGATCAAAAATAGTTTTAAACTTCAATGGATCTACATCTGGGAGAAACAACAGCAATTTAATTCTGAAGCTAATTTATAATGAAAGCCTTAGGGAATGTCAACTCTTTACTAACCGAAACAATCAGCAATAAGCACGAACATGGTAAAAAAAATGGTCCATGGTGTGTCCAGGACACCCAAACAAGAAAGCAGTTTTATGTTTGATAATTATTTTGAATATTTTTTCCGATATCCTTGTGATGGTCAAGAAAAAAAAAAATAAAAAAAATCAAGCATTAACGTAAGGAAAGAGCTGCAATTGAAAATCTGCTTTGGAAATTCTGCAAAACAAGTATCAGCAACCACTAATAAATTATTCAAAAGATTGACAATAACATTTGTATTTGAGTGGTTTATATTGCAAAGAAAAAGCTTTACGTATAATTTTTAGTGTAATTTCACCAAAAGTATAGCTTATATAAGTGTAAAGTTAACATTGCTTTGAGAATTTACTTAGAACGAAAATACTAATTCTTTGCAATTGGGAGATATTTGAGAATTTTGAAAAGTGGTTGGAGTCAAATCCAGGCCAAGCTGGGACTGGCTTTGTCTTCCTCATCATCCCCTTCCACATACAGGGAGGCACAACTCCTCAAAGCTCAGTTCCCTCAGCCTCTCCTCACAGGGCTGGTGCCCCTGCTCCCTGACCAGCTTGGTAGCTCTCTGCTGAACTTGCACATATTGATTAAGAACTCTCTTGTACTGGGAGGCCAAAAATGGGACCCAGTGCTCTAGACACAGTTCAGCAAGTAGGGGCAGATAATCGCTCCCCTCAATCTCCTGGCTCAGTTGCTCTTAGTACAGCCCAGAATGCTGTTGGCCACCTCAGCTCCAGCTTGTACTAGCTCATGTTGAGCTTGCTCTCTGCCAAGACTGCCGGGGCCTTCTCAGGAAGCTCCCCAGCCAGGCCATCCCACAGTACATCGTCACACGGGGATCTTCCCTCCCCAGTGCAGGGCTTGGCATTTGTTCTTGTTGAATTTCACAAGGTGCCTGCTGGCCGCTCTTCTCTGAACTACTGTGAGCAGTGATTAGAAATCTCACACCATCCAGGTCTAGCTCAGGAGTATGGGGAAAGGGGCAATCCCGAATTTGACCTTTCCAATAAACAAGAAAGCAAACAAATGCTCTAAGCTCTGTTCTGAGTTGCATTCTGTGGAGTTACCAGAATTCCTAATATTATACACCAAGAGAAGCTGCAAAATAATAAAAAAAAAAAAATCTCAAATCTTTCTTCTAAATCTCATTTTCCCATACATGCATACTCTCTTGTTCTCTTCTCGTGCTATTAAAAAAAGTTAAAACAACATGCAGAAGATTTTACATGGATCTAATACCAAGGCATTTTTTCCCCCCTGACATTATGTCCTTTGTAGCATAACTTGCCCACGGGATTCAAAAAATTCAAACCCAAAAGACGAGAAACTTCTCACTCTGTCGCCTGTACCATCAGCATCTTCTGGAACATGAACACTGCCAAGATAACACATTATCAGAATGCAAGGTTACATACTTAAGGCTCTGGATATCACTTTTCCATTCTACTTCTTGGTGAGCCAGTATGGATTTCAAATCTTGAGTCTCTTCCACTATTAATTGTGACTCCTCCTTTTCACTTTCCAGTTTCCTTACTTCTCTCCAGACAGCTGTATACCGATTTTTTTCACGTTCTATTATCTGTTCATATTCAAGAAGTATGTTTTGAATTTTCAACAAAATAGCAGAACCTATTTTGAGATAGAAAAGACACAAAGCTGCACATATGCACAAACATTTTCCAATTATTTAATGCTTTGCTGTATTTGGTGTAGGTGGCAAGGTTTTGGTAGCGGGAAGACTACAGGTAGTGGGGAGGTCTCTGTGAGAAGAGGCCAGGCATTGTCCCATGCTGAACATGGCCAGTTCCAATAGACCCACTGCAGGCACAGATGAGCCTCTCAGCCACACTGGTGGCACCTTAGGGAAAACATATTTAGGAAAGGGCAAAACCACCACACAGGCAGAGGAGAAGGGGAAAAGAATGTGAAAAACAGGTTTGTGAACACCCAGGTCAGTCAAGAAGGAGGGGGAGGAGGCGCTTCAGGTGTCAGAGCAGAGATTCCCCTGCAGCCCATGGTGGAACAGGTATTTTCCTGCAGCCCCTGGAGAGGACCATGCTGGAGCAGATATCCACAATGCAGCACTCTGGAAGACACCATGCCAGAGCAGGTGGATATTTCCTGAAGAACATGCCGCCCATGGAGAACACAGGCTGGAGCAGATTTTTCCTGAAGGACTGCAGCCCATGGAGGGAATCACACTGGACCAAAGGAAAAGTGTGAGGAAGAAGGAATGGCACAGGGAAATGCTTTTCCTGACTGCAGACCCCAGCCTTCCTGCGCTGCTTGGGGAGGGGTAAGGCAATCGGGAGTGAAGGAGTGAAGTTGAACTTGAAAAGGGAGTGGTAAGGAGGTGTTCTTTTAATTTTTTTTTGTCTTTGTTTCTCACTATCCACATTTATTTTAATTGGTAACAAATTAAGTTTCCTCAAGTGGAGTCTGTTCTGCCTGTGACAGTAACTGGTAAGTGATAGCCCTGCCTTTGTATTGATCCTCAAGCTTTTGCATCCTATTTTGTCCTGTTGAGGAGGGGTAGTGAGAGAGCAGCTGGGTGGGAGTTTGGCCTTTAGCCAAGGTTAACCCTTGCATAATGGAATTTTAGCATAGTTTAATAGACATAGTAAGGGATGCTTATGTTTATATAATGCTATGTGTACATATGCAAGCATCTTATGACAGTTTATTTTATATATATTTAAGCAAAGCCACTGTTCTGCTGCACCAGTTGTCATTAGCTATTGAGGGGCTATAAAGAGGAAAAAGAAGATCTTGCTAACTTTTGATGACTGCATTAGAAGGAGCTGAACTGCAGCTTGGCAAGAACCTGCTTCTACAGCTCTGACTAGACAGAGAACCAATGATAAAAGTAAGGTATGTTTGCTGACAATACAGACAGACATCTAAGGTTTGGTGAGATA
This sequence comes from Sagittarius serpentarius, assembly GCA_034782735.1. Lineage (NCBI taxonomy): Eukaryota > Metazoa > Chordata > Aves > Accipitriformes > Sagittariidae > Sagittarius > Sagittarius serpentarius. The sequence continues at coordinate 27,020,644 of JAVKLA010000005.1, read as the reverse complement.
ATTTCTCATCTTTTGAGGGGGATCTCTAATCATAAAGAAATATTAGATCGAAATATAAAACTAAAATACGTAGGAGTGCATACAAAGAAAGGTTTTAAAAGAGGAACTTGTAACAACTGAAGACAAAGTGACTTGAAAACATACCCGTATGATCCACACTAAGCTGTTCTAACAGCAACATAGCCTCTTTGTAGGTTGAAGATGGTAATTCGACATCCTCTGAACTTGTGTCAGATGAGTGAGTTAAATCAAGGTCATCAGTTACATCCGTTTGTATGCTGACCTACAAACAATACAGTATTTTCTATATACAATTATATAGTATTAAAGATCATTAGAAATGCATAAATGATTCATTCTCTCATTCACAGCCCATAGATTTGGCTCATATATGATAAAGCTGCATGCTAGCAGCAATTTGTGCATCTGGTTGATCACTACATAAATGCCATTCACATCTAAGTGATTAAAAGCTGATACAAACTACTTATCAAGAAACTAATTTTACAGTACCTTGTTCTTTTCACTTCCTGTTTTTGCTGCAGGTCTGGAAAACAGAAATATATTCAGTACTGGAATGCTTACATTGCATTATGAACAATATCTAAAGTTGCTCTGAAAGATTAATTTCAGAAGTGAATTAAACTAAAATTCAATATAAGAATTTTGTTAGATGTAGTTGAAAACCGAAAAAAAAATTGTGTACTGTTATGTCTATTGGAAGGCTATTTTTTCCACAAGATATTAAGCAAATAGTTGAAATAGCTGCTCTCTGCATTTCAAAGTCATAAGAATCTTACAGCTACAGATATGCAGATATACAGATATACAGTTATCGGCACTCGCTGTTTAATACTAGAGGTTTAGCTCTCTTCAGTATTGAGAATCCTTCTCTTACAGGTCAAAGAATCATTATTTTGGATCCTCTAGCATACTAAGTCTGGCTGGGATGGAGTTAATTTTCTTCGTAGCAGCCCACATAGTGCTGTGTGTTAGATTTCCGACCAAGACAGTGTTGATAACACACCAATGTTTCGGGTATTGCTGAACAATGCTTGTACAGTGTCAACACCTTCTGTTCTCACTTTGCCTCCCATGCACGTAAGTTTGGGGTGGGCAAGAAGTCAAGAGGGGACACAGTGCGGGGGCAGCAGGGCAGGGGGTACCATGAGAAAAGGCAGAAAAAGCTGGGACGCCTTCAGGAAAGAGTAATTTTGCTCTTTTATAAGTCTCTCCTCTCCCTTTTAAAAAAAAAAAAAATATATATTTATAGACGTGCACAAACTCAGGTAATTACTCAGAATTTGTGCACATCTGACCTTACCATTAACTTGGCCAGTATGTTCAAAGCACTCTAAGCAAAAGAGAAGTGTTTTTGAGCACAAAGAGCATCAGGTAGTACTGTCACATAAAAGAACCAGAATCATTGTAAGCATCAGGTTTACAAAACTTACCTTTAGTTTTCAGGTCAATTTTTATCATTAAGTAAGTTTTATTGATAACATTCCTTATATTCAGTACCTTCCTTCATCTTGAGATGTTTCACTGAAAGTGCTATCATCCAGTGCTTGAAAATGATGCCCACTGGAAGAGCTCATCTGCTGATTAGCCTTCTGCTTTGAAGTCTGTCTTTTATTTTCCTTTGCAACTTTGGCATTCAGGGCAAATTTACTACATTAAACAAAGAAAAAAATAATCACCAATTGAGTAGCTTTACAGAAAACATTTCTGTGAAACAGACATACTTAAGATGATATCCAGAAACAACCGAGATAAATATCTATGATAAAACACAGACTTGACTCCAAAGATCATGGAAAGACATCCAAAGATCAAGTATTTAAAAAACAAACCTTCCCCTAGGAATGAGGGGGAAATGTGGAATCTGAGCTAGATTCAGGTAAGCTGGAACGTATCTAATATCCCCGTTGAAGGAAGTATCTAGAGCAGACATTCTTTTGACAGACAAACAGGAAAAGATTCCTGCTTAGGGTTACACTTAGGGTTGAAACTTCGGAGATTGGTTTGGTAATATCATCTTTTCCCTTTTCCTGACAAAGAACATCTGAACTTAAGGAAAACACCACCTGCACGGAGATCACTAAAATCACCTAGAAAAGGGAGAAAGCAAAGTAAACTGCAAGTTCCTACTTTTCTTTTCTGGATGGCCATTTCCTACAAGAATAACTGTTTTATCCAGTCTTCAACTCTGGTTTTGAAGATGTGTTTTGCCTCAGTATTGATAAGGAAATCCACAGGAATCTGGTTTCTCTTTTTTTTTTTTTTTTCTTTTTTTAAAGCAGGCAATAAATTTGAACCTCCATTGTGAGCTTAGTTTTTCCTAAAAAACCTTTTTTTTCTTAAATGTTTGAAAAGCAGTGGACTACTCAGTATGGTTTACAGCATTGAGGAAACTACTTCAACTACTACAGTATTAGAAAACCTAAAAGATACTTTAGTACTACAAATAAGAATTAGATATTATTTCCTTAGTTTACCATTTCATTGGCAATTTAATCAATTTTGATCTCTCCTCAGATGAAAAATTCTTTTTGTCTTTTTCTTCTGTAGTGTTTTCATTCTCCATTTTCAAACAGTCATTCTTCCTTCGAGTATGCTTTTGTTTCATGTGCTGATTAGTAACGTTGCCTGCTGATGTATTTAATTTATCAAGATCTTCCTGGTTTGCCACTGCCTGCATTTTGACACATCTTTGTTCGCTTTTTTCCTTCTCAACCTACAAAAAGAAAGTTAGCTTCATATATTTCTCAGTATTTCTAGAAGACAGAAACAGCACATCCAAGATTGAAAAATTCAGGGTTTAGCTCCGAAATCATGTAATATGAAAAAAAAATTAATTATAGAGAAACATTTTCACTAAATTACACTACAAAGTGTAGCAAGTCATTGAAAGTACTTGGAATTCACTCATGATTAAAGATATAACAAAAACATAGCCCGTAGAAAGAAAACAATAGCATACCTTAAAACATGAACAAAAAAGTGAAAACATTACTGATGGACAGGGTTAGAAGGACCGCACAATGTTAGTTGTAAAAACAGAAAAAAAAAAAAAAAAATCAAGTGGAAGTGTGCTGGGCTACTGCTTCCTTCAGGGTGGGGCAAGGCGGAGGGGGAAGAGATCCCAAACCCACAAGCAGAAATGGTTTCACAGCAAACAGCAATTTTAGTGAAGGGCAATGAAGACACACCATGCAGAAATCGCAGCAAATGAATAGATTAGTCAAGACCCTGTTCAGAAGCTATTTTCATTCTTTGATTCAGAATAAGAACTGATGTAATTGTTTGCATTTCTTTTTACGGCAATGAAGTGATAACTACTTACACTGGAACTGAGTGCCACCTATTGTTAAACTGGAACAATAATGCATTCTGTGTTTTCCAAAAACCTCCTAATCACATAATGGGGAAAAGGACAAGTCTCCACTGCTCTCTTTATTCATAAGTAACATATTTCCATTAAAACAAAAACCAATTTGCACAAAGCATCTTCCCTTAATAACGAATAGCTAAAGTGAACAGGACCATTGATATGGAGAGAGACTAAAGAATAAGGATTAGCAGGTGAACTTCTACCTCTTTTTGCAGCTGTACCTTCTCTTTCTCCAAAGCCAGGAATACTATTTGCAGCATTCCTACCTTACTCTTAAATCTTTCCATATCTTGTTTTAGTTCTTCATCAAGATTCCTTTTCAGCATGCCACACGATTGCTGAGCATTTGCAAAAAGACTGTCCATTTCTGTTTCTCCTGTTTTGTAACTGTCCATAAGGCAGTCCCCAGGAACATCATAATTAAATCCAGAGTCTTTTCCAAGTTTCCTTTCTGTTACGAAAAGTGCATTTTCATCACTTGTAGAAATGGGTCTTATTTTAGGAAGAATACTAGAAACGTCATCCAAAATACTTGGTTTTAAGCTATGTCTCAGGGAGTATTCTGGACTTCCGTCTACGTTTCTACTCCTTCCATTTTCATTCTCTTCCATTTCCATAGTAGGCATTTTCTTTTCCTCTTCTTTTGCTAGAGGCACCTTTGTATTATCCATATTGTTTGTGCTGCCGCCTTCATCTGTAGTGCAGGCATCTTCCACATTTGCATTTAAGTTATTTTGATCAGGAAGGACACAAAGACTCAGAATTTCAATTTCCATTGTGGGTTCTTTTCCACCTAGCATAAGTTTAATATCTCCAAATTCACCTTTACTTTCTAATTTATTATTTGACTCTGTTGCACGAGATGAAACAACATGAGAACTCTTCAATTCTTCACTGAAGCCATCTTCTGACATTTCTTCCACAAGGCAAGTCCTTTTCCCAGTTTCATTAATTTCACCAAACAGCTGCTTCAGCTCTGCTGTAATGTTTTTAAAATTTGTTTTCAATTCCCTTTTCTCACTTTCAACCCACATTCTTTCATATCTTTCTTCCCAAGGTTTTGGACTTAACTGCTTGTCAGCACTGTGCGATTCCTCATTTTCTGCTAGGGCTTCTTGATGTGAAATTTCTGCTTTGTCACTCTGATTTTCATGTGCTGTTTTTTCTATCAAGTTGGTAGTTTCTAAAATATATTTATCCTTAAGTAAACAGGTACAGACAGAAAGATTAACTGTAACTTCCTTTTTCTTGGTAATCTAGGTAATTTCTGTTGCAAACTCATCCTATCATATAACAGAAATAATAGAAATAAGACATTTTGAAAGCAACTGTTTATAATAAAAATCAAGGGATACTAAATTAAAGGTTCACTGAATCATGACTTTCTTAAAAATAGAAGGATTTACTTGAGAGACAACAGGTTTTCTTGGATTAAATTTGTCTGGATGTTAAAGGGTTGCTTTTACCTTTTAGCCTGCCTGCTTTCTCTAACTGGTGGCATTTGTCACAAAACAGTTTATTTTTTCATGTTTCACTGCTTTAATACCATTTTTCATTACAACTGCCTACATTTTCCCACTCTCCTTCCTCCATCATTCTCTACTGCCTGGCATTTTACTGTCCCCTGCCAGCTGAGGTAATACAATGTGAATGAACATGACAAGCTTTTACTGTCCACCACAAGGAGAACTGGCCAAGTTAAGACTCCTTCTTCAGCCAAGAGTCTGCAATATTAAAGTCCATTCCACGCTCTAAAGAAAAGCATTTACTAGGAAAACGTTCATTCCCTCCTTTATCCCCAAAATCAGGAACCCAAGCTTGTATGAAAACTGTACCATGCCTCAACCCAACCCAGGCTCCTCACATCTCTGACCCCATGCTCTGTTCCTCAACAGTCCTGACTGCTCCTGTCATGTGTCATACTCCTCCCAACATGCCTCCTTAGCTCGTGGTCCCTTCTAAATAGGGCCTGCAGCCTTGGTGTCCCAATGGGCTATGACCATCCAACTCCTCGCTCTCTTCTCTTGTTAGCCAGGCCCTTTTCTCCCTCTGCAAAAATTCCTCCTTTCAGAACAGGGAAGGAGCATCCATTCCCAAGTTCATTGCCCAACTACTACCACCTTCCAAATAAGCTTCAGTTCTGCGCTCTGCCTGTTAAAATTAAGCATGTCCCTCTTTCCTGGTGACTGGGTGTGGGGTGGAAGTAATTTGCTCCACTATCCCTCGACATGTTACGGAAGACTCCAGACCCCTCTATCCAGCCCTGTCCTGTATGCCCAACACAAACAGATTGCCTGCCTTAGTCCCCTCTGGAATGCCCTCTGGAAAAAAAACAAACAAACAAACAAAACCAACCAAAACCAAAACAACCCCAAAAAACCCCAACTGCTTTTCAAACACTAACATGGCCAACAAGTGCATATTTTGCAGAGGCAGTGAAAGCATCACAAAGCTCACCGAATGTCAAGGGTTTTTTGTTTGATCTTCCTCTTACAAAGAGGAAGATCAGGCATGTTTAATCAAACAGCTGAGCACATATAGACAAATCTCCCTCTTCATTTGAACATGCATTTTGCATAGGAAAAAAAAGCATCTGACTGGACTGTTTCTCAGCACTGCACAAAAGGAAAAACACTGATCAAAATTTAAGCAAACCAGCTGGAAACAATCAGTATAACAGCAAGTATCCAACATAATGACAAGCATTTTATCCCACCGTAAGAAGACTGTATCGAGCTTTACTTCAGACTATAATACAATGTTCATCTACAAGACTCTCCCTTCAGCACTATTCACTGACTGGTAAGTTTTCTTTACCTCAGTGTATCCTACAATTTACAAATTCAGATTCTAATTCAAAATATTTGATTTTGCATACCTGCACCCCATAATTTTCAATGGCATCCTTGATGTCTTCTTTTTCAGCTGATGACGACATATGAAAGGTAGATCCCAAGTACTCATCTACAGTGAAAACCACATTGTTTTTTAATAGCCAGCATGACTTAATTTACTTATTTACACCTTAATTTACTTATTTACACCTAGAGTGCATCTTTAATCATCATATTTGTGAGAAAAATCTTAACACAAAATCACACATCCCCTCAAATTTGTGAGGTCCTGGAGAGACAGTTATCAGACTACAGACTTACGATGCATTTGTGTGAATTCCTTTCTTCCGAGGTATTTTACTTTTTAATGTATAAAGGGAATTTGCTGAAAATCACTGTAATGGTCACAAATAAGCCATTCCTGTTTCTTAAAGGTGTGTGATCTCTCTCTCTGACACAGTGCATAACATGCAGTAACGATCTACATTCCTCCAGCAATTTTAATTTCCCTACATGTTGTGCACAGAAAATAACAAACAACAAAATCACAGTCTTGCAGTCTTTAAGGCCCCAGCTTTAATCCATGCATGAAACAACGATCTGTCTCTAGACACGGATCTGGACTGAATATTTCGGTCAAACTGCTGCCTCATCTGTTGCAGAAGACACAGATGGGACACTGAATGAGAGACGGGCTTGTGAAACGTTGAGAAACAACTCATAATCTGGACATTGCACTGTTGAAAACTGGATTCCAGCCTTTCCTCTCTCAGAATTTCTAAGTAATGTCTGACAGGTCACAAACTGGTCACAAACTCCTTAGAAGCATTCGCTCAGTCTGGGCTCCTCATTACGGGGTGCCTACCTTGAATCTCTGTTACATCTGAGAACGGGACTCCAGACAGTCCCAGACACAATTTAGAAGCAGCAACTCATTGTCATTGTTTGTGTGGAAGGCACACTGAACACTTAAGTATCAAGTATTCAGAAAGCAACAAGCCCCAGCAGCTCAAGTGCGGCATCAAAAAATAGAGATGGAGGCTTTTCACCTTAATCACTCTGCACCTCCTTTACTGCTCCATAATTCTATACTTTCTACACAACAGCCTTTCTATAGATAGCACTTCACTGCTAAAGAGGGACACAATACTCTTCCTACAAGAAAAGTAAGGAAGACGGAGGAAATAGGTATCATCATAAAAATAAAAAAGGGTCTAGTATTAATGAGTCACAGGGCCAACCTCACTTCTAGCATTTTCTGCTTTAGGTGACTCCTTTTGCAAGCTTTCATTTCTTGAAAGGGATTACATTAGATACAAGCTTAGAGTTACACCTTGTATGTCTGAATTGGGAACCTAAGCTCCTCAGTCAATCATACAGGTCTCTAGAGGTCGATTCTAACCTCAAGTTACACAGTGTGAAATAACAACCTTGTCCTCCCACCTCAATCACTGGTGGGTGCAATTTCCTAGATTTTTTGTAAATTTGTTTTTTTTTGGGTATTTTAGCACATGGCATTTCCTAACACATGTCAGTCATTAGTGTCTTGATGGCACTTATTTCACAAGGTTGTTATGATGATCTATCTCTGAAATGCATCATAGTCATCAAGTCCAATGAGTATTATAGATAATAACAACAAGAATAATAATAATTGATTATTTAAGGATAACTTTCTATAAAGAAAACTGGCATCTTTCCCTTTTTCTTGTTTTTCAAGATCACAGAGTAGATTTAGCATTTACTGATGCTTGTAGGTATCCCAAGGTGTTTGCTGGTGCAGATGAAGGCTCCAACCAGCATTAGAAATAGAGGACAGATGTGCTGATGGTCAAGGAACATTTGTAGATAGCACCATAGAAGGTAACGTAGAGAGTGTCATAAATTATCAATACCAAGACGCTTGGAATAAGTAAACACTTAGCTCCTATACAAATAACCTCCATAATTTGGAGATCAACATCGTCCTTTCCTCCAATAGTTATGCGTAGTTTTGGCAGATGAGCTTGTCCCTCTTACTAGAATTGTAACTTGGCTGGATAATTTGAACCAGCAAGTCGCTCCCTCACTGAGCATACAGTTCTGGGAGTGACAACTGGAAGGGGTGGCCAGAAGCACTGGAGCCTGACAAAATCCAAAAGAAGTATCTGCACAGACGTCACACTGATTTGTAATATCCTTTCAGAAAACAAAAGGAAAAGAACACAAGACAGCGGAACTAGCAGGCACCCAGTATGCTGGTAATTTGCACGTAAGCCACTTGGGTGGTAACAATACCTCTTAAAATGAGAAGAGTTTAGACACACCAGTGTGCTCATAGCTTCTACTACTCCTAGAAGCCTCTCCACCCCAAGTACAGCAGGGGGTGGTCAACCTCTCCGACAGATGGGACTGCTCCTAGACCATTACCATAAAGATACGCTTACCAGATTTCTTCTGTCACTTCATCAATGTTCATTCAGGTCACAAACTGCAACATGCATGCAGCTTCCTACCATACAACTTGATATGTGTGATCACTCCCACCATGTAACATGGACACTACAATTTTGCTTAAAAGACAAAGTATTTTGTGGATGCAGGAGAGCTGTGACACCTTTCCTGAAGAATACTGCACAACACAGACTGAATAAGATTTTCTGGTCAACTAGATCTGCCTGAAACTTGGATAAAAGCAGACCTGCCAGCACCCAGTTTTGTACTAGCCTTCTAAACATGCAATTCACATTCTCTGTTTAGAGTATGTAGGTGTCTTAACGCTTTGGATTCTGTTTCAGAGTCCAGACGCTTTAAAATGAGGTGCCATACTGCTATAATCAAAAGCAACAGAACTCGTATTTAGTCTCGCCCATCATGGTCAACAGTAAAGTTTTCAGTAGCACCTATTTAAGTCTCAGGTTTTAGATAAGATTTTAGGATCTTTGGAGTCCATAATATTTCTTTTCCATAGGGTGTAATCAATCTTGAAATTTCTGTTCCATAGGAACAGAACAAGGAAAAAGGCAGGAAAGATGAAAGGCAACAATATTCTTCCATCTGCAAAACTCCAGTTCTCATGATGTCAGTAACTCTAGTCAGTAATTATTTATTCAGCCACGGGAAAAATAATTTAAAAAAAACAAAACTAAAAAAAAAGTAAGGATTTTTCTCATTAGCTGTTGCAAGTAAAATTTCTTCTCTTCTTGAAGCAGTAATTCATGAGTATTTTCTGTATTACTGGCTTCTGTCAACATTGCGAGAGAGGTATAACTCCTCATTGCCAAGACTTTTTCACTTTTAACACAGGGAGAAATTTTTAGTTAAAACACTAGTAGAACCCCCCTAGTCTGAAGCTTCTGAAAAGCCTGCCATTTAAAAAAACGTATATCAAAATTTCACAGAGTAAATTATATTCCAGTATTTTTGCCAGTCATTTATTGCTAGCATGTATTTTTATTAATGGATACCTGCAGCAGGGTTAGATGAACCTGGCTTTGTGCCTGACATAAATACACAGAAATCCCTGTGCATACAAACTATGCAAATCCTGCACTTTTTACTCTGCCTTTCTCTAGCTAGCATTGAAAGATGACTTTTAGTCTTCTTTCCAATTAACCTTTACCTCTCCTCTCTTCTGAGATTTCCCTCCTCAAAAATTGCCTTACATGATTCTTCTTGCAGATTACAGCCCAAAGCAGCTACTCTTCTATACAGAAAACATGAGAAGACCACTACTTAATTTTGACCCCAAAATAGATTTTAAGAAGTTATTACTATGAGTCAGTAACAAAGTAAATAGAATGGGAAATTTCATCTCTCATTCAACATTTAATTGTGCAAGACACTGTACCTGTTTTGCAGATTTATGAAATAAACTTGTGAAGGATGGCATTCAACTCTAAAAGAGTTAGAAATATTTGTGCCACAGGAATCATGATGCTTTGCTAAAGCAATCTAAATTGCTTAAACCCAAATCCAAACATAAAAGTTTGAAAGAAATTTTCACATGTAACTTCTTAACACCTGATCTTCAAGATAACACATGACAACATGACAGAAATGAATAAAGACACACAGGAAAAATAGCTGACATGAAACGAGCTATGAAAAGGCAGTCTTTCCTTTCTGTGGTTTTTAATATTATACCATACTGGTCCGCTATAGGGCCACATTTCAAATTACTGTATAATACAGACAAAAGCAAAACTCATGTTTTAACTGAGCAACTTTTAACAAACCTCTATGCATCTTACAAAAACACTATCACTGCAAAATAAAGGGCAAAAGAGGACGTGTTGTTGCTTACCCATTGCAAATACAAGACAGAGAAGAGAAAAGCAAGAGGAGGAGGAGGAGAGAGGTATTTTTCCGAGAGTGAAGTTTAATCTCTATTATTGTCAAAAGAACAACGGTGCTTTCCAGCCCCACCCCCCCACCCCCCACCCCCAAACCAAGTATGCCAAAGAACTTGGAACTATTTGTATTCTATACTTAGAAGTTACAAGTTCACTTACGCGCCTACCTATCTGTTCACCTCCCTCTGGTTTATATTTTCAATAGCTGATTGTAGAAACTCTAAAACCTGAATAGGGAATTGTTTCTCATCTCATTAACAAATATGCAAATCAATAAACGTTAGAACAAAGAAACAAAAAAACCCCCAACCATTAAGGTCATATATCTTCTCTCCAATATACAGTGGACCAACTAGCTGCTTCACTTTTAGACAGCAGGTATGGTGGAGGAAGCCTACATCACGGAAGGGTATTTACAGTGTTGAACTGCAGACTAGAGGGAGCACACACATGCATAGAGGCATACTTCAGTAGACCTTGGGTTCCCAGAACACCTTGCTAGAACCATTAATTTAATATTAGGAAAAAATTTGCAAGTGCAATGTGTCTATCCATAAAAGAACACTACAAAGAGACTGTTACAAATACCTTCAATATCCTCTGCATCTCCTAAACCAAATTCCTCCAACAGATCTGCAAAACAAATTAATCAGATGCTTTAGTTAATACTCCTATCCAGAAAGATTATGAAGCTAAACCCAGAACCACATAAAGTAAACATTACCCGATTTCTGCTGCCTTTTTTTCGGAGAGGTTTCATTCATTTCCAAAACAGATTCAGGAGTCTTCAGCTATGAAAGACAATCCAATGGTAAAAAAAAAAAAAAATTCAAAGTAACTGCATACTATTTAATAAGCAGAACAAGTAGTCAGTCTGACATGAGCAAATTCTTACCTGGGAATTGTTGGGTGTCACCAAAAAGCCTGGAGGTGAAAAATATTTCGGGAAGTGTTACTTTATTTAATTGAAAGTATCTTTTACTGCATTCAACATCGGTAGTTTCTACAACTAAGTATTAGTTACAAGCATTATTTCATCGAGAGTATGATACCTAACATTCAATTTACCTCATCATACAGCATTTGTATTAGTATACAAGAAATGGACAATGCATACTTCCCATCGTGCACCTTGAAATAATAATCACAGAACTAGGACAATTCATGTGAAGCAATAAGGTCACGCTTGTTAACAGAACAAGATGAAAAATATTTAGTCCTTTTAAGGAGCTGAATCTTGCTCTCTAAAAAGATTATTTCAAAAGCCAAAGCAGGTCTGCTGTAATGAATGATCATAAAAACAGTCCAGTAGCACTATGACTGTGATTATCCTACAAAGTGTTTAATGTTGAAGAGTATTTTCCTTTCCATTGATGGGACAGAGAAAGCATGGTTGCATCCACAGAAACCTCATATATGTGTCCTTCAGTGAGGTAAAATCAAGCTAGTTCCCATCAGATTGTTCTGGTTTAGCTTGCAAAGAAACAAAAGAAACAAATGTTTGGTTGTAATCTGTATTTATAGCACAGTTCCAAATACTTCTTTTGTTTTTAATTTTTGTCCAACATTAAATCATTTCCAAATCCACACAGTCTACTGGCCCATCTATATTTTTCAAATCCTCTGCTTTAGTCATCTTACAGTTTGAGTCCTCTCATGAAAGAAGTATGTGAAATGTTACTAAGAATGGCTTCACAGCAAATTTTTTGTATTTAAAACACAAACAGTATTTTATTTCAGTAAACTTGGTGGTCTAGCGGTATGGAAATACCTTAGAAAGATTACCATAATCACCTTTTACCCCTTTTCACACTGATTTTAAACTTAGTAGCATCATACAAAGCAGACTTCCATAATAACTACTCAACAAGTAGATTTACAAGCTCCCAGGAGCTTGTAAAGTTTTGCTTCCAGCTTACTAAACTAAAACTGGATTAATGTCTTCAGCTATTCTATTTTACCTATGCTACAAACAGGACTGACAAACCATTTGTTAAAGGAGAAGTCCTTCAGAAGAGAGTTCTACTTCCCTGCCATCCTACGTTCAAGAGACAGTGTCACAAACTACAGGCAGAAACACCCTTAGCAACAAAACCTGGACTTTTAGTCACATTATAACTCTTAGGCAAAACGCAACAGAAAGCTACCAAAAATTAAGCTAGGGAAAAAAAAATGCTTAGCCAGATCATAGCTTTCTTCTGCTGCATTATCATCTGAGAACGTTTAAATGTTCAGACAGGTCAGTCCTAAACCACACACACTTTCACCACTATGCAACACGAGCCTGAATCCAAAAACACACAAACATGTCCAAAGAACACACATAATGCAAACAAGATGACTTCCTTTACAAACAGGCCAGCAAGTGCTGTGATAAATGGTGTTAATCAACAAATACTAAGCACTTCATTGCTATAGCGCACACCCACATCATAACAGCATTCCTAAGACAGACATTGCTAAAAGTTCACTTTAGCCTATAAATGCTTACAGACAAACATTTAGTCCACCGGGAAGTTACCATTATCGTGTTCCCCTGAAACAATCTGTGAGCATGCTCCATGTCTGTCTGCAGCTGGGAGCAACACACCAGATGATACTTTTCTCGGACTTTCAGAATCCGTCTGTATAATCTAAAACACATGCATGAGAATTGGTACAAATGCATTTTCAACTCATTCCTATGCAAAAAAGCTCCTGCTAAGCCAATTTGCATAGCATGGTATCAAGTACATTACAGATACAAGAACCTTTGATAAGGCCCTTGGAAAGGACACATCAAGACATTGTATATTGGAAAATCACAGCAGTTGTGTGTATTTTCAGATCTCAGGCAAAAACTTCACAACCAATCTAAACTATTCTGTCACGTTGATAAGCCTTGACAAACTGCACAGCCACAAAAGAGAATTAACACGGTAACTCAAGATGTGGGTGGTGAACCAATAACTGCAGGTCTGTGGGGGTCCAACTGTTGTACTGAACTTGCACCTGACATTCAAGTTTGTGCTTACGTTCCCTAGGCATGTATCCTGCAGTGGTGAGTGAACACATCGCTACTCCCAATCGCAAGGGTGATTGGGTTGAACAAAGACTAGCAAGGCAAAGCTTACAGAAACTAAGGCTACCTAAAAACAAAAACCAAAAAACCAAAAAACAGTTTAGTCTTGTATTTTGAAGAAGGGGTGGGGAAGAGTTTGGTTTTCCTCACAAGAAAAACCAGAGAGGGTTAGCTACAGACCCTGCTCATTTTCTTCTAGCCCATTAGCACAGACAGAAAGAACTAAAAGTGCAAACACAGCCAGCTGTGTGGTATCCCTGTTGAACATGAGTTTCAAAAAGGGCCAAAGTACACCTACAAAAGGTAGAGAGGATCTATTCAGAAGCAGCTAACCATCTAGGCTGTAGACCTTAAGGGCAACCACTGACCAGGTCAGCAGAATAGAGCTGTATGGTGAAAAAGCAACAATCCTGCCAGCCCCTGTGAAAAGTCCAGAGTATTTTAAGCAGTAAGAAACTTCAATGCTTCAAGACTATACTAGAAACCAAACTCAAAGGCCAGTTGCTATGAGATCCAAGTCTTTAGCTTGACCCAACTTCATCCCAATACTAACTGAACAGATGGACTAGAGCAGAAGTATTTCAAGGGACCTCAGTTACAAACATATGATGGAAGCAGGAAAAAAGGAGATAAGCCTCATTAATGGTAGGGCCCAAGTCAAAAGCAAGCTCTCAAGTGCTCCTGGATCATAATCCTACCCTGCCCTCCCTGGCGGAAACCCCTGTGTCCTTCACAGAAAGTACCTCAGAATCCCAGGGAGACTCAGCATCTTCCTCTTCCTCTGCTCCTACTGCTGGCAGGGCACCTGCAAACAAGGTAAGATGACACTGAGTGCTTATATTTCACTCTGCTTTTCCCCATCAGTCAAGCTCTGCATCCAAGAGATGTGCAGTGGTTCTACTGCTGAGGACAAACTAAGAAGTCAGTGTTATTCAAGGGTTTCTTCACACTCAGTCATAAAGTGGTATTTCCTTTACATCGCCACCTCCTCTTGCCTTTCCAGCAGAAGACTATGCACAACAGCTGACACAGCTACAAGCAACACCCAATACACGTTTGGGTAACATTCAGGAAGGGACTCCAACACACTGCAGTCCTGTGGTACACAGAGTTTAGGTCACCAGCTCTCCAGCCTACAGCTCCACAATTTGGCTTTTAATACCACTGTACAGGAGGTACTGTAGAAACACTATCCAAAACATCCTCACACTAACATCACTGAAATCACCAAGACACAATGCTCCTTTTGTAGGGCCACCTGGAAAGATCTCCCTTGACAGAGAGTTGTTACCCTGCACCCTCCCAGAAACTAGACACCTAAGCATTGACATTTAAAAGTAGAGTAGAGGCTCACAGCTCAGACATTCACCCCAAACAAACAAAAGCCGTTTCTGTCTCAGGGTTAACATCTAAATCTCTTCTCTACCAGATGAACATAAAGCTTGGTCTCAGTGGATTCCTGGCCAGATTAATTTCTCTGTTTTAAGCTACTCCATTAGGTAAAACTGATTCAGGATTCACTTGTGTGGAGACATGCACACAAAGAAGGGGGAAGGAGCTGGAGACCAGTGAGGTCACCCACCTCAGGTAGGGTAACTGCTGGTTCCAGCCTGGGCTCTGACTACTTAAACTATGCAAAATGCATGCTTACGGTAAAATGCACAGCGACAGGTGGGCATGTGTAGGCACAACACCTGAATACAGCAGGTTCTACCAGGCTCCCTGTGTAGCATTTCATCAGCAGCTACACGTGTCCTGGTTTCATCTCGGATGGAGTGAATTGTCTTCCTAGTAGCGGGTACAGCGCTGTGTTTTGGGTTTAGTGTGAAAAGAATGTTGGTAACACCCTGATGGTTTCAGTCGTTGCTAAGCTGTGTTTAGACTAAGTCAAGGACTTCTCAGCTTCTCCTGCCCAGCCAGCAAGAAGGCTGGAGGGGCACAAGGAAACTGGGAGGGGACACCGCCAGGAAAGCTGACCCAAACTGGCCAACGGGGTATTCCATACCATGGAACGTCATGCCCAGTATAGAAACTGGGGGAGTTGGCTGGGGGGGGGCGCGGATCACTTCTCAAGAACTAACTGGGCATCGGTTGGTGAATGGTGAGCAATTGCCTTATGCATCACTTGTTTTGTATATTCCAATCCTTTTATTATTATTGTCACTTTATTGTTGTTATTAGTGTCACTGTTAGCTTCTTCCTTTCTATTTTATTAAACTGTTCTTATCTCAGCCCACGAGCTTTACTTTATTTTCCGATTCTCTCCCCCATCCCACTGGGTTGAGGGGGAATTGAGTGAGCAGCTGCGTGGTGCTTAATTGCTGGCTGGGGTTAAACCACTACAATGTCCTCTGGTAACATCTACCACACCAAGCTACTCTTGAGACAGACGACAGAAATGGTACCCTTTCCTCCTGCTCTGAGACCTGAGGTGAGTACCAAAGTGCTCAACTCTGACTGAGCTGGTAAAGCTTTCAAGCACACACAAGCGTGGTGCTGGAGAGACCTTTTACATTTTAAAACTAGCCAAGGTGAGGCACTGAAACAGAACAGCTTTCTCTCAGCTTGACTCAAATCTTTCCCAGGCTTCAGCCAAGAACAATCACAGCTTTTCAATCCAACAGTACAGGCCAGAAAGGGAAATACTACTGTCATACTCAAGACACTCTAGTCCTCCTCTTTTTCATCTGTGCATTTTGTTCAGATTGCTTCAGAAAGAACACAGCAACAAAAGCAAGAACAGCACTTGCTTCATATGGCATCATTTAGAATCCAATGCCAGTATTTCAGGTCTTCAAGAGCGAATGAAAAGGAAGAAAAGCTGATTTCCTTCTCTGCCAATGCCCACTAGGATTCACAGGAAAAGGAAAAATTTGCTCTCTGAGGTCAATCACCATTTTAGTTCATTTACTGTACATTAATATTTATAGAGGAAGAATGGGGATCAGTATTTACTAACTCATTTCTCTCACCAGTGTCTTTTGAAGCACCGTGGACTTGATGGCTATCATTGCAAATAGAATTTTTCACACCCTCCACAACTGCAGTTCGTAGCTCTTCACCAGTGTCTTCCTTCTCCTGCTCCTCCTCCTCCTCCTCCTCATCTTCCCATTCAGGTGATTCTTCCTAAAAGAAATTGACCAGAACAGCTGGAAAGAGCAGAAACAAGCATCTTCACCATCCATCAATAACTTGAAAAATACTTTTCTTGTGTAAGAGAAAAGGGAAATTTTGTTGAGCTTTGTTTTACAAGGCCTTCAGTTTTTCCAAGAGAATCAATATGAGTAGACAGCAATGCCTAATGTCATTAAGTCTCAGCCCTGGTTCTTCAAAGCCCCTGACAAGCACTTCCTAATGTCAGTCTGACTAGCTTCATTTAAGTTACGTCCTTCTGGAACATATACCTTCTTTTCCCCTACTTTGCTCCAAGGAAAATCACTAGCTTCCTGTTCTCCGGCTTACTCAAACTTCTTTTTGTTTCCTCACTTTCAGCCATCACACCATGAATTTTACTAAATGGCAGTAAATTTTCACAGATAAATCTGTACATACAACTGAGAAAAATTTAACTGATTCCAGAAAAAGTCTACTGCCTGTTCTTTTTCCTGCAAAACCACTGTAACCAATAGAAAAAAAACTATTCAAAATACTGCCTGATATTATTCGTATACCTAAGAAACTGCTTTGGCTAGGAGTAAGACACTTTCTAATATTAAAAAAGGATGATCAAAAGATAGATATATGTGAAGAATAAGTATTAACAGAAATTCAATTTACCATTTGTTTCTTACCTATAAATACCCTTAGAAAATATCCTTGTGATTGAATCATCCCTATATACTTACTTTGGTGCTTGAGTGAAATGCTGCTCTTAAATTTTCTTCGCGCCTATTTAAGTGCAAGTTTTCACTTTCTTGTTTCAGTGCTTCACAGACTTCATCATCATCTACCTCTTCATATTGCTCTTCTTCAGTATCTTCATCATCCACATGTTCAAGAACAACAGAGATTGGTCTTTGACTTTCAAGTCTTGGGTTTTTTCCTGCTGACCAGGAATTATTACCACTTTCAAAGCCATCACTAAAGCTTGACTTTTTCTCCTTAAGACCACAACTATCTGAGAGAGGCTGAGGTATCTCTTTTTTCCAGTCTGTCATTTCAGAGGCTGCAAAACAGGAGTCAACTTTTTTGTGAAACTTCTCTTGAATCATGCTTTTCCTGTTCCAGCTTTCTTGTGTATCTTGCAAATTATTTAGATTTTGAAAGACAGCTTGTTTTGGTACCGACTTGCAAGATACTTCATTATTCATTATCTTTGGAGACATGGCAGTTATATGTTCTTGTGACCTTTCATAACACCCAGCTATAAAAGACACAGGAGTATCAACAGATTCCTCCACCTTTTCATCAAGTTCTTTACTTATTTTATCGTCATCATCACAGACAACTCCAGCTCCACACCAAGCTTCCCCTTCATACTTAGTGTTACTAAAATACTCCAATTTCTGATTAATTTCCCCTTTAGGTTCTGTTTTCTCCCCCTGCTCCTCCTCCAATATGCCATTAGACTGAGTTTCTTCATCTTCCACATCTTCCTCATCCTTTTCATCTTGAGTAAGATCTTCATCCTCCTCTTCTTCTTCCTCTTCATAATCTTCATCCTCATCTCCTCCATTTTCATCCTCCTCCTCC
>JAVKLA010000005.1:26973856-27002229 GCA_034782735.1 Sagittarius serpentarius | reverse complement strand
TCCTCCTCCTCCAATTCTTCTTCCTCCAGGTTGCTTGCATCTGAGGCATCTTGATTCAACAATTCTCCACATTCTCCTTTGTTCAGGTTTGCATCTGATGGGGTTCGTTTGAGGCTTTTCTTTGGTGACTTAGGACTTTCAATTCTAGAACCATCACCATCATCTTAAAGCAAAAGAAAAGGAAAAACGCATGTGAACAAAAGGAGTTATGTAAATAGCAATAGGCATGTTACCAGATTAATGCACAGGAGAGGAGTCATCTGGGAACGTCTGGAAAAGGAGCCAGGTAAGGGATGGCCGGGATGGAGGAAGGACTTGACCAGGGACAAAGGCTTAGGAGGAGATTAATATCTTCATTTTAATGATATGACTTATTTTTTTTCTGAAATGCCCAAGTGCTGTGCTTCCAAAATGCTACTTTTCTCACTTACTACAGCAAAAAAAACCAACCAAACTCGCCCCCCCCCCCAATAAACTACCTAGCAAGTCTATTTTTATATATCAGTATATCGTACAATCTTTTCCAAATAGCTTACTGTTTTTCCTGAACTGCTGGGAAACATTCATTAACAGTGTCAAGTTTGGCTTCTGCAGCTTCTGTAAATAAAGATTTATTTTAGCAAAAAATTTTTTTTTTTTTTAAAAACAGCAACAACAACAAATCCTTTGTCCACATCAAATCTTGAACAGTAAATATAATCAGGCTATCCTTTTGATAGTGCTCAGGTGCTGGCTCCATCCTATACTTCTAACTACACAAACACTCCTCACATATGCAATTCAGTGAGTATTTCACCCCAAAACACTGTGCAGGCACCCTTCTGCAAATTGTTTCCAAAACTATGTTTACATGCATAACAGTTCTAAAAAAATCTGGTTTTAATATTTGTCATATTTAAGTAAAATTCAGCTATATTGAAGATGGCAGTTTCAGGATGCTTGCTTGCAAATGGGCACAACTCAAGTAACTTAAGATCCCTAGACTTAATGCATAAATTAGTCCCTGCAAGCATACTTAGCAAAATATCCCTGAATTTCAAAATCATGCCAGAAAAAATGCATCATTTTATTTAAATCAGTGCAAGAAAATGAAATCATGTTAAAACTAAACATGCCTGCATTTCCAGCATTACAGAGTGGGTTGAACTACCACACTGAGGTTCCTCATCACTGCAGAATCCCTGTGCAATAGAATAGATGCTCCAGACATAACTGTAGAAGTTGATAATTCTTCAGAACATTAGTAAAACCAGTAGGCATAAGAGCTTGTACCTGGCAGAAAGAATACTACCCGAACATTCAAAAAAAGGAGGGAAAACATGCAATGTGAAATTACATGCAAGCACAGAATGCCATCTCATAGAAGAAAAAAAGACAACCCATTTGAGTAACTCATCCATTGAGCGCTCTTAAAGAACCTGATGAGGAGGAAAGGAGAACTAGGTGATGAAGGATTTCATTAGATCTTGATAATCTATCACCAAATTTACAGGAAACAAGAACAATGTTTGGAGAAGAACTGAATAGGTTATAATAGTAACTTAAAAACTTTTCGGGTCTGCAAATCTGACTCAAATAACAAGAACAAATAAGTGGTTTATCTGGTCACCTATTGCTCTTTTGCCCCAAACCACAAATCTACTGCATGCTCTGCCACAGCTACAGGTCTTTCAGGAAAAACTCAAAGCAGAAGAAAGGCTGGCAGGCCAGACACTGCTTCTAAGGAGACAACAATATTGGCTTGAACTGCAGTTTCTTTCAATCCCAGAAAAAACTTGCCTTCAAGTCACTAATTTTTACAGGACATTCTTCCTGTAAAAGCAGCATACCTTGGGGGTAAAATCAAGTTCTTCTTCCTCAGAAGTATGCCAACTGTCATCACTCCTTTCTTTTTCAGAGCTTCTTAAAAAGCAAAGCAAAATGAGTACAGTGTCTCTCAAATCATTCCTCAAATAAGTGTTAGGTATTTTTTTTTAAAGTCTCACCTTATTGAGTCTCCTTGGGAAAAGTCATCTATTGCTGTTCAAACATTAATTGACATGTTGAAATCAGATTCGGCAGAATAAAAATTAACCAGTACATATAAACATTTAACATGGACAACTCTACAGGTCGTAACAGAATGAAACTCTGGGTAGTCAATTCAATACAAGACAGCACGAATGAATGCATTTCCAAAACAACTGCTTTTTCAAGCCATACTGGATTAAAAAAAAAAAGAAAACAAAAAAGACCAGAGTTATATCTCCTTTGGACTCTTACACCTAGAATTTTAACATCTCTGAACTAAAAAAAACAGCATAGCATGAATATGCTATGTTAGTAAACAGTTAACAAAATGGTGGTGGTTTAGTAAGACAGTGAACCTCCGACGTACTCACATTACACACACAAGTACACATCACATGCAGAGATTTTACTATTTTGCTGTAACACATACAACATTATGTTATATACTACACTATCTGCTGCTCTACCCGGTTACAGATTATTCTGAAAAGGTAAAGAAAAATCAAAAAGCGTAATCAAGATCTAAAGCTTATCCTCAGGTAGAAGAATCACCAGCAGTTGTCTACACTGCACCAAAAAGAGTGTAATGGACAAAAGGGACATAACCAGGGCATTCTATAGTACACTCTAAGCTTTCATCAGTGTGATGAAGGCAACATGCACAGAGGATCACAGGATAAATCAAGTCAGAAGGGACATCAGGAAGTCTCTCAGCCAACCGCCTCCTCAAAGCAGGCTCAGCTATGAGGTCAGATAAGGTTGAAGGTTGCTTAGGGCTTTATCCAGTCTGGTCTTGAACACCTCCAAGGAGGGAGACTAGAACCTCTTTGTTCTGCTGTCCTTATCATGGTGAAGTTTCTCACATCCAATTAGAAACTCTCTTGTTTCCATTTATGCCTCCTGTATCTCCACCTCCTGTCATGCACCACTGGGAAGCATCTGGCTTTGTCTTCTCCTCATATGCACGGGAAGCTGCTGCTAGGTCCCCTTCCAAGTCACCTCTTCTCTAGGCTGAACAAGCCCAGTTTCCTCAGCCTCTCCTCAAAAGGCACGTGCTCTTGCCCGCTGAAGAGTTTGGTGGCCCTCCACTGGACCTGCTCACTGTTGAAAGACCAATCTCTCTCACACTGGGGGCTCAAAATTACACCCAGGGAGCTGGACACAATCCAACGAGCGCGCCAGGTAGGGGCGAACAAACACTTTCCTCAGTCTCTTGGCTATGCTGCTCTTAATACAGCCAAGGACACTGCTGACCTTCTCAGTTGCCAGGGCACCCTGCTGACTCATGCTCAGCTCACTCTCTGCCAAGACCCTCTGGGCCTTCTCAACAAGGCAGTTCTCCAGCCAGGCAGTCCCAGCTTGTTTTGTAGCAAGTGGTTGTTCCTTTCAACGTGCAGGACTTGGCATTTGCCCGTGCTGGATTTCCTAAGACAGGCCTGACAGTCCATTCACCCAGCTTGTCAAGGTCCCTCTGAATGGCAGCGCTGCCCTGAAGCATATCTACTGATCCCCCCCCCCCCCAATTTGGGGCCACTTGCAGACTTGATGAGAGGGCACTGTAGCACATCACTGATGTGCTATGAAGAGTGCTAAAGCCTCTCAACTATCAACAACCAAGATGAAATAAAAGGGCTTTTCGATCCCCAAGACAGGAGGGAAAAAACAACCAAATATAATCTCCACATCGTAGCTATTTCAGTGTCTCTCAAGTTCTCAATAACTAATTCTTGTTAACTATCATAAGGAACTTCATTTTGTTATAAACAAGAGATTGGTGATCTTCCATAAAGTCGCATGATGACAACCAAACCAAGGTCTTGGACAGAATCATTAAAAGGAAAAGAAAACAAAGGCATATCATGCCTGAAGACATCTCCTCTACTATCAGTAAACCACAAATTAGCATGGAAATTTTGTTTGTCCTGAAGACAGGGTTTATGTGGGAACTTTGATGAGTACCTCTTCTGACCTGAACAGGGCTTTCAGACAATTAAATACAGTGTACATTTTCAGTGTAGACATGTCAGGTAGGCAAAACCTAGAGGCTGAAATTTGCAGCGTGAGGACAAGCTAAAACAGTTAAAATACCAACAGTCTCTGATTTTTAATGTTTCCTATTACAAACACATAACATTTAAAAATAATAATTAGTTTTACATACCACAGTTTTCTGTTAACTCACATAGTACCAGCAATCTAATCTACCTGCTAACCTCCCACGCTGAATAAAAATCTGCCTCTTAGAACTGGGTGGATAGGGTGGAACAATCAGTTATAAACTCTTGACAGGTGACCTCAGTTATATTTTCAATTAGTATAGTTATAATTAATCAAACCAGCTGAGTAAGTTATCTGAACTTTTGCTTTCAATGTACAGTAACTTTAAGCAATGATCAAAACCAGGTCAGGTTGTCCTTTAGACGGCAAGAGAGAAAGTTCATGAGCTAGCTTTCAGACAGACCTTGATGCCCTACCATAGAAATGAGACGTAGAAAAGCAGTCTCTGGGGATTACTTGTTTCCACATTAATTGAAGTCCATTTCCATTTTGGAGTAACAGAAGAGCATATTTTAAAAAAAAAATATTTACTTTTACTAATGACACAAAGCAAACACTCAGTAATAACGGATCCATGCAAAACATGCAAACAAATAAAAAGCACCCAAAACCTGCTCTCAAATCTAATTTATAAAACCAAAACCATCAAAATAGGGACCTCCAGGATAACAAACATCATAGATGTGTTAATATTTGTATATCGTACAACATGTTTCATATTTGAAATGCTACTGTATAGAATACCTTTCCTTGATTTTCCTGTTCTTGATGTCTGGTTAGGAGATTGTTGCATTCCTATATCCATTTAGGAAAAGGCATGGAAAGGACAGACGAAACAGTGACATCAGAATAAATGTGAATTCCCAGAAATTTGGAAAAAAATAAGCAGTACATCAACAAAGCTATAGCAACGGGAGAATGTACTGTCACTATCAGCCTACTCTACAGTTAAGTGCTAGAAACAAAACCAATCACGACCTACAGAACTCTACTCTGAAGGGACAGTGTCAAACAGTGTAACTTAATTTACTTGCTCCATGTAAATTACCCATATTCCAATATTTTGAAATACTGAAACAGATGATCAGAAACTTACTCCACTGCCAACTTTATAATTCCCTCAACTTGACTAGTCCTTGTCTAGCACAGACTGCAAATGCAATTCCTTTATATTTGTAGAGTACTTTATACACACAGCACACTTAAAATCCCTCCCTCTAAGCATCCCAAAAATCCTTAGGTGCCAACAACTAAACTTTGGAGATACACTACGCAGAAATTTTGAAGGAAATCTTGGTTCTCAGTACTCACACCACCATGCAACTTTCAGCCATTATGTTATTTACACTCACTCATCCCAAGTTACAGTTTTAGCATGTTTGTTATCCCTCACTAAAAAAGGAACCCGGAAACTTGTTGCCTTAAACCAGCTCACCTTAAAAATGGTGTCAGTTGGTGCCTGATGCAAACACAGGCCTCTCCTACCACAGTTTGAAGATGAGTCCTGCTTATATTGATTTGACCATGCTGAACTGTTCACATATGGAAGCTATGCCACTAGCCAGAATGCAGACATGACAAGCAGTTGGAAGGAATACCCTGTTCCCCAGGGCTATAGGGCAGGCCACAACTGAACCAAAACGGGTAACTTTGACTGGTGTGAGCGTCATGCATGTGTGTTTGTGTGTGTATGCATGTGTGTGCTGTGGAACCGAAGTTTTAGAATGTAAATCACTATCCACCTGCTCTACCCATCCAACTTAGTAAAGTTTTATATTTTAAGTCAACAAATAGTGTGGTTCTGTTATTGCAGCTACCCGACACCAAATTTTGTGACAAGGCCATAACATTTGTTTCGGAGCAGAAGGGAGTCCTGCTTACATTGATTTTACCACAAATACATGGAATGGATGTGGCAAAAGGACTCCTATCAAAACCATACACTTAAAGAGTTAAGAAAGGGCCTCAAGATGGTTTCTCATCCCTTCTCCATTTCTCAGTTTTCTTAAAAGGTGATAAAGGACAACTTTTCCTGACCTCAGGAGATAAAAATCACTCTGAAGCACTCAATTTTTTTCCAAGAGCTCTACAATGAAGAACCAACTGTTTCTGTAGGGACTCAGGGAAACACTGACGGAACAATACACTAATATGCAGTGCAGTAGCTAAAAAAAGCTGCCACTGCAGACATACTAGAAATCTGAATCCTTGCCTGTAGAAAAATTGCATAATTATTATTTTTTACCAAAGAAATTCCAACTTCAAATTTAGAAAGTCTGTCATTCAATATGCTAGGGCTGAAAGCCATTCATGTGGAGGTTTTTGCAAACCTGTCTGTGATTAATAAAAAGGTTCATGTTCTGACAAAAAGTAAGCATTCAAATAAGCGTAAGCCAACTTCTTAAATATGCTGGCTTGCTAGTTAGAGGAGAATGTTTTGAAGAATGTTCAACAAGTGCAAAAGCAGCAAAAGGAGTAAGGACAACACTGAAGATCCCAGAAAAATAGTACAGAAGAACAAAAGAAAAGAATTCCAAAGTGGGTGTTTCTCTGGTCTCTCAAGATCATCCCAGCTTCTCCTCTAACAGAGGCTCCAAAGCCCGTTACTGCAGCATATCAAAGGAACTTTCATGATGCAGAACCTGTGCTTTGTGGGTGCAAGCCAGAGGCTGCAGAATTAGTCACAGAATCATAGAATTGCCTAGACTGGAAAAGACCTATAAGATCATCTAGTCCAACTGTTAATGTAGCACTGACAAGTCCCCCACTAAACCACATCCCTAAGCACTACATCTACATGACTTGTTAAAACATCCAGGGATGGGGCCTCCACCGCTGCCCTGGGCAACCTGTTCCAATGCCTAATGACCCTGTCAGTAAAGAAATTCTTCCTAATAGCCAATCTAAATCTCCCCTGGAGCAACTTGAGGCAGTTTCCTCCTGTCCTATCACTTGTTACTTGGGAGAAGAGACTGACCCCCACCCCTCTACAACCTCCTTTCAGGTAGCTGTAGAGAGCGATAAGGTCTCCCCTCAGCCTCCTTTTCTCCAGGCTAAACAACCCCAGCTCCCTCAGCCGCTCCCCATAACACTTGTGCTCCAGACCCCTCACCAGCCTCGTTACCCTTGTCTGGACACGCCCCAGCACCTCAGTGTCCTTCTTGTGGTGAGGGGCCCAAAACTGAACACAGGATTCGAGGTGCGGCCTCACCAGTGCTGAGTACAGGGGGGCCATCACTTCCCTAATCCTGCTGGCCACACTATTTCTGCTAAAGCCAGGATGCCATTGGCCTTCTTGGCCATATTGGACCATAAATAATGCACCTGTCAATTGCACAAAATAGAACTAAAACCAGACAGTTCCTCAGAGCAAGTGATGTGGGGCAATGTGCTAGTAATGCCAAAGCTTTGAACAGTGGTAAGGAGAGACCCTCATCTTGCGCAGGTGTAGGTAATAGTTACATTGCAAGTAATTATTAATGCAATTATTACTTCCTGTTTGCTTTACAGTAGCTCTTGTTTCCCGTAGATGTAGTGCAGGACCCTATATTTATAAGACTTTGGCATGTCATCGCAGCGTGTGAATGAACAAACTGTTAATTCTGCTTTGTCCTGGTTATCATGGTTAGTGCTTGATAATATGAAAACTTGTTCATATATCTGACATTTTAACATATATTAAGTCAGTCTGTACAGTCATACTATGTTTATATTAGTAAATTAAACAGTGTCAGGCAACATTTGTCGTACCAGTATTAAGTTGTCTACATTGCTGAATTATTAATACAATCCTTTTTTTCAGTTTTGGCCTGGGCAAACTAGCTGTCTCCTAAATAATTCTTGGGTACAGTTTGGGAGTTATCACAGTCCAATGACTATTGCCAGTAGTCATTTTGGACATTGTGAGTGTGTTCTGCATAGAAAAACTGTTTAACAGTACGTGTGCCAGCCGTTCTAGGGTAGGTGGTTTCAGTGCTGGAGAAAGGTCAGAAGCATATTTAATTTATTAGCTTTGAAATTACTTCACAGTCTGGTAGTACATCACAGCTGTAACTTAGCAATTAGTGGCTCTGGGGCTGGGGAAAGAAGCAGCTTCCAAGAAAGCTTTTGAGCTGTAAATGACCATGTGAGCAGATGCTATTCTTTTAGGCCAGGCTTAAACCAGATTATTCAGAAATGGCTTAATTTTGCCTTTTCACTTTGCTTTGCAATAGTCTAGATCTCCTCACAGTCTGTAACAGCTAAGAAGTACGTAGGCAACTGCTGTATGCCTCCTTGCTGCTGTAGTTAACCTATTGGGAGATAGCTTTTAGCTCCTAGACTTCATCTTAGAGCCCTGCATGTCGATTCACACTGCATAAAGCATAGGCTTAGTCAGGCTCTGCTCAGCTTCTACCACAGCAATTTACCTATTCTCCGCAAAGGCCTGATTACATCAGCATGATTGTTCTGTGGACACAAGGCAGAGATAATGACTGCATGGACATGCTATACAGACATCTCAGAGTTTTGATTTGTGCTAAACCCTAGGTGGATGAACATGTTCTAAAAAATACATATATATAAAATAGGGTGACTGCAGTCCCAAGGGAAGGGGGGAAATGAGATTTCTCACCTTGAGAAAAGTGTGATAGTGACCCCCAGTGGGACTTCAGACAAGGGAAGGCTCCAACGTCCTTGCGAATCCTCTGGTTCTCTCCTCCCACATCGCTGCCAGCAAGTGTATTCTGGGAGAGGGAGCAAAACTTCCTTCGGAAGTGGACTCTGGCAGGAGGGCTGAGGGAGAGCCATACTGGGAGACCATAGCAAGGCTAGGGAAAGTATGACCCAAGCCTTCCCTGGTAAATCCGCACTTGAGCTGCCTTCCTAGTTTCCTAATCACATATACAGGTTCTGCTTCTGTCCTTCTTTTTCTTCGCTGTTATGGAGTCTAGTTATTTTAGGAGATGACCAGCAAAATTCTCAATAGAGAATATTCGATAGAGAAAAAAGACAGAAGACGTGACTTTGTGTCTGGGGGAGTTTTTAGCCCAGATACTTATCCCTTTTCATATAGCTCCTGTATCTCACCATGAAATTGCTATTAAATAAGGCAATGGCTTCTTTCCCCATTAAACAAGAACAAATGGGAAAATATTTTCACAAGAGTGACCTACTGATTACCAATCTGAAATGCAGGTTCCAAGTCCATTTTCTAGATTTATTATTTTCTGCCAAAATTGATTTGGACAAAAAACATAGTAATCACCTAATGTGTGGTTAGCAATTTTCCATCTCATTACACAACCCCTGTATCTTATTACCCATTTAAATGAATACCTGTTAAATGAACAGACCTATACAATGCAAACAATTTTTCAATCCATCAAGCCAAAACAAATAAAGGACTCCAATAAAGTCTTTACAACAGTATACCACACTATAGGATGCAATAAAAATGGGTTTATCAGTGTAATACATCAGCTAAATGAATATAAAACTTTGTAACAGAATCAAAATTACTTTTGGGGATGTCACATGATTGTACTATGACCCTAATATTTCAAAATCCCAAGGAGCTCTGAGGAAGCATTCTGCATCATCCAGACAAAAATCTTTGAATATTTGTCACTAAAGTGCTCATAGAAGTGACGCTATTAACGCTGTCTGCAACTAAACTTAATACTAAATGTGCAATGATCTACTGACTTCTGTCACCACATCTGTCCTGATTTCCACTACTGTGAATCTGCAGGCCTGAGTCTCTTTAAAACAAAGAGATAACCACAGCAAGCTGCAGTGAATCCAAAGATTGCAGTGGATTAGATTTATCTGCTCATTCAAACTGTGATTTAGACACAAATTCTCAGAGGTAGAAGGAAACACGTTCACTCCTGGTTCTCTACATGACAAAATCCAGATCCAAAGCTGCACACCTTAGGAAATTTTTTATGTACATGAATAGAGTTAATTAGGAAACTTACTGACAGAATGAGAAGAAAGAGGGCAAACACTGGCCGATCATCTCAGAAACATTGTAAAGCCATTTGCTTTTAACAAGGATTAGGAGAAGGAAGGGAGAGAATACACTTTTTTACTAGGAATCAAGTGAAAGGGAAGCAACATTAGAATGAAGTGGTAAGGCAAACCCTCAGAAAAGTGTTTTAAAATGACTGAAACAGAGTGAATTTGTTTACTTGTCAAAGTTACTAGGTAAACAGAGTTTGTTTTTGTTAAAGTTAACCTCATTTTTTTCCAAACACATCCTTGAATGTAGTTGATAATTTCTGAGTTATACTGGATGACCTTGCATGGACCTTTCGTGTCTAGTCCTTTCTGTCTGTAGAAGTATCTAAGGATATACCTGCACAGATACATGACTGCAGTCACATAGCTCACTCACCGCATTTACTGCTTTAGCTGCCAAAAATACTTTAGACTTAGTACTTCACTTCCACAGCTGGGTATAGCTGAGAAGCAGTTTAATAAGCTATCCCGCTGCACTGCTACACATCTGCTAGCAGCTATGTCCCAGTTCAGATCCTCTAGCTCTTTGAAAACACTTCTGCTTCAGGAAGAACAGCTTTACAACTATGAGACTAAGCTGCAACCTGTCATTTCTGAACACTTACTCCTTGCTCCTGTCCAGCAGAGAAGGACTTCATATAAACACCTTTATTAACCAAGACGTGGCAAAAACTTGTCTCATTTGAATCATAGCTGACACATTGGTTCCCCTCAGCTGTGTTGCTCTCAGCTGAAACAGATGTCTCACCTCTCAGAAAAGACTCAAAGCTTACATACTGTCCATTTCCTGAACCTATTGCCTTTTTTCCCACACTCCAGCTCTACATTAAATGCCATTTTTGCATCATGAATGATGGAATGCTCAGCCTCAAGCATAAGATCAGTGAGGAAGTAATAAGACCATGACCTAAAAATAGTTGAAATTCATGCTCAAATCTTAGCAGCTAAATAACGCTGCCAGAGTTTTGTCCTGGAAGAAGAATCATATGGACTTCATTCCATGTCACTGATACTGCATACAAAGTGTGTAGATACTCCAGGGATAGTAAAGCAATGCTGTCTCTATTTAGACAAATAACTATTTTTGACATATATTATTATCTCATTTACTTGGCTGCTCCTTCTAGGATGTGTGAGACTTCTGACAGCAGCAATATTGCCACTTCTCTGTCTCAATAAATCTACTACATTTAAGTTATGAAGAATGAAAGATAAATAGCATACCCTGCATATGCAGAAACAAACCAGGGAGAAAGAATGATGTACGAAGATCTTGGCAGAAGCTGAGTTGCACTCAAAACAGTTGCAGCTTTTAAGAGGATCACCACCTTGAACTGTTCTAGAGGATGATCTGTATTTGCTACCCATGGGGTTTCTATCCTTATCTGAATTACTGGCAATTTTATGTGTAGGACAGATTTTTTTTATTATGATGACATGGACATAGTGTGCGTGTTTGTGGTTAGCCTCTGATGGCCCCTTCTCTGATAAAATCTGCTCTCTTCAGGGTGATTGCATAGTCTCTAAGCCATGAATGTCCAAAAGAGAATTTTAATTCAGAAAAAAAATCCCTGTTGAAACAGGTGGCAGAGTTTTCCCTTATGCTATTTCTCACTGTAATTGTAGTGTAGCAGATACAAACCCAGGAACTCTTACCATTTCCCAATGATCAAACAAACCAAGTGAGAACAGAGTCAATAGAGAGGTGGAAAATGCAGGTTCATGTCTTGACTGCAATGAGTCCTTAACTGAATATGGAGTAGCATAGTTCAAACTGAAAAGCCTAAGGACATTCATCTCATAACAGACAATTATTCAGAATAACCACTTCATTTTGTGATATGTGGGCATCTTAGATTCATGGTCCCAGCTAGGGCCTGATGTTGGCTTTCTGTCATGCAAAATGATTATTCATCTCTTTGTTACTCCAACATGAAAAGAACACTCTTTTCAAAGTTTTACTGTCCTCAGTTTCATGCTGATGCAGAAAAGGAGTAATTTCAAAATAACACATTATTCTTGACGTATATTTGTGTGTTTAAACTCTCCGAACTCTTGACTCTTGAGCTTTCTTTAGTTACCATTTTTCTGACAAACAGCTGTAGTACTGTGCATTAAAATGTTGGAGAAAACAGAGACATAGGACACAGTTCATATAAACTTTATTTGAAGCCAAAAAATATAACTCTTGTAACAGGAAAAAATTGTATCCAACCTAGAAAAATAAGGAGAGTATCTTGATTTAAAGCAAAACCAAAAAAGATTACCTTGTGCAACAATTAGAAGTACGTATTATAGATGTCAGAAGCCTTTTAAATTGCATTTTCCCTTGGAAATATCTAGGCATTCATGTCTTTCATAGTAAGTAATGGTCTGAAAAATTGATGCTAAAAAGACAAAAACAATACAGGTTCTGTGGGAAGTTTTTTCTTACTCTCTATCTTTCTCTCTTTATTTCTTTACAATTTTATTACTGAAACTGAACTTTTTTTTTTCCTGAACAAAATAAAGTACGTTAAAGCACAGAAGCCTTGTTTTCAGAGTTGAGCGAATTTTTACTGCCTTGTGATAAATCTCAAGAAGCAAGGAATTGTGATGGAAATACTGAGATCTTCCTGGCTACATAATACAGTTACTAGGCATTGAGCCATGCATGTATGCACACACATACTTTAAAATAAAGGTAGTCAAGCAGACTAAAATAAATTTTCTAAAAGCAAAAGCTGAGCTAAGCTTTTTAATACAAAAAGTCAGCTTGGTTAAGGAATCAGACCACCCACTGCTGGAATAAAAATGCTTGTACCATGTATTATGCATCTTTGGTATCCACAGGCAGATATGAACCATTGCAAGGTGGAACTCTACTGACTGGGTAACGAAAGAAACTACCCATTCAGTAGTTTGAGTGAGTTGAAAGCATGAAACATAAGAAGTACTGTCTTCCAGAAGTACAAGGTGTAACAAATATCTACCAGGTAGATAGATGCTAGATAATTAAAATGCCTGTGGGTGACTAATAACAACAACTCTGTAAGAATGAGATTTAATACAGTTCTTGAAGAAGCACAAACATACTAACACTTCACTGCATTTCAGATCATACTACCATTTTCAGGACTTCAGTTGTGAACCAAAAGAATGTCTACTGACGGCTAACAACCACTGTGCATCAGAGAAAAGTATCTGCCATTTCTTGCAGCAACAAAGAACACAGATCTGGAAATAAAATATCCTATTTATCAGTTCATCTTTTGCAGATAGAGATTCTGGCAAGGATGAGTATGGTCATCACTGAATGGTTACATTTTAGCCCATTTTTAGTTGGTTGCAATATGGTGGAACTCTTAAGCAAAGTTGGTTAACTATCCTTAGTTTTCTTCTTCAAGAAGCGAAGACTGGGCCTGAGGCAACTGGGAAGGCTGTGTGGCCTAAAGCCACAGCAGCTTCCAGGGTCCCTGAAGGAGCTTTGGAAGGGCTGTTGCAGCAACGGTGTTCCCCAAGAACACCCAAAAAAAGATCCTGCCTTGGCTGGTTTTGTTCACAGCTACCAGTTTTGACAGAATTGAGACTGCTTGCTTTATAGGTGCTGAAGCACCACGTGCTCACACTGTTCCTCTGCTCACTATTGTTTCCAGCTCATTTCAGCATTCATGGTGCCCTAGTTTCCAGAGACCTGTTTTAGTTTGCTACTCTCCTCTATGGTATCAACCAACCAACCAGACTGTGGTAGTACGTTTATGTGGGACCTTACTCTAAGAAATAAAAATGAGTCCCTTATCCAGCCAACATACTTCGTATGTACATGGCTCAATTAGACGTCTGGCCTGTGGACATGGAACAGCTATGCCACTGGTTCAGCTCCTGGCTTCGTTCCAGCATTGCTGCTCTGTTAGTATTTAGAGGTCCCCACTGCATAAGATTGCACTGGGACAGGAAAATAATCAAGTGATTAGTAAGCTAGTCTATAATTCTGAAGACCTGGGGTTGGTTTCCTCCTCTGTCATGGACTTCTGTTACTGGGGGAGTCATTACTTGTGTCGATCAACTTGTATTGAATCAGCACAAGTTTTGTGTTGGTTATTGGTCTGAGTCTCTTGTCAAACAATAGTTCTATTTCTTTTTCCAAGCTTTACTGACTTGTAGGACTTACTATAGTATCAATATACTCAAATAATAATATAAATGAAAAAATGTTCTTGTAGAAACATTAAGTGGTCTTTTGAAAAACCAAAGAGCATACAGGGACACTGTGCATTATGCAGGCAATATCCTCCTAGCATGGACATTACTTAGACCAGCAGAACAGTTCTGTTGCTGGAATAGCTGTTTTCTTGTCACTGTGGAAGGCGCCAAGGAAGAGCCCTGGCTGTTCACTGAAACAGGCAAATTTTCCCTTTTCCTTGTTGCATCTTGTGTTCCTATTTTACCCCTGGATCTCTTGCAACTCATCTCCCTCAGTCTCAGACTGTCCCACTCATGATTGTAACCCAGATCCCCAGCTCCACACCTTTTACTTTGTAAGCTTCCTGTGTAGGAGCTTCTTCAGCAGCAGTATTGTGGGCACTGCTGATATGTATACACAGGAAACACTTACCGTCACCTAAGTTAATTGCTGTGAGCAAACTCTTTTTTGAGGCACACACACAAAATAACTCCAAGTCACTTACACTTCAATAGATGAATGAGTTACGTACCTCTCCTTTGTTACTGGACAGATACTTCAGAGCGGTTGATATGGGATAACCTGATGTAGGGAAGTGTTGCATCAGCTGTACCTCTGGGGTTACTTAAAAGCACTCATTTGGACGACTTGTGCCTGAGGCTGCCAACCACACTGAGCAAAATGATCTATACCAACCAAACCGTCCCCATCTTATTAAAAGAGAGTTACTAGCATAGCTGTCCATCAAAGGCAACATCATGCCTCTGGCTGATTTGCCAGTACAAGTTTTTTGTTTGAAACTAGCCAAACTTTTAAAAGACAAAATGGCATAAGGGTGTTCACTAGGGACCCAATTAAAATTAATGTTTAATTATGTGCATTTTTGGAATAGAACAAATACAACTATTTTAAAGTAAAAGATGTATAGCTTTTCTAAGTGGCAAAGTTAATTAGAGTACTTTTTATGTTACCTCTTCAGGCTACTTTTAAATTAACAATCAACAATTATCTCCTGAACCCCTCTCCAGTCCTGAGAGAAGTGTATTTAATCATCAAGTGTCAGATCCTCTTTTTTTTTCTTTCTGTTTGATAAATTTCCTACTTATGAATTCAGTTTCATATTTACGGAAAATAATTCTAAAACAAGAAAGCCCATTGAAACCTTTCAAATTGAGTACAAAACAAACTGTGTCATGTACAGCACCATGGACCTGAATACAAAGCAAGAGTTTAATGTCTTAATAGGATACAGGATGTTCTTTGTGACATTTAATTCATACCAGCAGCACTTTTAGCAAATGTGTAGCAAATAATCTAGACCTCAGATAGAGAATTCTTCTAAGCCTGTTAAGAGAGCAAATCGTTAGTATGTCAAACACTGATGTAATGGTGACTCTGACCTGTTCCCACCACTTAATCTCTTGTGCTCCAGGTATACTCCTAGGTATCTTGCCTGCTTGAATTGTTCATTTTATGAAAGGATCATAGGATAGCAAGGCCTATGAAAGTCAGAGAATAGATCTGTAGACTACAGAGGCATCTCTAGTCCCTATTCAACACCATACAACATTTAAAAATTCCTGTAAGGAAAGCGTCCATACAGGGATTCCATGCTGTGTGAGGCTAAATAAGTTGGACAAAAATGAGAATTATTACCTTACAGGAATTTTATACCAAAATTTGCCTTATTCTAACTCTAACTCTGTAGTCAGAGTATTATAGTAAAGTAATTTAACTCAAAAGAATATAACAGATAACTTCTGGTCTTTGAAATGAGAAAGTATAACTTCTGAAAAAAAAGATTTTTTTCACTTTCAAAAGTTTATATTAAAAAGGACTAGACTATCACAAAGAAACTGGATATCATATTAAGGTTCCCATAGAACAATGGAATTATAGCATAACAATTTAAGTGGAAAATACTTTTTCAAAGTGCATGAAGAAACAAAAGTAATTAATTTTTATCTCAGCCTTGAAGTGAGAGTGGTTTCTACAAGGGCAAAAACCAAAGCAAATTGAATCCAATGTGAGATTTTTCAATGCATTTAATGGTTCTTGGGTCTAACTCTTTTGAGAACATCCAGGTTTTTCTCCTTTATGGTAATATTGATAGAAAAATATGACTGCTTCTCTCAGCAGCTAGAACAAAGAAGCGAGTGAAATAATAGACACTTGACCTAACAGTTATTTTCAAATAGCATTCATCCTTGTGCAATGTACCTGGAGCCTGAAATGTTACTAATCAAAGTTCAGTCTTGAAATACAAATTTGGAAAGTGTAAAATATTGAAATTCAGAATGACCATTACTTAAGAAGACATTTCCCTACTTAAGAAGACATTTGCTTAAACTACAGTGATTTTATTATTCTCTCTGTGCAAATAACACTACTCTTTCTATCATTTATGTATGATAGTTGCATAGATGATATACTTAGAAAGGTAACCATAAATAAAGGACAGCCCCTGAACCGCAGAAATCTTACAGTTTATCAGAGAAAAATGCACAGTAAGGTGCATATTGCTGAATAATGAAACTCTTATTCATATTTAATACTATCTTGGTTTCAGTGGGATCAGTATGAGACTTTTTTTTATTACAAATAAGAAACTCAATTAGTTGTGTAAAAGGAGTAGGAAAGAAATGAAGAAGCAAAAGATATAGTTTGACATAAGTGGTTTTATTTATGCTGTGATTATATCTCATTTCAATTAATTACTTATGGCTAAATGGAAGGTGAGAATCCATTTTCCTAATTTGGTTTGAAATTTTTATCATGGTTTCCCTCAGACACTTATGTAGCAGTGTTAACTATATGTGTCTCTATTGGTCTTCCCCTAATAACTTTTGAATCTATGAGTTTACTCAGTCAAATCTGCCAAGGAAGGTTTCAAAAGGGTGCGATGGTTTCAGAGATGACCACATTTTCACCAGTTCTGTGCATAAGTAAGGGTTGAATGTCTGTTTAAGTCCCACAGCTCTTAAGGCTACAGCATGACTTCAGTCCCTTAGAAGACATAGTGGTATCCACTTTTCAGAGAAACTCTGTAAGTGATCCAGCTTTGGAGATGGGAAAAATTCAGTTGGAGCTCGTCCCTCCTTGACCATCAAAGTGAGTTCATCATAAATCATATAGCCTGGAATTTATCACCTACCTGTAAATGTCTACAGTGTAGACGTGTACATCTGAGCTAGTCATGCTTTTTATAGTCAGTGGGGAGTAAAAGGCACTGCAAGGGCACAGTTCATCTGACCTGCTTTAGACATCTATTTTAAGATGAGATAAATTGTGCCCTAGAAATGCCAACTTCTCTCCATTGGCTGCAAAGGCAGTCTAAGGCAACATACTTACTCAAATATAGATGGTCGTTTAAAGCCCAGTCAAAGTGCATGGGAAATCAAGGCACTTATTCTTCAGCTACTTAACAGAATTTTAACTCTGAAAAAATGTGTCCCATGCTCATGACTCATCTGAAAAATAATGTGCTATTTTTTAGTTCGCTAAAGTCTTTGAAAACAGCTGAGTCAATTGTGTATTTCTCACATAGGAGCAAATACACTGTCTTTCCATTGTCTGTTTAGATGTTTGTTATATGTGTGCATATGCATAAACATGGACAGTGCACAGTTTTCTAGGCCTCTTACTGTCTTGTGCTTTGGTTGTGTGACTGTGTCGTGGAGAATCTCAGCCTGGGGCATGTACCACATAATGGAGATAAAGTGAGGGGATAAAGACCATAGCTCAAATTTGCAGGCAGGAGTTATTGCCTTCAACTGAGACTCTGTACAGCCTGAAACCTTGCCAGGAGACCAGCCTTCCCTAACAGCAATGAAACTCTCTGGCAATGAGTCCTCTCCCACATGGGCTCAATAGCGGCGGATGAGTCTACTTGGAGATTAAAGGATATGCGACCCACTGCCTGTAGTCAGTCAGGCCACGGAAAGAAGAGATACTGTGGCTCTGCATTGCAAGTACAGGAGTGACAGCTGTCATTTCAGGGAAGTGTAAGGGAGTGCTCAGTCTCAGTGCATAGGACTAAACTTTCAAATCCACAAGGACTGAAAGTGTGTATATAATTATGGGTAGCATCTGTGCATTATATACAAATGTATAGCTCCATTCCATTTTGCACATACGTTCACCTAGGTCCAGTAAGTGCATAGTTGTGAGATGTACTATAGTAATATTAGCCAGAAACAGACTAGGGAAGTCTGATCAAAGTAGTCAGTACTCTTTTTTTCCAAAGCAGTATAAAAAATTAAACTAATATTCTCCCCTTCCTAATAATTTCAGTGTATGATCTTCTCTTGCTGCTGTTGCCTGCCTGCGTGAAGTCCCCAAAAGAAAGCAATGGAATCTCTGAAGCAATCTTTCTGGTTTCTGTGTGCCCTCTTAGTCTGTTAGCTCTAACACACAGAAAGAATGGAAGTGATTGGACTTGAAAACCTATGATAAAAGGCTTATAAGAAATGCATATACAAAATTATGCTTGCAATTTAAAAACTTCTGCAACTCTGAATTGAATTCTCTATCTACTTTTCTTGATCCTCACCTCAGCTTTTCTTTTGCCCCACCTACCTTTTCATCCTTGCTTTAACTACACAGTTTCCCTTTACATTTCATCCCATTTAGCTTCTCCTAGAATTCATGGGGATTATTCTTCCAAGGATTACAGACTTCAGACTTCAAACTCTGAAGTGTTGTGATGTGACTGCTATCATTCTGTTCTGTTTTTACTCCTGGCAACTGTCTTGTTAATTTAGATTAGAGAGAACATACACTATTTTGGGCTCTAACAGTGCCTTCTGTAGCTGAATGAATGAATCTTTTTGTGTGTGGGGGGGCCCTTAGACATTGAAGTAATAGGTATGACTGATAATGCTAATGGTAATAAAAACACAAACTTCCAGAAGAAACCTGGAAGCTCTTGCTCTTCAGCAAAATAAAAGTCATTGGAAGGATTTTAAGTACTATGACAGAGCAATGTGTTTTTTCACTGGCATTTGTCTTGCACTGTGGAACTCCATGCACTGGAACTCCATGCTTGGCAATTAATTATATGATCTAGTTTCCAGCTGTAGTAGTCAGAATATTTCCACCAGGAACTAGGCAAAGAACTATACCATTTCAAAGCTGGAATAAGAGAGTTTGGAACAGACACCTAAAAAAATTGTGTTGAATGGCCAAGGACTATTTAGGAAGGTTCCATAACCTTAGTTAAGTTTCCTTTGCACATCTGAGTCAAATTTTTTTGAACATTCTCAATTTCTGTGTAGAGCCTCCTACAAAAATAATGCTGGGTTTATCAGCAAGGCAAGAAAAGATAAAACTTGGAAGAGGCTGTGATACCATTGTCTGGTGGGCATACTTTGGTTGATTCAGGAGATTACAGATGTAACAAATGTCACTAGATGGTGGGTTTTGTTACTTTATAATTTCTCATTGTACATGAGAAAGGCTCCTGATTTCAAAATCTAATGGAAACTTTTAAGGACTTAAAATGTTCTGTTTAATCCAAAGTGATTTTTAAATTTAACTTTTAACATTTTTTTAAATTGTTTTTAAATATTAGGTAAATTTCAAGACAAAATCATTGAAATTTACCAAGAGTATTGGAAAAAAAATCAGTTACATCTGAGTGTCTTTCTTTAGTTCTAAATGCAAAATTTTGGTGAATAGTTTCACTGCAACAGAGAGAGACAAGTTTTATGTGAAAGAAGTGGACGGGACACAGATAACGGTTAAACTCTGGCACTTGTTGTCCAGGTGCCTTGCTTCCCACATTAGTTTAGAAGTAAAAATACTTTTCTCAAGGTTTTTGTGGGGAGGAGGGGAGAAGAAAAAGAAACTACAAAAATTTCAAGATTAAAATAAGTTTTTTAAACAATGCTTAGATATTTTATTTACTGTAATAGGCAGGAAGCAACCTGTTCACACCAGGGAGCTGTCTTTTACACATAAACACAGCTTCTTCGACTACTTTGCTGTACTTCAGGAACAAATGAAATGATGAATACAGTTTCTATTAGGCAGAAACCCCAGGAAATTGGTAGTTACAGATTCTAGCAACCGGACTGGTGGAGTGTTAATGATTAGTTACTTTTTACTGTGTATTACTCTGATAAAAACCATTTTATCCAGGATTAATGGCTAAGGCAAGGATCTGTCTTTTTTTTTTTTTTAAGTGTTATTGAAATTATAAAACCAAACTCCAGAAGAACTGCAAATTTAGTGGCTTTTTGCTGTTGTAATTATATGTTGCATTTCTCTAGCAAATGCTTGTAGATAATTGCTGCATTTGTACTTTTACAGGTGGGCTGAAAGTGAAATATAGAGTACTATTGCTGAAGAAGGCATAACAAAAGATATCAGCAATAAATTACTGTGTTTGCTTCAAGCATGTAAAAGGCAGTGCTTTTTCCAGTAGCTTTGTTCATTCAGCAGATTTCCTGTGGACAGAAGACATTTTTACACAGTCAAAAGAATAGTCATTGATCTGTTAGACTAAGGCTCTGTGGCTATGTGCTATCATGACCTTTATATCCCATAGAATGGAAGTGTTACTCTCATGTAGAAAAAAGAAGAGGTTTTCTTATTTTCTTATTTATTTTTGCACAACATATGTTGTAGTTTTTGAATCTCCAGTTCAGTGCCAGATTCCTGTTTGGGGAATGAGGAATGGCTTGCCATTTCTGCAGCTCTAACTTGCTTCCTCAGCAAGTTCTCAAGCATCCACCAGCAGAATCGTATTACCAGAGGTCACCGAAGAGGCTGCTTCTGACAGTATGTATTATAACAGAGAGTCATCATTGTTGCAGCTATAATTTTTATTAACATTACTCATAACCTGTAAATGCCAGGAGTAATTCAGGCCCAAACCTTTTCTCACTCTCCTCCCCACAACTACTTCCCTCATTTTCCTGCCAGCCTGCTTATCTGCAGGGTTTCTTTGAAATACTGACCTCCTAAATTAGAAGAGCAAACGCAAGTAGATTTATTGAACTTCGAAAGCCTTGTTGGCAGAGTCTTTTCACTTTGTTGTGAAGTAACTTCTGCATTGGAGGAGCATCTTAATGTGATACTATTCTGTTCATTCCTTTTTATCACAAGCACAGCTTGCTTTCCCATAAACTCCTGAGCTTTATTTCATTAATTGTCAATGTGATTACTTACTCTACAGCATAATGAGTGTTATCTGAAGTGTTTGGTGCGCTTTTCTGCCTGCTGCTCAAAATGTATTACTGTAAGGGCTGGAAAAATAACATTTTTTATGTTAGTGTTTTCTTCCAAGTTGCATGAAAAAGCCTTGCTTTGCTAAGTGTGTTTACACCGGTCAAGAATAGCAAGGGGAAGACTCTTACCTCAAAGGAGTATTCCTTGGGCAGTTTGTTCATCGGCAGCAGCTAGTTCATCACTGTGTGAGACTCCCAGTTGTCACTGGGCACATCTGTGTGGGTGCTCTGGCTGCATTACCCCTCCAGGGCAGCTCTGTCCTTCTGGGAAGCCAGGGCAGAAGGCAGCATGGCAGAGCAGAGCAGGGCTGTGAAGCGCACGGATATAGAGGGGTTGTTTACATGGATAAGACACAAGGCACAGTCTGTGCTAGGAATTTACTGCAGAAAATTTGGGACCAGTTGGGAAGACATGTAGGCGCACTAATACAGACCTGTGGCCCCAAATAATAGACCGATATCTCTCTAAAGATTTCAGTAGCTTCAGTGTGGTACCGTGAGAATGTGTTACTGAGCTGGCTTGTGTCTGGCAGATCAACGCACGGGTAGGAACAAATATATATCTTTCTGCACCTGCCTATATGGCAATACCCAGAGATGTCAGTGGACTTCAAATCTATGATAGACTAAAGCTAAACCCCTCAGGTGAGACAGCAGTGTTAAGCATGAGTGAGCACTCAATGCCCCCCACCAACGGTGAACAACGAAATCCTAATTCAAAATTTGTAAATAGTTAATCCAAGCACAAAACAAAAGGTGCTGTCAGTTAGACCTCAAAGCACCTTCTATTGTTAGCCTCTTACCTTTACATGACAGTATGTGAATTTCAGTATTTTGGTTTCATGATAGTAAATTTGCATTCACAAGAACATTTCTACACTAGAAAACCCAAATCACCCTTGAGATAAAAGCAGACTGCTGGATTCAATTCTCATAGCGGGTTGCTAACTGAAAGCTTCCACTATGAATGATTTTTACTTTAAAATGAA
Source organism: Sagittarius serpentarius (assembly GCA_034782735.1). Taxonomy (NCBI): domain Eukaryota; kingdom Metazoa; phylum Chordata; class Aves; order Accipitriformes; family Sagittariidae; genus Sagittarius; species Sagittarius serpentarius. The sequence goes on along the minus strand of JAVKLA010000005.1, from coordinate 26,979,772 downwards.
GGGATTTTTCCTAACTCCTTTACTGCTGCTGCTACAGACACCTCACATGTCCTGTTTTTAGACACAAATGATTCCACCCTTCATGATGGCGCAAGTTCAATCTTCATCAGGTACATTAAGCTTCTGATGACAGGTTTTATAAATTACAAATTACAACATAATGTAACTTTTGACCAGCAGGGATTGTAGTAATTAAAGCCTGATCTTTTGACCACATTGTAGCATTAAATTTCCTATGGCACAAAAATATTTATTGAGGGCACAAAAAGCAAGGATAAACAGCATTTTTGTCATTATTATTTAACTACTCTAGTCACTGAACCTGTCTGGTTCCATTTCTGTAAATACTACACTATATGACCTACCTTGACCAATACATTTTACAAGCTGGAGTCATCCATTAAACTTGTGAAATGACTTTGCCAATACAGCTTGTACAAAAAGCCGGTAAGTTAAAAATGGTTTGCCTATGGGCTGTCTTAGCATTTCTTGCCTTGATTAATATAAGCAATTGTCTCAGTTTGACTCTTCAAGGAACCGATAACTAAACAGAAATAATGATGCTAATTGAAGGCAAAGATAAACTTGTATTTTATAGCATTGCCTGGAGTTTACATGCAAAATATGTCTAATATGTGCCAGATTTACTGTGTTACTAAAAGGAAGATGATGGTGGGGATACAAATATTAATGTCACCTACTGAAAGTGCCAAATGCAGAGTAAGCTGGCAGCGCATGATACAGCAATGATTAATTTTCTTTGCCAAATACAATAAATAACAGTAGCCTAGTCTTTTCAGGTTTCTACTCTAGCAGCTATGCCTCTACATACGAGAAGTAGCTCAGACTAATAAAAAACCAGTCTGTCTCCAGAATTAGCTTAAGCATTATAATATTCACTAATTATACATAAAAACCCAATACGAACACCACAAACTCTATTGCCTAAAATTGTCCAAGCAATTGTCTTCCGTGTTACTCCACATTTTGAAAAGTCTCACACTAGTCTTCCACAGCCTCAAAACTTTTTGAAAGGAGACCTTTCATTAGTATTCAGATTATGTGGTGTTTGTAGGATGCTGCTGGCCAGCATCTAGCTTCATTTTAACCTGTTATTAGAGAGAGATTACTTCTTTTTTAAAAATTTGAGGATCATGGGAGAGAAAAGGAGTCTAATAATTAAAACAGTCTCCAACAGAACATCATGCCTATTCTCTGCTAAAAATGGTCTTCCTATTATTAAATACAAACTATTCTGTCCTTCTAATCTAGAATTAATTTGTGCAATGTTTCTATTATTTATAATTTATCAGCTGCTGAGCAGATTAACAATACTTCTTTTCTCTCTGAGAGTAATTATAATGGGAGAGCTTTTGTATTCATCAGACTTTTTAATGAGGTTATTAATACTTACATCTCATTACATCTGTTGAATTATAATTTAATTTTTAATTACTACATGCATTTGTGTGTTTTGTATATCTGTATATGTACATGCTGATTATTGGAATTGTTTATATCACAGAGGCTAAGAATAATTCATTTTAGACAAGAAAACAGTTAATTGTGCCATTGTTTTCAGTAGAATTAATATATTATAGACATTCTGATCTTTTGGCTATTGATCAGAGAACTCTAATTGCTGTTCCCTAAATTCAACATTTTAGAACCTAATTCAAAACCTGTTGAAATCAACGGAGAAACTCCCACTATTTCAATGGCTGTTATGTCAGGTCATTAACATGTTTTATTACTACATCTCTTTATTTCTTGAGAAAAAGAAAATGTCTTTTAATACTATCAGAAATGGACAAAAACCATCAGTGGAGAATAAGAAGGATGCATAGCTACTTCAAGAGAACTACTCTCAGAAGATGAAAAATTTGTATTTGTTGAACATAAAAGTCCATTCAGCAAAGCTGGGGTAAAGATAAATAAGCTATCAGGGAACCTGGAGAATTATTTGGCCTTGATCCAGCAAAGCACTCAGACAAGTGCTTATCTTTAAGCATGAGAATACTCCCATTTGAGCCAATGGACATCTCCACCCCACATGTCTGGCTGTTTTCTTCCTGGGTGGATGAAGGGGGTAGGAATTTAATAGTGGGTTCAGGATTACAGTCATGATTAGGGCCAGCTTCTGGTTACAGCTACTGCCTAGTTTATATCAATTCTAAATTTCTACTGCCTAAACTTGAAGACCGAATTTGACACTTCACTTCTTACAACACTGTGTTGAGCTATCGAAAGACCAATATTGTATGTTCTGAAATTGAAGAGGTGAATTGGGATGGGATTTATTTTCATTGACTTCAGTCTTCTGGCATCTAGCCTATGTTAGTCACAAGAGAGAAGCTCTTCTAGGGGAATTTGTATCACCTGTAATTATTTTACTTTTGAATGGGATGAATTATCCTTTCAGATTTCCTAATTCTCCCCGGAAGTTACAAAGGGGGCTTAGAGAACTAGGTTGCTATGGCATCTAAAATCAGTGGAGATGGTGAAGCTGAACATAAATTTATACCTTTAACAGGTGTTCTACTGGCCCAGCTCAACCTGAAATGAACTAAAAATACATTAGGCATGAATTAGCTGCTATGGGTATTTAATGAATCCCATTTATCCATATTTACACACACATAACCCCGAATGATTGTTCAATTAAGTGCCTTAATTTGCATTACATATGCAGAATTCCTCTGTCTTCTCCCCATTAAAACCAAATATCAATGAATGCACCCAATGAATCTGTGTGCAAGCGTGGTATTTAGCTCGTGTAAAATTGATACCATTTTAAAAACATGGAGCTAGGTAATAAATCAATTCTTCAGTGGCAGGGAAAACAAATTGAAGTTGATGATTATAGGTCTGTGATAACTCAAATGGCCATGACTGAACACATCCTGAAATCAGACAGTCTCCTGTTGAAATCAACGCCATGAGGAAGCATGAAGAAGCAAAACAGTAAACAAGATGAATTTGAATAAAAAGTCACCAATTGTGACTGAATTGTAGGTAATACCAAGGTAAGTTCCTTGATAAATAATGGAATCATGCAATCATAATGCCTCCATTCAAAATATATAGCTTAAACTACCTCCCAGATATCAAAACCAAATTGTATATATTTGTAGTCATTTAATTATACTTTATCAATCACTAAATTTTCCCTTTATAAACAGTTTCCTTGGTTTTGAGGTAGGTTATGCACCTGTTTTTAAGGTTATAATCCCTTACTCTGTATTTTTAGTATTGATAAAATTATCAACTACCAGTCAGCTGTGCTGGCTGTGTCCCCTCCCAGCCTCTCGCCCGGCCCCGGCCTATGCTGGGGGAACAAAGTGAGAAATAGAGAAGGCATTCACACTGTGCAAGCACTGCTCGGTCACAGATAAAATACTGCTGTGTTATCAACACTGTTTCAGTTACACACAGCACGGTGTGGGCTGCTATGAAGAAAATTAACTCCTTCCCAATCAGACCCAGTATAGTGTGTACCATTAAAATAAAGTTGCTTTTGACAGCTAGGTGTCCCATTTTTGCTCTGTTCTCTTGGTAGGTCTCATAAAAAAAAAAAAGTAAATTGTAATTGCAAGGTAAGATTATCTAATCTCCTAGGGAACTCTTCTGAAATTCTAATGTAGTAGGTTAGCTGTCTGAGAAGAGAAATAAGATTTAGAACGGTACAGAAGTGAGAAATGAAGTAAAAGGGAAGGTCTGTGAACAGGAAATATAGAAAAATCACAGTAAGATTCATATTTTAATTAGAGCAATTGTGACCAGAAAAGAAATATTTTTATTAGTGCACTGTCATGTAAGTAATCTTATAAAACTCTCTGTGAGTAATAACTCAAGTTACACTGCCTCCTAGGCAATTTAGTCTAAAGTAAAATGTTACCTTAAAGTGAATGGAAAGCAAAGTCACAAATAATTAAACTGGTGCTACCGTAACTAGTGTTTGGATCAAACAACTGCCAGATAAGCTTTTAAACAATAATGTGCATTAAGTGATTGCTGTGGTTTTTAAGCTATAATTTTATGCCAAATGAAAGAAATTACCAAGCAGAATAAAGTCACAACCAACATAATAAGCAGAAGGAAGTGAGGTTACAACCCTCAGCCCTTGGATGTAAGTGTCTAATGCTAATTAAAGCTTCCTGATCCACAGTTACTTGTGTATTTATAGTATGTAGGAACTCCAAAGCTCTCCTAGCATTTACCAGGAATAATGGTTCTGCAAACCAGTAATTTCTCTAAACAATTTCTGCCTTTGCCAGCTGCACGACAAAATTAAACTTGCCAATTATAACTCTGCAATTGGCTTGACAGTACTCAGTTTGTTTAAGTGAATGTCCAGTTGGGTGATATTTTTATGAGAGAGTTGGTGGCTTCATTGGTATTGTAGCATGGAGACAAAATACAAATTGACAGGAATAATGAGAATATTGGAGTCTTTTACCTTTTTAGTTGGGGAAGAATGGTGATTCTGCAAATCTTGCTCATGCATAGTCTCATTTATTCTTACTAAATTGCCATGTTAGAGAGCTTCTCCATATGTTTTTCTGGCACAGGAATAAAAAATTCAGTGAATGTGAGCTATGTAATTTTTCCATTAATTGACAGGAAGACATTTTTTTACCTGCAAGAAAATACAGATCTATTTATCTTCATATGGGGAAAAAACCACACAGTCTGTCCGTCAGTCAACCTAAGAGCCCCACACTCTGACAGTACTGTCACACACCAAGTCTTTTGGGCTTCATTTCTTACATTGCTCACTGACTTCACTCAGGAGCTCCAGCTGTGCTCACCTGCATCTGCTGCCATTCCCTTGCTGTTAGGCTGCTCCCACATTTTGTTCTTCAGCCCAGAACGGGCCGCTTGTGCGCGACGAGTGAGGAGCCTTGTTGAGTCTGCCTACGTGGTGTTTTGCAGACACCTGGTCGTGAGCCTGATTTTTCACTCACTTGAACCTGAGTGAATGGTATTACTGTTGCTGAGCCTGAACTAATATGTTGAAACGCAAAGTGTATTACCTCAATATTACATTACACAGAGTTATCTCACATTTGTCTAAAACCAGTGCAGATGACTTAAGGCTTTGAAGATTAGGATCTTACATCATCGTTAGGAGTACCTGTTTGCAGATATTTTTCCCCAAATATGGGTTGTTCCTTAGTTTGTGTAGCAGCCTTATGGAAAAACTTTTATCACTTTCTCAAAGAGAAAATTCCCCAGTACAGATTATATACTGGCAGAAAGATTGGCTTATAACAATCTTTCTGAAGAGAAGTCAGTTTACAAAATTAGATATGTTTTTGTGTTGTCTGGCCAGAATAGCTTCCTTTCCCATGTTATCACTTTTTAATTAGTTTAAAGATAAACCAGGTAGAGAAAATTGTGTGACTGTTATTTAGAGTGACACATTTACAAAGAATTTTAGTGCTTGTCCAACTACTGGTCTTGTCTGTGACTGCGTGTAAAGATCTCCTGTCTTTTCTGGGTTATATTCTATAGTGTTTACGAACACATAACTTGATTTCCCAGATGAAGAAAACATAACATAAAATCCAAGTAAGTGGATCATAAACTCTAAAGCAACAGTGGAACATGGTTCCTTTTTTTCCCCAAATGGAAGGTAATCAAAAGGACCTTCTTGGTTTACAGTATATCTCTTGTTCTTATTACGCTGCAAACTTGAACAAGTATTATCCCCATATTGGCTGTGTTCTGATTTGTTTTGGTTTGTAAATTTGTCCAAAAAGGTTAGATTTGGAATGATTTTCTGAGCTGTCTTACATTAGCTGCCCTTCTTCATCAACTAAGACCAGCAGTGTCTGTCGAGGGAAGTGATCCTCCCCCTCTGCTCCGCTCTGGTGAGACCCCACCTGGAGTGCTGTGTCCAGCTCTGGGGTC
>JAVKLA010000005.1:26960991-26973756 GCA_034782735.1 Sagittarius serpentarius | reverse complement strand
GGCTCATGTCCAGCCGGCTGTCAATCAACACCCCCAGGTCCCTCTCTGCTGAGCAGCTTTCCAGCCGCTCCTCCCCATGCCTGTAGCGTTGCCGGGGGTTTTTGTGGCCAAAGTGCAGAACGCGGCATTTGGCCTTACTGAAACTCATACGGCTAGTCTTGGCCCATCGGTCTGGTCTGTCCACACCCCTCTGCAGAGCCTCCCTGCCCTCCAGCAGATCAACACTTCCACCCAGCTCAGTGTCGTCTGCAAACTGACTGAGGGGGCACTCGATCCCCTCGTCCATATCATTGATAAAGATGTTAATGCCAATAAACGTTCCCTTTATGCTACTAATCTCTCTCGCTCAGCACGCTGGGGTCATCTTTTAAGAGACTGAGCACAAAGAGAAAAGGATTCATACTACCCAGAAGAAAAACAAGCCCTACGAGAAACAGGCTGACAACAGAGCATACTCTTTCTCCTTCCAAGTCCTTAACCCACATAACATTCCCTTCAGATTTACTACGCCTCTGCAAACGAAGATAAGAAGTAGAGATTTCCCATAATATTGGGGACTGATATGAGTAGTATTTTCAAGGAATGGGGCAAATTATTTGGTCCAAGAACCCATACTTCCCTGAGGGTACGGCAGTTTTGGAATCACAAAACAGTATTATTCTTCAAGCCACTTATTTTAAAATAACCCAGGCCTGTCAGCCATTACAACATGGTACCACAGCAGTTATCTACATGCATAAGAGGCAGTAACAGGGAATGCCATTTGGGTGAAAGCAACATTATGCTGATTAAGCTACCTGTATCAAGCCCTTTCCAAAAAAATAAAATAAATAAATCTTCCTTCAATCTATCAAGAAACCTTACAAATCTCCGACTAGATGAAAGCAACTGTTCCTAAGACAAAGGAACAAAGACTGGCTCTAAATTAAATTCCTGTATCTGGGAAAAGTCACTGAGGAAAAATAACCCATGTTTTGCTCATATTTCTTGACACATTTAAAAAAGGAGTAATGACGTGTTTGAACACTGTCTGCTGCCCATTTGCCACATAGTTCTGATAAAACACTTTTAAAAAACAGAAAGAATAAAACTTCCTACTGTAGGGCCCGAGATGTAAAGTAGAAGACCAACCATTTCATTTATATTAAAATATTAATTTTCTAAGATTCCTCTAGGGCTGTGTGAGCTCATAAGCATAGACTGGATTTTTAAAAATCACTGAAGGAGTTAATTTTTTGATCACAAGGCAATGTAATTATTTTCTGGATCACAAGGTAATATGGATTTTTTTTAAATTTATTTCATAAAATTACTGAAAGTGGAAGAAGAGCATTATTTTTATTGTAAATCAAACTACATCCAAGAAGATACAGTATACACAGACACCGCATTGTTGCTGCTAACTGTTACTTTTCCAAGACAATTTTTCCTAAATACATCTCTTCAGCATCTACACAGAAACAATTGTAACTGATGCTGAGAAATAAGATGACTCACTAAAAGGCACTTAGTGCAGGTGAAACTATTAATATCAACAAAAGACACACAAACTCAGTGGAAATCAACAAGACGTATTTTCCTGCTAACTCATCTGTTGCTTCCCAACTACAGAAATATGAACAACTACTCAGAATGAACCTACTACTTTTGCAATTGGATTTTCACAATCTGAATGGACATTTGTCGGTAAAAGTACACACCTGAAAACCAAAACACTCTTGCCTAGTTCCTTCCCTGTCCCCCTTCTCTCTCTCGGAAAACCTATATAGATGGGCAATCTGACAGGCAGAAGGCAACAACCCTAGAAGTGGCCACATAGCACACAAATAACAACTGCCTTCACAGCCTCACAAGAAGCACCTCCAGCTAGCAGTGACGAAGCACATTCACAAAACTTCTTGTGCTACTCCATCTGATGCCTCCACTAAAGTCAATGGTGAACACAGTAAGTGCTAACAACACAAACCACCTAAAAAAAAAGGCCATAATGATTTCCTCAGGAGCTCTACCATGGTTAAGGATCCTACCTCCTCTGTCCACAGCAGGTGCACCCAAGGTAAAGCCAGCAGCTCCTGCCCGGTGAGGAGTGCTAAGTACTGTGATGCCTTGTGCATGACCTGCAGAAGCTTCTCCTGTGTTTTCCCAGTCTGTGTATTCTGCCAGTTGTTTACTAAGACTATATAGGGAAAGAAAGGAAATATATTTAGTAAAAATAACTACATACTTGTATATACCATTTAATAGAATAGTTAACAGCCACTTATTATCCATCCTCCACATATTCATAGCCATATGAATTCGTATACTCCTATGCACTTGCTAAGGGTAATATACACAGAACTTATTGCATGACTATTACATACTTCGATATTCACTACAGTCATGTTCATTCTATAGATGCATATTCATACCTGTGAAGTTATTAACTCCTGCTTGGTACATTTTTTTCAGCCTAGCTTTTAAGAACACATAACCACCTTAGAGAAGGAACAGCCACAGGTACAAAGCTATGCATAAGAGGAGTAAAATCGCTTAAAATTTTAAGAAAAGGGCTATCAGTTAGACCTTCTCTGAAACAAAAGGTTGGTAGTTCCTGGTCATTGTAGCAGAAGCCAGTAAAGACAACGGTGCTGGTCTGGGGACAGGGTTTACATGCATTTCAGTTTGCCAAGTTCCACCTCTGGGTAACTGTAGCATACAGACACTTTTTAGAGTTGGGCAGATATAAGCTTAGCAACAAAAACTTGAGATCTAACACAGAATTCTGGGTGGAAATTTTCCTCAACTTCCAAACGAACACTAGACACAGGAATGATACATATCAGAAGATGTCACTGAGCACAGCTTCAAGACAGGTCTCAACACACCATTAAACCTTGGTGCTGTTACCAAAAATACTGAAAAGCTTCACTGATAACTGACAACTTATTTTATAGATAAAGTTAAAAATTTACCTAGAATATCCATGAATAACAGCATAATCCTCAGCTGTCCATCCATTAGTGTCTTTATGGGAAACGTCAGCACCATACTGAAGAAGAACTTTTATCAAATTAAGCTCCCCACCAGAAGCAGCAGTCATAAGTGGAGTTCTGAAACATCCAAAATACGATATAGATCATTCTACACAGACACTGTAATTATTTTTATTCCTATTTGCTCTCTAAAAACTGTTTTTCCCCATTACTCTATGAACCAACAAAAGAGCAGTTTTCATTAAGTATCAAGAGCAACAATAAAATGGGAAAGGGATTCAAAACAATTAAATGTTCCATCTTCAGACAAAGCTTCCACATAGACAACACTTACGTACAAACTATGGGGCTATGCAGGAGATAGTTTTTCGAATTGAGGCAATGCTGCTGACCTAATGGCATGTCTCCTGCCAGAAGGGCCATCCCAGATAATGCCTTCTTACAATCCTCAATGCAGAAAGCATCCACTGAGGTATGACAGCAGCCAAGTGCACACCTGCTTTCACAAGTCACACAGAAATAGCTCCTTCTGTGTGGCTCCCTGGTTTTCTTTCCGAGCTCAATCCCATGCCTCTCATCAATCCAACCTAAAGAATACTAGAGACCCGTGCAGAGATTTGACAAACCCCTCACCTTTCACACTGATCTCGAGCATGCACATCAGCTCCTTTTTTAAGGAGGAACTCTACTATCTCTTCATGATGTTCAGAGACAGCAAGAATAAGTGGGGTATATCCCTCCTGAAAGGACAGGTAAATAAATAAAGTTAAAAATCAAAGTCAAAAAACCCTTCAACAGAAATTTTAATGCAACTTTTTGAAAGAACTTCCTTAAGAAATATAAAAATTTACCTTATTCTGGGCATCAATATTGGCGTTATGCTCAAGTAACAGCCCCATGACAGATGTATTAGGAGATAGGACAGCCAGGTGAAGGGCAGTGTTGCCGTCAGCATCTGCCAGATTTGGGTTGGCACCATGCTCTAGCAGAATAGCCACACATTTTTCTTGCTGGCACTGTACTGCCTGGGAACAACACAGAAAAAAGGAAACTTCCAACATTTACGTTTCACTCTGTTACAATTACGCCAGCTTCCCAGTGCTGGAAAATAACAGCACCTTCAAAGATTAGCTAACATATGCCTGTTCCACACCAATTACCATATGCATGTTTCTACACAGGTCTGTGTAAAGAATCCTGCAAGATACATCATTTAGTGCATAATCAATAAGTCCCACTTACAAGAATATAACATATTCCACATACCTTCATCAGTGGTGATCTGTTATCATTGTCAAAAAGATCTAGCTTACACTTGTTTTCTACGAGATATGTAACGACATCCGCACAGCCGTTTGCGCAAGCGAGATGCAGGGGTGTCCTAAAAATTAAATATATTAAATTAGCACAGACAGACAACTACAGAAATAATTTCAGGCTGTGATAAATGGATATGACCACAAGTTTCACTTTGCAAAAAGGAAGCTTAAGAAAAGATTTCTCATTCCATTACCAGTAACAGCAGTTGCATACCAAATGCCTGAGGCTGGCTAGCAAAAACCCTCCACAGCGTCTGCTTAGTAAGGTGACATTTTCTTCACTGTAGAACTGAATCTGCACAAACAGATTCCTTTGCCCAGGCTTTGGTCACTGCCTCCAGCAGGGCTACACACATGGCACAACAACAGAGACCAAAGCTTGGGAATCTGAGGACTATGGCAAGTAAACCTCTAAGTTCTTCTACAATCATTTGTGTGCCAGAAGTGTATCAGAGATGTAGGAGACAGGTTTTATAGCAAGAATATTAGTGTTTCCCCGCACTTCGAGAATTTCTGCTTTTTCTCTAGTTTGCTTACTACTGCAGCAAAACCAAGAACACAACTTGCACCAAAGCACCTCTGATAACATGTAGCAAACCAGACAGCGGAACACTGTAATCCTGACTACAGGAAAGTAACACTTGACCTTCCTAACACATGCAACAATCATGGTCATAAAAAGCCTACCACAGAGTAAGTTCTCTCCAAGGAGGGAATACTGTGTTTTCCACAATACATGACAAGCATAAGGAAATGAAACTTCTTTTCTTCAAGTTAAAGCCTTGCCAGAAAGATTAAGGGCTCCTTCAAACCACAGAACATCTTAGGTCGGATGTCAATTAACCAGCCTACTTGTAACCCAAAGACACCATCACCCAGAAAGTCATTGTATGTGTTTCCTCCTTAAAGCACAGGCACAAAGCAGCACAAGCTTCACTGTGCAGAAGGCAAAGTGCCTGCTGCTTTGCATGACACCTGTCCCAACAGAGCAGGAGACAAGCTAGAAAACAGCCAGGACTCTCCTCCCTTGAACGTGATTCAGTAAAAATCCTGCAGCTCCTCAAGAACCAAGGGAGATGCCAGCACTAGTTTTGAACCACACCACTGTGGGTAGGTCCTTCTCTGTATTTAGGAAAGCTCAACTAACTTTGCAATTGTTTTGGTACCTTGTTGAGAGACAGGAGCACAACGGCTCCCTGGCTAGGTGGGAATGGAAAGGGAAAGGTACACAAATGCAGTGGCATGTGTTGCAGAAACACAGCCATTTGTAATGCAGACACTTCTTGTTACAGGACAGCTGATGAGCCTCCTCCACAGCAACAAGGATGAGGGCAAGAAAAACACACAAAACCTCGAAGAACTTGTAATGTCTTGCTACAGACAGGGAACTGACTGAAGCATCAACAGAAGAGTCCCTCAAGAGCGACTACCACCACTTCTTGAGAAATTCCCGTGTAAGTATGCATGATCCTTCATCTCTGAAGAAATGACTGAGACTATCTGAAAGCTAACCAGGACTGTTTATGAAGGAGTCCACGATCATCTAGAAGCTGCTACTACCAAGCGCTAGGAAACATGACAAACCTGAAGAAGTCACTATCAGCTTTGCAAACAGAAAAGCCTTCAGAAAACCTATGGACTCATTGCTGTCCTCCTCAGCCTCTCAGTCTGCCAACAGGAAAGGAGATGGCTCTGCTTGGAGCAAGGCCTGCTGAGCTCCACAGAAGATCCACTTCAGGGAACAGGCTGGCAGAGAACATCAGTATTCACAGTTGCCTGTCCCTGCAAGAGGCCTCTAGTAACACCCAGCCTCGGGGACCCTGCAGCCCAGACTCTGTTCCTCCTGCTGCTGCAATCCTACGCTGATCACCCGTGGGGTGGAAGAGAACTGCTAATGCCTGAGCAGCTGCAAAACAACCCCACCGGGAGACCCTAGGGAAACAGCAGGTTGGCAGCACGCACTTCCAACAGCACCTGAGCGACAACCCAGCAGCTACAAGCTAAGCCATGAAAAGCTCTAGAGTTCAGTCTGACAGGCAGCTGACAGGGTAAATCTCTCTGAGCGACCGGCTTTGGCCCAGGATTCATGACTAGCCAGCATCGTACCTGCAGTGCTTCTAACTCTGTGCTGAGTTTTGCCCATCTCTTTCAGCAAGGCTGAAAGCTTTGCTAGACCACCTCTGAAAAGCTGCCTGCTCCTAACTGATGCTATTAAAAATGCATTTTTGGGAGGTCCTATGGGCTACAAGACCCACTTTATGGAATAAGCCTGTAGGTGTGGTATTTGCCATGTCCCTGGTGCAGGATTTTGCTTTTGGAAATCCTGAGAAGCAGAACTGAGATGTTCATATGAACAATGCACACATTTTAGCCATTACTTCCCACATTTCCTATTCTTGACTTCTATTTCCAATGTTGTCGACTCTTCCAGTCCCTGGAGGACATAAGGAAGCTCTGAAACACAACTGCATCTGGCGATCACTCACGACACATATCACACTCACAAGCACTAACAGGGCACAGGTAGGCCTGTAGCCCTCACGGCTGGTATAGTGTGCAGGGGCTGCAGCAAGCAGGCAGACTGGCTACTGAATCCCTCTCAGGGAAGCTTTTCAGCGCTAGGCACTGTCATGCCAAAATCATCACAGCACTCTCTCGTACGTACACTGCCTTGTCTCTTGCTTTTTTTACAGTCTGTTACTTTATTTGCCCATTTATAACACTGATAATAGCATGACACACAGCAGGAAACCATTCCAGAGGAAAGCAAGCTCTCTAGACAAGAGGAATTTAAAATGCAAAAACTACCCAAATTTCATACCAGGGTCTGCTAAGACCTGATGCCTGACTGAATCAGCCACAGTGAAAGAGAAGCAGTAAGAAGAAAAAAAGAAATATTCAGCAGCTATTTCCATAAATGCCACTGGGCACCTTGACTCAGGCAGCTGAAGTATGCCCAAAACGCACTCAATCCACCTTAAACTGCATCCCCCATCTCCAGCTACATAAACAAATGCTGACTGGCAACACTCAGGCACATAACCCGCATTACTAAAGTGCATGCTTACCTTGCTTATCCTACAAATCTGCATGGTTTTAGGCGTTTTCAGGGCAGTAAGACCCCAAAAATTCAGTTGATTCCCGTATGCTTACGATGGATCACTAGGAGCTATGCTGCAGCCCAAGGCTTCTCCTTAAGATATAACGGCCAAGTACTTGCTGTGCTTGACTCAAAATCCGACACAGTAACGCCTGCTAGAAGCAGCAGCTTCTCCCACAAGTTGCTGCCCAGATCTACCAATCCAAGGTACCAATTAGCCATACCAAGGCCTCATTGCAAACAACTAAGTAACTGCCACCTCAAATCAGACTGTCACTTTGGCTGCCACATCCCAGTCACAGAAGGCACATCAGGCAACTGCGCAGGCAGCAGCAACAAACAACATGTTTACTCTGCGCTATAACTCCTTCCTAACGGCAGTGCTTACCTCTCCTTAAGTTATCCCCGTTGGGGCAGCGCAGCTTTCTTGGCTCAGCCACTAAGCCCGCACGCTGAGCCCTCAGAGATGGCCAGAGAGGCGTGCAATTGCACTCGGACTTCGAAGCGCGGCTGGAGAACGGCCGCGAGGCTCCTCCTGGAACCCACCTTTGTCGGCCGGCTGCCGCCAGCTCCCTTCCCCTCCTGCGACCCCCGGCAAGGAGACAGGACTCCGGGAACGAGGGCACGGAGGAGGCCGGGGCAAAGAGGGTGAGGCGACAGCTGGATGCTAGGCCGAATGCAAGGGTTTCCGGCAGCACAAGCCCGATTCCCGCACCCAGCCGAGGGCTGCGGAGCCAAGCGCTCCCGCTCCCCGCGGGGACGCGGCCGCTCGCTCCCAGCGCCGCTGAGCTGCCGGTGGCTGCAGCCGCACCTGGGGCTGCCGGCACTGCTGGGGCCCCCCCGCCTCGCCCCAGCGCTGCTCCCCCCCTTACCGCTCCGCCTTGTCCCGCCCGTCGATGTCGTGTTTCTTCAGTCCCTGCCGCACCTGGGCCAGGTCGCCGCTGGCGGCCGCACGGTGCAGCTTGCTCAGGTCTTTCTGCCGGAGCTCGTAGGCACCGGCGGGGCAGGGCAGGGACGGCGGCTGCCCCTTCCTCTTCCTCCCGAACCCGAAGATCCTCTTCATCCCGCGGCAGGGACGCGGACACCGTCCCACCTCAGAGGAGCGACGGCGGGAGGCACCCGGCGGGCTGCGTCGGGCCCCGGGCAGGCAGAGCGGAGCGGAGCCAGCGGCAGCGGCCTCGGGCCGGTGGGGCTGCGGCAGAGCGAACCGCCGGCAGCCCGAGGGCAGGGACTCTCTCCCCCGCTGACAACGGCAGCCGCCGGGGCCGGGGCCGGGACCGGGACCACGGCCTCCCACACAACGGCCAGCCCCGCGCAGGCGCGGTCGGGCGGCGGCGGGAGGGTAAAGGCCCGCTCCGCGAGGAGGGAGGGCGGATGGCTCCTCGCATGCGCGGCCTGGGGCGGGCCGGGGGTGTTAGCGAGACGCTGAAGTACCCCGCGGGATGCCGCCGTAGCTGTCTTTAAGGTCAATTCCCGGTCTGCCCGTGTGAGTGTTTATCCGGTGTGTCAAGCGGTGAGCGATGTCACTTTCTGCCCCTCAGGCGCCGGGCTGCGACGACGTGTCCGGGGAAGGAGGCGCCTGGAAGCGGCTCTGCCGAGGCCGGCGTGGGCAGTGAGAGGCCTGGCGTGCCCCGGCGGGTCACGGCGCGGGGCGGGGGCTGTGCACCCCGCAGATCACTTGGGGATCGCTGCCGTGGGGCTCGTGGGGGTGTTGATGTAGGGGCAGCGGCGGCAGCGGCAATTCCCCGCTGGCCCCCGGTTCGGCCTCCTTCGCTTTAAAAGCTAATGGCACAAACTGAGAAAGCGCATTTGGTGCAGAACAAGAAAATCTCATAAAGGAGTGCGGACGTCCTGCATTTTTTAATTGGGTATGTTTGTTTTCTTCTTAGAAGAAAGGCAGGATTTTATTTACAAGATGGCAGTATAAGCACAATCCATCCCTATGCTCTTTCCAGGAGGAAGTATTTCTTCTCAAATCCTTTTCAAGTGGACACATGCTTAGCCACAAAAACTTGGTTTTTTACAAGTCGCTCCCCAGCCAATGCCAGGAGACTCTACAGTCCCTGTCAAATGGCAAATGTTTCAGAATGGTATCAATAAAAATGCCTGTGATTAGAGAGTCAGCTTTACTTGGTAGGGACTTTGGTAGCTGGTTGGGCTGAAAGTTAGCTTCACACTTGGAAGATAAAGAGGGTGCTGATGGGGCCTGTCGATATAGTCATGCGGGCACAACAGGAACTGTTCATTCATTATTAGCCAAAAAGGATGCAAAATGAATAGCTAGAATCTGTCACTAAACCAATGTCCTGATTTTGGCTGGGATAGAGTTAATTATCTTCCTAGCAGCTGCTGTAGTGCTGTGTTTTGGGTTTAGTGTGAAAAGAAGGTTGATAACACCCTGATGTTTTCAGTTGTTGCTAAGTCGTGTTTAGACTCAGTCAAGGACTTTTCAGCCTCTCCTGCCCAGCCAGCAAGGAGGCTGGAGGGGCACAGGAAAGTTGGGAGGGGAGACAGCCAGGACAGCTGACCCAAACTGGCCAAAGGGGTATTCCATACTGTGGGACATCATGCTCAGTATAGAAACTGGGGGAGTTGGCTGGGGGGTGGTGGATCGCTGCTTGGGAACTAACTGGGCATCAGTCAGTGAGTGGTGAGCAATTGCACTGTGCATCACTTGTTTTGTATATTCCAATTCTTTTATTATTACTGTCATTTTATTATTGTTATTGTTATAATTATTATTTTCTTCCTTTCTGTTTTATTAAACTGTTCTTATCTCAACCCAAGAGTTTCACTTTTTTTTCTTCCCGGTTCTCTCCCCCATGCCACTGGGTGGGGGGGAACTGAGTGAGCGACTGCGTGGTGCTGAGTTGCTGGCTGGGGTTAAACAATGACAGCCAATCATCAGCTGTTTGTATTAATTTTTGCCAGCTTTTTGATCTATATTCATACTATTTCTTTAATCTTTTTGGCTCATGGGTGATGTTGAAGATACCGAAATTTTTCGTTTCAGTTTTAATCCATTCCTATTTTTAAATTTTTTAATAGTTCCTTTTTGTTTGTTTGTTTGTTTTTAAGATACTGGTATTTCCTATTGTGTTGCTTTGCCCTTTCAGTGTGTTCTGTGCAGCTTATCTGTAGGTTTCTCAGGATCATCTATTAACTGTTGTTTCTATTCCTGTCTGCGTGAAATGTTTCATTCCTCTTCTGATACCCTGCACAAGACCCAGGTACCACAGGAAGATTTCCAAATACGGCTTAAGTGTGGCTTAAGCATTGCATAAGCCTTGGTATTTGAGTTAGTCTGCTAAAGGTGTGCCTTTCCTTCAACGTGATTCACTGTAGCTGTATAATTTAGCTCACAGGCTTTGTACGGCTGTGGTACAAAATGGCAGTCTCAAATTCCCTTTTTTCCAATCTATATTTTCCCCCTATTAAATCACCCTGTGTATTTTGTTTATCAAGAAGGAAACAAATCAGTGAAAACTTGTTGGGCTGATAACCATGTGCTGCTAATCATCTGGTTTAGTACGCCTGCTTTGCAACTGCTGTATTTGCGGGCGGGGTGGTACAACTCCGAAAAGCTGCCTGGGAAGACTGCATTTCTCTGCTCGCTCTGAGGTTTTGAAGAGAGCTGGGTAGTTACATGCATCCCACAGGCAGTGCCTGTAACAGCTTTTGCTCTGTCTAGGTGGAGAGCTGGAGCTGTGGTGGTGCTCCTGGTGCGACACCTCTGGAGCCCTGTACAGTCAGTGGGTATGCTGAGTCGAGCGGTGGCAGTTTTACTTGTTCCCAGTCCTGTCTGATGCTCACACCATATCCCCCTAACACGTGTAAACAGGTAGCTTTCTGCTGAGAATGAGGAATGGGTATCTTTTGGCTTCCTCTAAGTGACGAACAAGAAATGTTATTTTCTTTTCAATACAGTAAAAGACTTACTGTGTAACAGAAGAGACTTACTAGCATTTTCAGAACCACACAGATTCACTGGCTCATGCTTTTTGGGCAACCAATATACAGTTATCATTGAAATGGACTCGGAGTATGTTATTGTGGAGCCAGGTAGATTGTAATTGGACTTACTAGGTTTAGTTACATTTTAGTTGATAGCAAAGCAAAATAAAACTTTCGTCTTCCTTCTTTTAATTAAACTACTTACAAATTATAAACCGTAAGAAAGTGAGAAATGTCTGCTAAAAGTAGGACTGTAATGCATGGAGAATTTATTTCAGTTCCCAAAGGAACAGAGAGTAGCATTCCTACTAATGTGGTTATTCTCAGCATTTTTTAAAAATCATGCCTTATGAGTGTATACCTGCTACTAAAAATGTTTTTTCTTACATTCAAATGGAATTTCCTGTATTTCAATTTGTGGCCATTGCCTCTCAGCCTGTCACTGGATGCCAAAAGGCTGCTGTTCTTCTTTACTGCCCCACTGCCCCCTCCCTGCCCCTCCCCCCAACTGATAAGATTCCCCCCTGAGCCTTCCCAAATTAAATTTATTACAAAAATCTCTTTACTGCCTTGAGGCCTCTCCTGTTGTCTTACCAAGAAGCAATAGAAGAATGGTTGCATTGCCTCTGTCTCACTCATTTTTCTTTCCAGTCTATTGATTGTCCTGAAAAAAGCTGAATGTTCAGAATCCACCTGCATGAAGACCACATGCTGGTTCAATATGAAGTGTATCAGTGACTGCAGTGATGTTAGTGACATTATTGGAGCTACAATGCTTTGCGGGGTCAGAGCTATGGTTGTGTAAGGTCGGGTTTGGTGCATCCACACAGGTGATGTAACACATCAGTTATTCTGAGTCTACGCTTCTCTTATCATAGCCCTGCCTAGAGGCATTCATGAGTATGGAGAATCTGTGCAAAACGTTCCGCTGGAGCGGTATGGGGACCTTATTCATTCCAGCAGTGGACCACTATAGCAGATAACAGAATAGGCAGGAAGTTAATGATGTATTTATTATTTGCTTTGTTGCCTGCTGAAATGCATAGTGTTTGTACTTAGTTTGTGCCAGCTGTATTTCAGATGTTGAGTTTGGAACAGGCTTAGACATCGTTTTTGATTGGTATTAAGGGAGAGAACCACGATTGCTCCCAGTAAAGTGCCCCAAAACCTTCAGGGTGGAGGGGGAAGTGAGTGAGTGGCTGCGTAGTGCTTGGATGCTGGGTGGGGTTAAATCAGGAGAGCAGGTTACAACTTGGTCAGCTTCCCATGAGATCAAAACCTGGGGGATTAGCCAGCGTTTCATGGCTACCCACTACCTTCTGCCCAGACCACAAGCAGGATTGCTCTACAATACAGGAAGAGTCTGAGAACTGATTAGTAGGAAGACCTCAACTCTAGTCCACGATCTGAACACAAC
>JAVKLA010000005.1:26892620-26960891 GCA_034782735.1 Sagittarius serpentarius | reverse complement strand
GAATGGCTTGGGTTGGAAGGGACCTTAAAGATCATCTAGTCCAACCCCCATGCTGTGGGCCACCCACTAGATCAGGCCGCCCAGGACCTCATCCCGCCTGGCCTTGAACACCTCCAGGGATGGGGCATCCACAGCCTCTCTGGGCAACCTGTGCCAGTGCCGCACCACCCTCTGAGTAACAAATTTTCTCCTGACATCTAATCTAAATCTCCCCTCTTTCAGTTTAAAACCATTTAGTTTAAAACCATTCACCCTCATCCTATCACTATCTGCCCGTGTAAAAAGTTGCTCCCCCTCCTGTTTATAGGCTCCCTTTACGTACTGGAAGGCCTCAATGAGGTCTCCCTGGAGCCTTCTCTTCTCCAAACTGAACAAACCCAGTTGCCTCAATCTGGTGGTGGGTCAACCCACCACACCTTGTTTAAGCCCCATTTTGTTTTTGTAGTCTCTTCCTGTCCCGCACCCTGCTGAACCGTTTAGGACAAGTCACCCTCTGTGGCCAGCGCTCACCCAGAGTTTATTTGAGGAAGGGGCTCACGACCACCCTCCATAATGGCGCCTGCGCAGAAGATCGAGAGTTACAGAACTCCTTTGGGGCGGTGTGCAGAAAACCAAGAGGCGCGTGACTGACGTGAAAAAAGGCGGGAAATGGGCTAGAAAAGGTGCAGACACGGGAAGCTCGCGGGCGCGCTCTCTGGGACTGGCTGGGCCAACGCTGGACCCAAGACTGGTGAAGTCTTCCTCTTGTTTCTTTTCTCTCCCTTTCTCTTTTTCCACGGTCCCTACACCTCATCCCTTTAGATATAAAATGGTTGACCAAGTGTGGGACTAAGAGTGGATCCAGCCGCCCCTAGACTTCTCTCTGAGAGGGGCCGAGAAAGCAAGGGGGTCCCCTCTGAACCTCGTGACTCAACGGGAGGGCTCTCCTTATTGTCTTACATAGGGTTAGCACGTGTTAATACCGTTTACTGACACAGTTTCATGCCTTTTTTTTTTTTTTTTTTTGTGAGAAACCACACCACCTACTGTTAAGGCTTTTTAAGTTCAGGTTGTTTCTGCCATGAATGAAACATTTAACTGATCCTTTGGTGTCATTTCACCTTAATTTATTCCGAGGGAATTCTGAATTCACCACGACCCCTCCCTGGTCTGTCCAGCGCAGGTCGTAACACCCTGCTTAGAGAGTGAGGTGTATCTCTTCTCTCTCAAGTAGGTGCTGTTCTGCAAACAGGGTTCCACAGTCACAGAACCCAAAACGCTATTGCCAACAGCAGTTCTGCAGCCGGTTATTGACTTGCCCTCACCAGCAGGATTGAGGAGAACACCACCTGGGCCCTCATGCCCTTGACTACTGCTTCCAGAGCTCTGTAGTCACTTTTGGTACTGTCCAGGTTTCCCCTGGCAGTATCCCTTCCTTGGGAAACTGGTATATCTGCAGGGAATGAGGTCACGAGAGCAGAGCTAGGACAGCCTGTTGCCTTCCCAGTCCCCTGCATGTGAGGGAGGAGAGCATCTCTTTCATCTTCTGTCTTGCCTTCCTCATCATTCTTCTCTAAGAATGTTTTCTTTAATCCAAACTATTCCCTGTGATGAGGGGAAGAAGGTGGTGTGTTGTTTTCACAGGTTTCCTTCCATGTGTGCTTCAGTGCATGTGTGCAGAGTGATTTGTCAAAGTTGTAACGCTTATGTATCTCCTCTCACTTGAAGAGATGGGGACTGGTTATGTGGACTTCGGTAGTTAGCTGGTGCTACTGCTACCTGGGCAGACCTGCAACATGACCAGCCCTATCTACACCCAGGTGTCCAAATGCACAGTAGGATACAGAAGGCACCAAAGTATGAAAATGCAGCAGCATGTGAAATTACGTCATGCTAAACAAGTCTAACTGTAAGTGGGTCAGTACAGCTACGAGTAGAGAAAATAGCGAGAGACTACAACAGTTCCCTAATTGACATTCAAGGGTTATGATACAGTTGGTGTTTGTGAAGGAATGCTATAAGAGGCTGCCACCTCCAGCAGCTCCTGTGCTAGGAATCCTTCCCCCTCAACTGCACAGTGGGAAGCTCAGGACTGAGATTTTGTGTTGGTACAGAGGTCAGCACAAGGACGGTGTGATTTAGTCCTTGAGTGCTGTGGAGGACAGAAATGCATTAATCAGCAACTAGATTCATGTAAGCTGTCTTTGACGTGCCTGTAATTGTCCTAGCATGGCCCTGGTGCAGCTGAGTGGGGCCTCTTCCGTTTGCTTTTTCTTGTGTCATTGTGCTTTGCAAGGTGTTGCAAAGGCTGTTAAGCCCAGGAAGTATGGAAAGGGCATTTGTTGTGAAAAAAGTTAGTAAGCGCAAAAAGAGGACAAACGTATTCTCTCTGTAGCACTGTGCTATGCGAAATGAAGCTTACCAGTAACATGGCCCTTTGTAGCACACCTCCTGGCATGTATAGCACAAGTCCTCGCTGCCATGTAGCTTTTGAGCCTTGCAGTCATTCAGACCCCAAGGACAGCTCATTTTGCGTTCACGGAGATGCAATGGCAGTAAGAGTGACTGCTCAGCCTAGTGTTCAGAGGAGATAGTGCTGTATAGATGTATAGGGGGAGATAGGCCAGGGAATCTCTTCCCCAGTATGTTTGGGAAAGAAATCGTATAACTCCGTCACTGTTGTAATTAGTGTTTGGTGCCAGTGTTTTCCCAGGTGACCCCCACAGTGCAGTCTGTCCCGATGCCTAGGGTGGGTGAGGTGATTTTGTGTTAAGTCTCTGTCCACATTGCGTAGTGTGTCCCATAATCGCTCGACAAGACAAGAAGGAGTCTTGCGGAGTAATTCCTTCCGAATGGCTAAGGATTTCCCCCTGCCCCCTTCTTTTGCACTCTCCCCAGAGGTTCACAGTCTCTTGCAGCCAGACTCCGAACTCTACTGAGCTCATGCCTTCTCGGGGGGCTCTAGCTGCAGCCTTTTTTTTTTTTCTTTTTTGGTAGCTAGCTTTACAACACAACTCGATGCAGAGGGAGGTGGATAATTAGGCAGCGTTGGGACCCAGTGCTGCTTTTCCAAAGGCAGAGTGCGTGCTTGGATGGGCCTTTTGTGCTCCATTGTTGCCTTCCTGCCTGTGCCGCCCGAGGAAGGAAAGAACTCCCCTGAGTGAAAAGATTAGTAGTTGTCCTCTCAGAAACGTGTTGCTGCTTTCCATGTGTACTTTTTGCCATCTAGTGGCAGCAGCGTATTTGTGTACTGGTTGCCTCTGATAATTGCACTTTCTAGGCATGGTACAAAATTGCCCGTGCTGTAGGACTCCTCCATCAACCAGCAAGGTGCAACTATCCATCCACGCTGCTAACTGTACTGCTCTGACGAAGGGCTAAGAGACTAGCTTTTCCTGGAATGGTCAGACTGAGGGAAGTATCCACTGTCAAGTAAAACCACAGGAATGCTCAAAATTGTTGCTTTTCTGAAGCTTAATGGAGTTTTGAGTTATTTAACCAAATACTCATTATGTGATCATATGGATGCCTTGTTGCTGATTTGGGGATGTATCCTGAAAGGCAACATTGTGGGGCCTCTAAAATGAAAAGTTGTATTTTGATGGGAATGTTTGTTTCATCAGCAACCCCCAGAACAATTAGGTCAGCTGTATCTCTGAAATGCAGCAGTTGTGTTGGCGATGCAGGTAGTTAAACCAGCTCCAGGACACTGATGCCAAATTGCTTTAGAGGAATTTCCCTCACTGAACTACAGTCCTGGAGATCTGTAAGGATTGTATGTGGCCACCTTCCTGAGCTTCCACCCACTTCTGAAGCAGGCTATGTCTTGGAAATGAGTTTGCCTTTTTTAGCTTGTTCTAGCTCCTGATAGTCAGGCTATGAAAAGTGTCTTTTCACATCCAGAAATCAGAGGCCTGTTGATCACCCCACATCTGATAGATGCTGTGATCCCACAAGTTTGCAAGTATGATAGGAATAATGCCCATCCGTATTACTGCTGAGGTACTGAGTCCTAAAGCAACCGTTAGCAAGCTTCAGCATGGGTGGTACTGTTGCAAAAACTGTCGGATTAGAAGTAGAATGTTTGAGTTTTGTGTGACCATAGAAACCTCACTAGGTAGATACTGTGTTTGAGTTTTGAGTTTTGTATTAAGAAACTAATAGAAATGTGATAAAACAATGAAGAATAGAATGAAGAATTGAATAGAGAAGTTTCAGTGAAACCTGTAACTCTAGGAGTTTGGTGTAGTAACAACTACAATCAATGTAAATGTTAAATTTAATAGCGAACATAGTATGCATTTTTATGTTAAACAACTTATGTAATAGTGACTTGGTAGGAAAAGTGTATAAAAACTGGTGAAATTAATGTAAAGGTGGACACAACGTGTTTGGTGGAGCTATCCTCCATGACCCCAGCGCTGGAATAAAGAAGTGCCTGCTCACCTACACTGTGTAAATGAGTTTTTCTCTTACAGATTTGTAGCAGTACGTGCCAAAGGGCCATAGCAGGTATGTCCCAGGTGCTTTGGGATAGATGTTGCACATAGGAGTAGACATGACAAAGTGTAGCTGTTTGTGGAGTGTTTCAGGCATGTCCTGATGTCCCGAAAAGTGACCTTGGAGTGGTCCTTTATCTGAACAGCTTTACTGGGGCAACCCTCAGGAGCAATCTTGCAGAACAACAATGAAATGGCCAAATGCTCTCCAGTAGGTTATAATGTCTGAAGAGTACTATGCGATGTGTACCTTTGGTAAGCAGGCTTTTTTGACAATGCATTTTTATTTGCTCCAAGACAGGCATTATTTCCCAGGATAAACACTGTGCAGAATACAGTCCAGTCAATGGTAATATTGAAATCGCAGCTCAAAGTAGCATTGCACTGGAGAAGGGGAACTAAGGTAGATCTACGTTCTACGGTAGGATGGCTTTCTCAGCATAATTAGATTATGTTGCCATAGCTAGATTTGCTCCCATAAGCAAGTGAACTTGTTCAACAGTATCTTCACCCTGTTCATCAAGATGCTATAAGGACAGGCCCTTAATCCCACCTCATTTGATATGTGTCTACAGAGCTGTTTCCCCACTGAGCTCTAGGGGCTCACCTCTCCCATGTGTGAAACCTGCTAATTTGCTTTCCTCTATGGAAACTTCACAGATGGCTGCTGCCCGATTATTACACCTTTTCCAGATGTCTAGCTGATAGATGTTTGTTTAGCAAGCATCTGTGGTGATTTAGGATGATTTTGCCTCCAGCTGCTTGTTATTGCCTTCCACTCAGAAGGAAAGAGGTTGCTTTTCACCTCCATGGTACATGTAAGCATTCCCTGATGGGCTTTCCCTTTTAAAGTGATTGATGGGATTCTGCCTGAAGCAGTTGAGGAAGTACTCAGCAAAACAATCCATAGGCTCGAGGTAATAGCTTTAGATGGGGGTATTGGCTGTTGTTTGTAAAATTACTCTCTGCTTAACACCCAGTTGAGGGATAGTAATTCTGAGAGAGGACCAGTAACCAACAGCTGGAAGTGGCAAAGTCCTTCCCCACTTGCTACAGTTGAATGTAGGAGGGGGTGAATAGTAATAGCTCAAATGCTGCACAGTATAAGGAATTAATGTCTTTTCCGTGCTCCTTCTTGGGTCAAGCATTTTATTTCTAAAAATCTATTACTACAAGATAAGAACTTAAGCTGAATTTTAAGAAGGCTAGCAAAGAAAGAAAGGAAAAGAATACCAATAGCAAAGATATCTTGAATGTGTGGTTTATTATTGCAATACTAATTTTTTCGTAAGTCAAAGACTTAATGTGCTAATACATAATGAGCCCAACAAACATAATTGTTACATATTTACCCACACAAATAGTCCCAGTAAGGAAGCTAAATGGTCTGCCCCGGATCATCTGCCCTATTTTATTTATTGCAGGACATAGTTACATAGTGTGCCAAACTGGGGGCAGAGCCCTTTCCTTATCATTAAGTGGTGTGATGCGATTAAGGAATGATGTTCTTTCACCTCTACCTTATGTTTGGAAGTTTTCCTATCCCACTTAAAGTGTTACTCTGTTGTGTCAAAGCCTCTGTGTGTAAAATATTTAGATTTTAGGGGGGGTTTGCAATTCAATTTCAGTTTCTTCTTCTGTCCAAGGAAACTGGTTTACAATACTCTTAAAATAATCTTCCCTTATAAATAATTTTCAACCTGCTTAGTTTAAAATTATAAACTCGGAATGAAAGTAAAAGGCTCATTTAACCATTAAACCTTGTATTGGTTTAAGCCTCAGCCTTCATTCATTGCCATTGACTGTGATAATGGTCCTTTAAGTATCTTAGAGAAGCTGAGAGAAACTGTCAAGTATCTGTAGGAGTGATATAAAGAAGTGGCAAATTCTTGTCTTGAAGTGAGGCTTTTTTATAACAATTAAAACGAGTAGCTAGAAATGGCAAAATAACCCTTCTTCTGGGGCTGGTGCTTAGCTGGCTGTATCTGGTATTCTCAGAGCTAGACAGTGACTGTTTTATTGGTGTTTGTTTTTTTGCTATTGAATAGTGTGCTGAATGCAGTTAGCTCTTTGTTACCATCTTTCCCCATCTTTGCAGTTACTATAACTACTTCTTGTTTCTCATCTCATATTTAAATAGCAAACTTGCTATGTCTGTACTGAGCTTGCTGCAAAAGGCATTGTGTTCCACTGCTATTGTAACAATTACAGTAATTTAGGTTTTTTCCCTATACAAGCCTAACCCATAACTAGAGGAAAAACGGACATTTATAATTTTATTGGCCTACCCGTAATTACTGGAAGGACAACTATCTTTTCAGTAACTAGAGTAAGAGGTAAATAAGCAATGAATACCAAGATGTCTAATGAAAGATAGTGCAACATTTCCCCCAGTTGCAGGATTGCAATTGGCCATTACGTTTTATCAATGTAATTAAAAAGCAGATAAGAAAAGTGTCACCCATGCAGTATACAAGCTGGAAAGTGTAGGTTAAATTTATTTTTCCGCATTAGGTTTTTAAAAACATTGATTTCTGTATTTGCAGATAACGCTAACTAATGTTATGTTAATGAAAGACAGAAAATACAGGGTATGAATTTTACATGAGCTAATGAAAGGATTATTTTTGCTAATGAAAATATTAACTGTCTAAGAAAAACATTTTATAAATGATGTGAAATAACTGGGTGCATTTCTTTGTTCCATCTCCGAGTACCACTGTTATGCTATGTATACACTTTTTTTGTCTGGTTAGTTTCTACTAACAAGATTCTTGAGTAATCACAAATCAATAATTTTCTTCTTTGTTACAAAGACTAGCGCTTTCCTTGCTTGTCACTATACATTTCAAATTACAGTGGTCTATTGTATACTCCTTGCACTATTTGTGGCCTTCTTTATATACATAATACATATACACATATATAGTTGAGTAAGTATGTATGTAAAATACAATTGATAGGCTATTTAAAATGTGTAACTACCTTTGGAGTACAAACCTTGTCTGTTTTCAGAGGAACTGTGGTTGTAGACTACTTGGAAAAATCTCCCCTCCTTTTTTTGTTTTTACAGAAAACAAACCAACCAACCAACCAACCAACCAAAACTCGAAATTCAGTGTTGTAATAACTAATTCCAATTCACCAAGAATCAAATCCAGAAAAGAATAATTTTTCTGCTTGTTCCAAGTGGGGGGAAAGTGGGACAGAAGTATTTTTTCTTATATAAAAGTCAAAGAGGGATAGTTGAAGTGCATTGTTCATCACAGATAACATAACCATCTTAGAGTAATATCACATGTCAAAAGGCTGTCCTCCGCACCTAGCAGCTATGTGTGACAGAAAGTGGGGTCAGTAGTGAATCCTGGTGCTGTTTCCAGGGATCTAATGGCTTTTGTCAGCCTCTTTACCAGGCTGCTTGTGTTTGTTCCCAAGGAAGGATGTTACGGATATGTTATTTCTGTTTTTTTAAAAGAAACAATACTCTCTTCAGAGAAATGTGCCAAATTTTTATTTTCCTACCTTCAGGCTTCATCCTGCTTGATCTCTGTAATATGTGTCTAGGCTTGACCACAGTAAAAAGAAGAATGTCACCATTATTGTCACTCTTCTCTAGGGAGAGCTTGTCTGCCTTGTTCAGCACTTTGTCTGCAAGAGGCTTTGGCTTAGCTGTGTCCCACCCTAGCAATAGGAACGCTAGCTAGGTGGCTGAATTCCTCCAGTTCCCACTGGAGATTTTTGTTTGTATATTGTCTCACTTGCTGTGGTCACCCCTTCTGCTTCCAGAAAGCACTGCCAATCACGAACCCCAGCAAGACTCCACTTCCCCCTTCACTTCAGTAGCCCCCTTTGCCCCTCCAAAAACCCGTCAGTGCTCTGACTGCCTGTAAGATGCGTGACATCACTGAGCAAAACCCCGCTGGCGTCACAGCAGTCTATGTGACCTCTGATCTCTTCTGCCTTTTCTCTGTTTAAAACCTGGGTGTGGAAGAGTTACAAGAGCTCCTACGTCAGCATTGGAAGAATGGAGCTATTGTTCTTATTGGTGTTATAATAATGAGGAAAAACAGAGGTACAGCAGATCAGCCTAGGGCGTAGCACAGAACTGTCAGTGAAAGAGCATTGACTTTCATATAAAACACTCGGTTATTGTAAAACACTTCATTGGTCAAAATCTACAGAAGGTTTTGTTCAGAACAAAGATACCCATGTCTTTTTTTCGCAGAGAGAAGAGTGTTATCTTGAGGGGATTATTTGTAACACAAGTTTGGAGCCAGTTCCACACCAGCTTTAATAAATAATGTTAAAAGGTGCTTAGAGGCAGATGGCTGTTCTGGGAGCTGCATCACACATCACCTGTGAATACAGCTATAAAGCTTTGCAGCTGGGTGACTAGAAGGGCAAACCTGCATTTGTTCGAACTGTTTCATTGGAGCATTGCACCAGAATTTCTGCATGGAAAATACTTTAATGGCTAAGGGTTAAATCCTTGAGAGCAGACTGTTGCCAGTGGGAGGCTGGGCTCTTGTCACTGAGCTGGTCATTTTCCCTAGACATGTGATAAGGGTTGAGATCTCATCTCTGACCCTTCAGCTCAGCCTTTTGAACATCTTAGATAGTTAATTATAAACTCTTTCTGCATCAGTAGATCTCATAATTTCCCATGCAGTGACCAGTGGTAAACTATAGAAAAGCTGTTTCTCAAACCTGTTGCTCCTAGCCAGAGAAAAGGGAGGATGGTCACAGCTGATCAATTGGAAGGGCAGAGAGGTTAATTATTTTTGCCTGTTTGTTCAGTACCAGCCTTTTCAGGCCTCTGGAAGGAGAAGCTGTAAAAAAGTTTGTGACACAGAAAATAATTTCCCTGGGGAATTTGTTTATTTACAGCCCGTGCATATGCCCGTTTAATAAAGAAAAGAGGGAGGTGAGGCTCAGTCTCTGCTGGAGCCCTGTGAAGCCCTGCCATGCACAGGAGCTCTTTTCTCGGGCTTCGAAGCACCGCTGGGTGGCCTTGGAGCCCAGGCAAAGCGCCGCAACTTTAGGTAACACGGTGCTGTCACCCAGCAGAGAAATCCCTGGCAGAAGGTGCAAGCCAAGCTGGGCTGGGCCCCCATTCCTGTCTAAAGCGGCACAGCCGTGTCTGCTCCCGCTGCTCACAGCTCTGTGTTTTAAGGATACAGCTGTCTGGTTCCTGGGGCGAATCTGTTCATGGCTCAGTGCTAGGGCATGGGAGAGAGAAGCAGTGGACAGTCCCTGTCCATCTGTGTAGACATCCTCCAGTCATCTTCCTGTTTATCTTTCATGGGCACAACTTCCACCACCCGTTTCCCTTTTTTTGGCTGTAAATCAGCATAGGCTTATGACACGAGCTGTTAGAAGCGCAGGTAAATTCAGTGGTGCACTTCCTCTACAGAGAATTAATTACACAGTGATTGTAGGAGCTCAACATTTGTATTTAATCATCAGCTTTTGTCTTACTATTTTATATATATAGTCTCTATTTTGCCTTTTTGTTATCATGCCAGATGAGCAATCATATCTTGCGAAGAAGTGTTAAAGCAAAATTTTACTAACTTGCACTTTCCTAACTTGCATTTTTACATAAAAGTGAGTTTTCTTCTAGATTCCTTTCATACTCAAATCCCTCTGGAAGATGTATTTCCAATAATTACCCTGTCTGAAAGGTAACACAGATGCCTGATACCAGATGGGAGCTGTTGTGTCCTCCAACAGATCCTTCACTGTCCAGCTGGTAAAGTTAGGGACACTCCTAAGGGAGCAAATTTAGAACACAGGCATGTTAAGGAAATTTGGCTTTTCTATAATGGTAAGTGTGAGTTTGAGTTTTACGTCTTAGGTGTACCATTATCATTATAACATATCATGCACTGCAATTCCTGAAATTCTATCATTTCAGGAATTTAAAAAAAAATGTGGATTTTAAGCAGTTTCTGTGGAAAAAGAATTCTAAACTAAAATGTTCAGTTTAGAAAAACAAATTAGTTGCTCTCCTGATTTTAGAGTGAATAGAGCAGTCCAGATCAGCCCTAGGGACAGTACATGGGGCCAACATGGAGATGAGGGAATCCTGCCATCACTATACATACATAATTACAGCAAGAGGATGCAGAAGGTGCCCTCAGGCCTTCCTGAATCTCTGCTGGAGTCTTGAAGGAGAGCTGCCAGGCTGCTGGTTGTCTCTGGGCATGCAACTGCACAGCATAAGGCCATTCTGAACCCGCCAGGTTGGGAACCTGACACACTGGATATGGCAGTCAGCATTGCCTGGGCTAACTCACCTGAGCAGAGGTTTGTGCAAACATGGGGTGGGTACTGCATCTGGGACCTAAGGTAGTATCTGGGTAACGCTGAACTCTCATGTGTGGGAATGCGTCTTTATCTGGAGATAGACCCAGTGTTTCTGCCTGACACTAGTCTGAACGCAGCAGTGTAACCTTTGGTAGGATGCCAAAGAGCTAGGGAGGTGTAAATTTTTTCTCCCTAAATGTTTTTCTTGCATTCAGATGTTACTGCAGGATGTCTCAGTTTTAACAGATTGGCATTTGCCACTGTGAAAGTATTTTGCCAAAATAATAAAAAAAAGAGTTCTAGTTGACTCTAATCATAAATCATTGCATAAGAAATGAAACTGTTCTCGACAAACAAATTAACAACTTTTGTTCATACATTACCTTGCTTTGTTCATGTATTTGTTCTGTTATTCACTAATTTGATCCCCCTGATCATTAGTGCTAATTAGTGAGGTTTGGCTGTTCCAGAATGTCAGTGAGAGATTCTAAATATTTATAATTGGTAAACTACCATAGGATATTTTCAGCAATACTGAAAAACTACAATAGTTAGAATAGATAGAATAATATCAGCAGAATATCACAGAATCCAGCATTCCTAATAAAGACAGGGTATACTTTCTTCTTTATATGCCAAAACACAATGGCACAAGTTATGCAGGCTTTTTATCACAGACGATGTGTGTGGGAGTGGAATATTTTCTGGCTGTTAAGTCATTAAGAAGAGCAGTTTTATAACTTGATCACACGAGATAGATGGGTTTTGAGACACAGAAGGAAAACAGAAGATAAGCATGACATCGTTCTCCATTTCTCTCTTGGGCTGCTTGGATATTAGCTACTAATCTATAATCAAAATTTTATGCTTCCTTTCCTCCCTTCCTGGTACACTCCATTATAGTTTTCAACTGGGTTTTCATTACCTCGGGTAACAAAAAGCAGCTAAGATGAAAATGAAGACTCTTGTGTTAGTATTTCTGATGCTGTAAGCAATTTGGCTGCACAAGGAAGACAGTACCAAATTCTTGGCTAAGGTAGGAGCACCCTAATCAGAATTGAGTTCTTCAGATTTTCAGTCCCTTTTCCAGCAGCTATGTGAGTGGAAGTTCTCAGATTACCTGTTCAACTTCAGTAAAGTTGCAAATGTCTCCTGAGGGTATTGTGATGTCTTACACAAACATTTCAGCAACCTGTACTTTCTCACTGTGCTGCTTTCTTTTGTTTGTTTGTTTGCTGTCTGTTCCTGCACATCTACCTGTCCATACATTTTCTTTTAGAGCTGTAATATTGAAGTTCTCCTGGGACAAATTCTTCTGTTATTATCTCCTCCTCTTTTTTTCCCCCCAGCTTTGCTCACCTCCACTGCAGATTCCTGGATGGTGTGAGCTGATCCTGCTTCAGAAGCCTATCATTTTAAATCAGCTGAGGATCTACTCTAGGATTGCATTTTTTCAAGAGAGTGAGTGGCGCCATAGGGAATGCTATACCTGGGTTAGAGCCTTGTGTTTAACCTCACAGTCCTGCAAATCTTCAGAGATTTCTTTTGTCCATGAAGGGTGTAGTCATCAATTACTTGCAGATTTGAATGAAACCAGACCATTGCACAGAAACCTCAGTCAACCATCTTGAGATGTCCATATTTTCCTACAGGTTGTCCGCCCCTTCCCTCTTTCCACTGTTGCATTGGTTTCCCCCTCCCCCCCACAAGACCCCATTCCTTGACCAGTTCTTTTGCCCGTACTTGAATTATCATTAGGCGTGATTATTTCCTTAGCATTAATTTATAGTGCAGTTCATAGCCGTGGTCTAGCAAAGCGGTTAAGTATTTCCTTATCTTTTCACTTGAAATTAATTGTTCCAGTCTCATGCTCAAAAATAAATGTGTGATTAAATACCTTGTTAGTTCAAAGCCAAAATAAGCACAGGTATCTTTGCCTTGTATATGGTAATTACTGGTGTCTTCCTGAAAATCCCGTTTGGCTAGTAATTTGCACGTTAGCACAGAATAACTTTGAAAGATGTGAAAGCACTGTAATAGTGCATGAGTGTTGCAGTACTCCCCAAACTTCCATCCTGTGATAACCTCATTTCAGAAGATGATCCAGTGTGCTATCAGGCTGGAGATGCAGGAATTACATGCCTCTTCCAAGGCAAAAAGTGTCATCACACCTCCAAAATACATGTTGTAATTTTCAGTTATGGAATGTGAGTGTGTTTCAGGATGTATTTTCTTTTACTGCTGAGAAACAAGAAACATACATTAGTAACACTTTGATGGCTAAACAGAGATAAGTATCAGAGTAGCTGTAGGTCAAGGTCTCCCTCCGCCTTATGCAGTGTGCCCTTCTTACCTCTTTTGAGTGCCAGATGAAACAATCCTGAGGTTATTTTACAAATGCAAAACATGGCACTGAACTACAGTGTACACTGACTTTATGGCTTCATAGCAGGCACAATTTAGTGCAAAGGGACAGGCAAAAAGCTGAGCTTTTGCTGAACAAGTAGTGTAAACTGCAGCAAAGATGCTGAGTTAAATGAGATAAGTATGTAGACGTGAGGGACCAGATTTTGAAAAAGATGGGATGATAGTTGCATTCCTAAACATCTAGCAGCATGTTGGAGGCGGGGTGGGGGGGGCCAGGGCTGCAGAGGGGTTCATCTATTAGTGGCATTTTCAAAGCAAACTGTCCATGCAGAAGAAAGCTGCCAAGGTACTGTACATGGAAAATCCCTTCACTGCAGAGGCTAAGACCTTGAGGGGCCCAGATAATGAACTCATGGTGGCATTAGTCACTCCAGAATAGGATTCACTCTGGTTGCCAGATACAATACAAAATGGGGGCAGCTGTCACTATAATTGATGGATACAGGACACAAGGCAGGCTTTAGCAGAGGTCAGGGAAGTGCACATAGGAAGACAGTAGGGGCCAGGAGATACCGGCATCTGAGATTTCAGAGAGTTTTCCTTCAGAAGGTGATTTTTTTTAAGGTGACAGTAATTTAATCAAGAACAGAGACACTTTAAGACTTGCTAATATTGGCAGTGATTCATCTTATTCACAATAAATTCTTCTATTCAGACTGCTTCTTACAGAGATGCAGTTAAATGTTTTGAATCTTGTTAAATAGCTCTATGCGGTATTAGCTGTCCGTTTTATTTGAAGCTACGGGAGCATAAAATGGAACATGTGCCCACTAGTGACAGTAAGTAAAACAACACAATTCACTAAGACAGAGAACAAGACTATATTATGTACCTTTCAAAAACGCTGTAATTACGGTGACATGATCTATGATACAAATTAGATTCTTTCTAGTATTCTAATGACGTGAGTCCTATTTTTACCCTTTCGTGAGCAACGTGTTTCTTTCTTTACATGTAAAATATTCTGCATAGATCAATTTTGACTGACTTGGCAGACAAATAATATCTTTCTGTTCCTTCTTCACTCCTACCATGCATGAAATGTTAACCCTAGCATTTTGCATTACTCGGTTGCAGCCTGGTGACAGTATTAATTAAGACAAAGTATGATACCACTCTTTCCCAATGTATGCATATTGTCTGCTAAATTGCTGAGATTAGGATCATACTGGGATAGTGCTTCTTTATTAAATTCTTATTTTACATAATCTTCTATATGTCATGGGATTATGAAGGAACTCGGAGGCCAGGGAATCTTAAGAGAATATGGTCCAGCCATGATTTGCTGTGGGGCAGGAAGAATTTTAGCTCTCTTATTAGTCCTCATTTTTTGGTTTTCCTTTGCAGTGCTGACATCTGACCCAACCCTTGCTGCCCCTCAGAGAGCACCTTCTCTTTAGCTCCTCTGATGTGAAGATGTGTAGGTGGAGGGCATGGCCCTCTCGTTCTGGGGCTGCTTCAATCCTCGCATCCCTGTGAAAATGGCAGCTGGGAAGGGACCATGTGCAGTAAAAGACATGGGTGCTTGGAGCAGGTTGCAGGACTGATGCACTTCTGTATGAAAAAGGATGAAAAGGGCATTCTTTGTCACTGACTTGTTAGGGCCCTGAGTACATCCCTGACCTCCAGGGTTTTTTTGGAGTTGGCTCAAGGCTGGCGCTGACGTGGTACAGCTGGGCAGCCTTGGTTGTCCCTGCTTGCTGTCACTGGACCTGCTTTGCTCTTCTTTCTCAGGGCCTGTGGGACTGCATCCTGGCCTGTGAGGCCACTGACCTCACTAGCCTTGCTGCAACTCGCAGCTCTTGCCCGGCCAGCACGAAGGCTCCTGGTATTTGCTACGTGGGCTTCGGTGGCGGGGTGAGTATTTCCTGCCAGGTTCTCCTGTAGCCAGAGGGCAAAGCTGCTCCTTCAGAGTGAGGGACAGGGGTTTGGATCCCTGGAGGCTGCCAGAGGACCTGACCCCTGATCCTTGAGGCACAGAGGCAGAAGCCAGGCACTGCCCTGTGGATCCTGAGCAGACACTGCTCCTTCCTCATAAAGAGGCTTGAGGAGGTGCATGGTTTCAGATGCTGTCTGGTGGCCATAATTTCTTGCTGCTGACTAAGGCAGCTCTCTAAGCAATGCGCTGCCTGGTTTGAGTCCTTCTTTGGAGGTACCTGACCTGCCATGACTCCTGTGGTAGGCTCTGAGGTTCTTCCTGCAGCAGGCAGTTTCATTGCTTTTGCTGATGAGTAGTACACTGAACGCCAAGGCCAGCAAAGGGACATTTACGCATGTTCCAGGATGCCACAGAAGAAACACACAGAGGAGAAGACACTCTGTGTCCATGTAGACTCCAAGATAATGACATATCAACATGGTAGGAAGGTCTGAACAACTTTCCAGGATTAGGTGTATATGGTATTTTTTGATGAGGAAGCTTGCAAGCAAGTGGTGTAGAAATTTTGGCAAGAACACAGAAAACGATAATCCTTTTAACAAGTCTTAGGTATACACTGGAGCCTAAACAGGATCATCATGTATTTATTTCAAAGTTGTAAAATTACTTATGTCTCTGACGTAAGCCTGTACAGAAGACTACTTCCCTGAGAGCTGCTCTGCTGGAAGCGATGCTCTTTCTAAGCATTCTGAATCCTGAATTCATATAAATCCAAAGCGAAGACTCCTTCACAGTGTTTAGATATAAGCTCCAATTTAGGTATAAGCTTTGCCTTGCCTTCTCCAAAATGAATAGCATGCTAAGGCTTAACTCCAACTAGGATTTCTGCCTTGAGAAGAAACACAGAATAAAAATGGAAAAAAATTTCCCCCCCTTGCCTTCAGCATTTTCCTCTTCATTTTGATAAAAATCCCAGCAATTCTCACTGAAACTAGGATTTTAATATGCTAGGCTCTGTAAAGGAACAAGATGTTAAATTTGGCTCCTAGATTTCCATGTGTGTATGGGTAATGTGTGTGAAGGTGAAATTTCCCTCTTCTTTTCTGGAATGAGTTCAGGTTATAGTAACACCCTGTGGTAGGATACATATCACCTGACTCTCTATATAGCTTCATTTCACCTATATCTTTCAGCTATCCCTTTCTAGTCAAGAAGAAACATAGGCACTTCTAGAGCATGAACCACCAGATCTGTTTTAAATACCTGCTTTAGGAAGTGATGAATCTCCACTGACTATCAAAGAACTCCTGAGTGACTTAGACGTAGCATAAGATGATTTCTATCCATTGCCCCTTCTCTGGCAGACAGAAACGTCAATGCAGACATTTCTTGAAGCCTATTACAATAGTTATGGTTCAAACTGCAGTTAAGAAAAAATGGGTGAGTGCCTAGATTTTGTATATATTTACAAAATAAGAGGCAGAGATTCTAGCCAGTGGCACACAATTAATTCATTCATCTAATAAATTTTAATGAGAACAGGACTCAGAATTCCATCTGCCTGATAAAAAATGTAATGAGGACAAAACCCAGCATTAAGATTACTGTACGAACAGAAATTATACAAACTATTTACATTTGACTAAGGTTAGAATGAGAGCACCAGGACAAGTAAATGGTGTAAATTTAATCTGTTCTTTCAACAGCATCAACATGGCAATTTTATTGTTCTCTATAGATGCTGTGCCAGCTCTTGACAGGCATGGTATACTGTAGGCTGGGCTAAGTAAGGAAGACACAAAGACTAGAACAGCATGTATAGCAGCTTATGTAAGGAAAAGCAGAGCACACAAAGATACTTAGGAAAGAAGGAAAGTAGTCAGTGAGATGAGGTGTGTGATAAAAATACCTATTTCCTTCACTGCCAAAAGGGTGGTGAGATGCATTCAGAAGAGTTACTGACGAGAAAAGTTATTTTGTACCTAGTGAGCAAATAAGTAGCTAACGGGAGCGAGCACCTAATGTCAACTACTGTTCCTAGATATGATAAAGTAGGGCTGAGCCTTTCTACTTAGTGGAAGAACCGTATTTAAATGAGTCACTCTTTTGTTCCGAGTTCATAGCCAAGATTCAGTCTAGCAAGGCAGGAGATTAGTAGCTTTGTTTAACTGCAGAACAGCAGAGAAGTGTCTGCCTTACACAGGACACTTACGTACCATGGTGTCAAACTCATAAATGCCAATGATTTACACAGATCAAATAAATGATAATAAAAGGTTTGTGGTTGCATCTTGTGTAGCTGCAGTGAGTTTCTACTTTTTAGCTGGAAACCTAGTCAGTTTAAGGTAATGCAGAGAAAAATGCACTGGCACAGGTTGCCCAGAGAGGCTGTGGGTGCCCCATCCCTGACAGTGTTCAAGGCCGGGTCGGATGGGGCTCTGAGCAACCTGGTCTAGTGGAGGGTGTCCCTGCCTGGGGGCGGCGGGGGGGGGAGTGGTGTGGAACTAGGTGATCTTTAAGGTCCCTTCCAACCCAAACCATTCTATGGTTCTGAAAGCCTCAGATCAGCCCCCCTGAGTTGTACCATCAGTCTTCATGAGAATGTGACCATATGGAGGAATAATACAATGGAGGAATCTATGTAGGGCAGTTGCCATCTTTGACACATTATCTATCTTCTGAATTTCATACATCAACAGTGCCATTGCTGAGGGGACCAGTCTATCTCTTTGCTCTGACAGATACATAGTAGGTTACAAAATTTCACAGACATTCCCTGTCCCCTTACCAGATCCCTGCTGGGATCAGCCAGTCTGATCTTGTTTTCTTTAGAGACTATTAAAGACCATCTTTGTATAACTTGTAGCCAGCCCAAGGAGTTTTGCACAATGCTTGGGACTTTAACTCTTGGTAGAGATGAATAAAAGGAGGGTCCTACCAAACCTAAAGTCCTTGTGAAGGTAGGACCCAATTCGAGGAGAGAACCCAAGGCTTCATACAATCTAATTCTCTTCTGAAAATGCTAGATTTGGACCAAGAGCTCATCCCTTTAGGGACACTACTAGTAAAATATTGCATCTGATCATTAACAACTACTCTTAAAGATCTGTTGATGACACAGTTTTTGATGAAAATGTGGTGTTGCCTAATGCAGTGAGGGATTTTTATTTGAAGTAACATGTGGTAATAAGTGGTGCTTATGAAAACCTTGAAAAATATCATCAGCACAGTAGTCTTTATCAGTTAGCCCTGTAATTTTCTCAAACTAAAAAAAAATGGTTTTGTATGACAAGACCTATCTTCTTTAAATCCCCATTTTGGCTCACTGTAATTGCATTTAGGCTGCTGTAATTGCATATTGTAATATTATTTGGTAGTTGAATTTTTTGTTAACTGTGTTATAATTTTACTTGCAAATGATGTCAGACTAACCAGTTTGTTTTGCTAGGTCATCCTTAGTCTTTTCAAATAGAGAAACAGCGTCTGCAGTTCTTCTGTCCTTTCAGTATTTCCCTTTATAAGACCCACAAGACTACTGTCAATATTAGTGGTTCACCCACTAAGCATCTAACAGAGTGGGAGTCATCTCAACTGACTTTAACCATCTAGATGTTACTCATTTAGCCCAAAATAAATTAGGCTTGTATAGCCAATTCTATTGTATAGCCAATAGAAGGAGAAAGGCTCCACCAAAGAATAATTAACACTACTTAACTTAAAATATGAGCTGTATTTTAAAGGCTGTCCTCTCCCGAGAGGGAAAAGAGCTTCTATATGACTAGCTCAAACTTAATATCTAAGTATTAGAGTGCTAAAATTAGGCAAGATGAATCTCACCCAAACTGAGCAAAAGTATCATAATCATTGCAACAACCGATCCCACTTTCTTGTTCTTTCTTCGAAATATTTATTCCCTCTGTTCTAACACTCGAGGTATGTACTTAGCAACGGGCATCCGTACTCTGTATCACCTCTTCATAAGGCATTCTGCTGCTGCAGCAAAGCATGTTCTTTAAAAATATGGTAGTGGTTCACAGGACTTTGTTAGTGGATCTTGCAAAAGTACATAATCCTTCTTACTATGCTGATAGTATTTAAAGTTTAAGCATAAACCTTAATCAAACTCAGTTTTCAAGGGAAATTATCCATCAACGTAGAATAAATTGGTTTTGCAAAAAGGGATCTTTTTTTTTTTTTGTAAATGACACCTGTTTACTCCTCATTCTCTATCTCCACAACTGCAACTAGAATAATTAAACTTATGCAGAAATGAAAATGTACAGATAAGGCCAGCTCTGTACTCATTTATATAGGTGTTTTGTTCTTCTCTCCTCAGTGATTTCTACTGAATTTTTTGCCTCTGCTTTCATAAAATATGAATGGTGGATGAGAGTGTGCTTTATTTACTCTTATTCTTTAGCACTTAGTTCTCTGGTAGATTCATTCATTTTGATGAAGCTACTAGGAAAACAACATCCCACTCAAACTGATTAGGCAGCCAGAATCTGGTTCTCTATTATCCAAGTACAAATAGGCATGAAAGATAAACAGGAGATGATCTAGATATATGGAGGAGTAATATTATTGTTCATATAGTATGCCTATTTTCCTCATTCTGTGTAGGAAGAATAAGAATATTGTCATCTTAGAGCTATGGCAAATCCCAAAGCCTTAAATAGACAACTTTGTGTGAGATCAAAGGGGTCAGTATATCAACTGTACACCAACTTTAGAATCTGTCCTCTAACCTTAAGGAAAAAACCTACCTATTACCACATGCAAAAGATAAATGGAAAGCTTTTTGATGGTAGTAACAGTTTTGATGTAATTTTCAGTAGCATCACAATCAAATCCTTTTCTGACTCCATGGAACAAACTTTCAGCAAATGTGGAAGAGCCAGGCTTGTGTTTCCTACTCACACATTTGGAACCTCTGAAGCTCAGGGTTTACTCATCAGAGGAGTGAATGCTTGAGCCCAATATACAGAAATATTGCTTGTATAAAGAAATAGTCATATATATACAAGCAAATGTGATATATAGATCATATTAAAGCAAAAGTAGCTTGGAGGTTAAGAAAGTGCAAATAACCATTGTGGAAAAGTCTGTATGTTTTAGAAATACATTTGAATAATAGCAATTGTCTCATTTTATGACTTCAAATACATCATATTGTAGCAACTTTTGGAAGATGAGTAAATATCGCAAGAGTCCATACCTCTTAGTTATGACAGGTTAAATGCATGGGACTTATGGGAACTACAGGGCAGATGAATTAGCTGTGTTGATTTTTTCTGAGGAAATCCAAGTAACAACGAGACACAGATTTACCAGCAGGGATAAGGAGGCTTTATTCTTCCCATTAGCATCAGCTGACACAAAACATATTTCTACATTGATGTCTGTGCTGTACGGTTGAATGGCTGCACAGCCCTTCCTCCCCCTTCCCCTCCTCTCCTCCTGTTTGGACGAGGGCTGTCTCCATTCCCATTATTATGCTGCAGGCTGTCATGGCCTGTGCTGAAGGTAAGGACAGCCTGGCATCAAATGTGAGAAATAGCCGAGGATACTGTCAGACATACTTAATTTAAGGCATTAGTATTCTCTGTTGCTGTAATCAATCTGGTAGGTTGTTGTTTGCTATGCTGCAAGTTTTTTACTGCTTCTATTGACTAGCCCAGCACTGTAGCGGATTCAGTGCAGTCGCAGAGCCCTGCTGCGTCTCCCTCACTGTGCCATTCTGATCTAAAGTGATGGATGGCTTGGAGGACATTTTAAACAGCAGTGAAAAGGCAAGAGCTATTGCATTTTAGGAGATGTAAATGGGAGACATGGGTCAAAATATGATATTCTTCTGTGAGAAGGGGAGGAAAGGAGAAACTGTGAATTTAAAGTAGTCAGAGAATATCAAAGACTTATTAGATACAGTATATTTAAGTTGGTAGACTGTTGTTAATGAAGAAGCTATAGTGGAGGGGATGGGATAATTTAAAAGCTATTATAAAACAATATCTATCAAAAACAATAGAAATGAGGGAAGGCAAATACCTAAATCAATGACAACTGCTAGGTTCAGCAGAACTCTTGCTGATTAACAAATTGGGCCACTGAGAAATTTGATGTCATTGATTTGTATGAGCTGGAAATAGATCAACGTTAAATACACTGGAGGGATTTTCTGTTGTTACTGACTCTTACCGCTTAATCAGACAGAGAAATGCACTGAAACAGGCAACTGAAAGAAATTAGATCACCAAGTTATGTACAAATAGGACTGTTCGGAGCTACCAGATTTAGAATAAACTAGGTTTAATATTAAACACTGTCTTTCTTCCAGTAAGAAAAGAGGCAATTTTGGTCCCTTGTAACAGGCTGTGGGGCTAGAAAGTGAGCACATTATCCTTCCACAGATTTTCATCTTATAATTACAGAATGTTCGTCCATCTGAAACATCACACACATGCGTAGCAAACTACTGGCTGCTTTCTCTTTGTGAAGCTTAAACGAGAAGAGGAAAAAAAAAATCCCATCACAATCTATCCACACAAAACAATCAACACAGGTCTTATTTCTAAAACTCCTGCTTCTAAATTACAGACATCAATCCTGATCCTTCACTTGACATTCCGCTCTTCCTGGGAGCCAGGGACTGCAGGAAGGCTCAGCTAAGCCTGATCTCCTCCCACCTGGGAATGGCTGCCTGAGCTACCTCTGAAAACCTGTGCTGGGATTTAGCACAAAGCCTCTATCTGGCTTGATTTATGCTATCAATGCTTATAGCAGTTTTGGATTTAAGCTGCACTTAGGAATTTTACTAAATGACGTTCTAGGTGACATATGTAATGGTGGGGGGCAAGTACTCTCAAGAGCCAAAAGGAAGAACATTAAATTCCTCAGCTTCTTCATTAGAGACTGACTGGATCTCAAAGAGAGCCAGAAAGCATGTGTTTGCAATATTAAAAGGGGATGGGTTTGTATCCTCAGGGCAGACAGAAGCCTCAAATCCTCGGAGTTCTCTGTGTTGGATAAAAGTACACCACCCTGTGGCTTCTCTTCCCAGGGCCAACAGCAAATGTTGTGATGACACCCTGTGTCACTTTGACAAAACACCTTTTCACTGTGATGTCCTTGTTCATGTCTAATGGCTAGTATTGTTCCCTACAACAAGTCCCAGGGAGGCTTCCTGGGCACAAGAGGCCTCTCTTCCCAACCAGAGGCATCAGGCCCAGTACGGTGTAAGCAAAGCACAACTGCGGTGCAGCAGCCTTGTCTTTTATGCTTCAGTTTGTTTCCTTTGCCTGTGGTGGCTCTAAGCTGTGTGCTTGCTGCACCAGCTGCAGCAGGATGAAAGCAGTAAAAAGCTTGTGCTGAATCTGCCATTTCCCATACTTGCTCAGAAAGCTGCCTGTGTGCCTGTCCTTTTCCAGGACACGTGCACTTGGCAGGGTGTTTTAGAGCCCTCGTAGTCTCGCCCCATTTTATTGTTGTGCAATTACCTTGATCTCAGTAGTTTTAAATGGGTTTTATTCTGTCTTAGCCCTAGAATTTCTGTCTACCAGTGACACCTGGATGTGTATGTCAGGGAGCTGTGCAAGAAGAGAAGAGACATGGTCACCATGGCCTGCTGCAACCTCATTGCTGGTCATGTGCTCATTGGTAACGCGTGTGGCCACACATCAGGTTGATGCTACCAACACACTGCCCTGCTTTGCTTGTTGATCAACAAGTGTGGGAGTTCAGAAGTCATTAAATTGACTAGAGCATTTGTAGCCCAGAGTTACACTGTAAAGGAGCAGGAATTCCCTCTGTGATCCTGGGCAAGTAACTTAAAATATTTGTGCCTCCTTCCATCCACCTGTGAAAATGGAAACAATATTACTTCTTGGACTCAAAGGGTTAAAGAATAAATGCTGTTCAGATTAGAAACTATATCAGTAGGAGCCATTAAGCATGTTAAATACATACTGAGAAGAGCGGACTACAAAAATGCCAGTGGACCCAACACCTACACTGGCAGCTCGGCACTTTTCTGTCTTAAATACCATCTTCCTTCCCTGCAGGAGAATTAGTCCCAAGACTTACTTCTTCTCAATGGGTGGCATATAGAGCAGTCAAGGAATGAACCAAAACCAGAAGCTTAGCTGCCATCAAACACAGTAGTGTGTACTCACCAGGGCATATAATCATCCCAACAGGTTTTTTCATAGCTTAGGACCTTTATTTTAACCCAAGCAGTTTTCATATGTATATACTGATACATACTCCCCTCCTCTTATGTATAAAGCAATCAGAAATACAAATTAAGTACTGTAGGTAGGATTAACCAGCCATAGAGCAAGGTTAATTTTGCTGCTTGCCTCTGCACGATTAACCCAAACCTCAAAAATTGACACTCGTCAACAAGAGCCTGCCTAACACTAAACAAGTGTACTTCAGGCATTGTAACACTCTGTTCTTGTACCATATAGCACTGCATGCAGCCTTTTGCTATCCTAGTATCACTTTTTAATAACAAATCAGCGAACTATCAAGATTTCCATAGTTTTAGATGCCGTGCAGGAAAAGCTGCGGTAAAAACAAGAAAAAATAAAGGTATTTTTAATGAATGACGTGTTGATGTAGGTGACCTGGGTAAAAACAGGGACAATGCAGGTATGATCACTGAAAGCTCTTAGATGGTTCCATTACAGGTGCTTGCAAGCTCTGCCTCAAAGCAGAGTCAAAGCTCCCAGGGAAGAGCTACTATAGGGAGCCCCAGGGCAATGAAGTGCACCCTGTGCAGGCACAAGCTACAGTGAGTGGATCCTTCAAAGTCATCCTTCAGAGCAGAGCCAGCCCCTGAAGAGGCAGAAACCAGACAGACAAAGGAGCTGAAAACCAGCCTCACTACCCATCACCATTCCTCCCTTCGTGCCTGGTAGATGGAC
The DNA here is from genome assembly GCA_034782735.1 of Sagittarius serpentarius. Lineage (NCBI taxonomy): Eukaryota > Metazoa > Chordata > Aves > Accipitriformes > Sagittariidae > Sagittarius > Sagittarius serpentarius. Next base: position 26,936,871 of record JAVKLA010000005.1, on the reverse strand, counting down.
GAGTTGAAGAAAATGTGATGAATCTATTGATTTTCTTCCAACTTAGGCCATGAAGTTGGGCAATTGGTAAAAGTTCTTTGAATCAGATGTGGACCCAGACCTTTGCAAGGTGGATGAAATGCGAAAAGACTTATGATACTGGAGAGATTTCTGACCTTTTCCTGGCTATCGAGGAAAAGAGGGAGAAAGCCTGAATGGGAGAAAGAGGCCCAAAGATCATGAGCAGAGGCAAGGAAAAAGGGATTATGACTAAAAAAATAATTATGGAGCGTTGGGAAGATTGAAATCCTAGGTGCGAAATATGAAAAAAGGAAGTAAATATACAATGAGATCTTAGGGGCACAAGGAGTAAATAAAAAATTATTTAAGATTTAAATATAATCAGTTAAAATAATTCTAAAATAATCAGCAGAGTACATGTTTTATTCTGATTAATTTTATTTGTTTTTTTGCCTGCATTTTCCTTCTAGCCTCACAAGAACACAATGTAATGGTTGTAGCAGAACACCAACCTGTACACTGCAATGAGCAAATGCTCCTTTTTTGTTAATTTGATATCTATGTCCTTTTTGTTGGAAAAGCGTATTAGTGTCATGAGCAGAGGTGCTAGAACTGTTGTATATTTAGTGATTTTTTTCGTGGTTAGCAAAGCCCAGGGCAAGCACTGATATCTTTATTGCTATAAATCTGGTTAAGTTCCATTATTTGAAATGAGCTTGTTGGAGAACAAGGAATTTTGATCATTCGATATCTCATAAGTTTTCAGCCTAAAACTGGAGCTTTGCCTTTTTTGGTGTACCTGCAAAACCCATAATAAAAGACAATAATGAAAGCAAAATTTTAATAAGTCAAAATATTAACAATATTGCAGAGTCACTGCTTTATTTGAAGGAGATAGTATGGAAAAAATATGTCAGTGGTTTGTAGCAGTTTCTGTACTAGACCCACTTAGTCACATGGCTCAGCTCAGGAGTTGATAACTGTTTTCCTTTCTTTTGAACCACAGTAATCTCTGAAAGGGTATAAACTTCAAGATGTTTTCCATCCTCTTTCATTCTTCTTGTTTTCCACAGATTAATGTCTGTGGGTACCACTGTGAGAACAGCCCTACAGTGCTCAGCCTGTGGGCTCCGCACTGTAGAAATGCTCTAATTGTACTGCTTGTAGCTGCCAGCTCACATTCTCCCCCTCCTCTTTCTTTTTGTAACCTGACAAGAATGTGAAAAGAATGTTTATTTTTAAAACCTCAAACCCACATTTCAATAAATGAGTATCCTAAGTGCTTCTTTTTGTCAATTCAATGCCTTCGCCTGTGCTACTTCTTTAATAACTCTAAGCCCTGTATTTTTAACAGGTTCTTCAGGAGTTTGTCAGGTGCTGCCATTGAGGGTGTGAATGTGTAAATGAGGAATACAAAGTAAAAATATCTAAAAATTAGGAACACAGAAATTTCAGTTTTCCAAAGCCTGTTTAAATTAGTGCTGCCAGTCTCCTACAAGTGGTTGCAGCTTTCTAGTAGGCTTTCTGCTAGCCAGCCAAGAGGAAGTCTGGAGTACAGGCAGGGAACTCACAGTTTCTAGGACAGAGAAAGGGAAATTAAGAGTTTAGGTACATAGGAAAAGATGCCTTTACGCTTAGAATTGTCCTTCTAGCTGCATACTGACTTGGCTGGACTGCACACTAGGTAGATAAGCAGCTGAAAAAGACAGAAGGGACCTTCCCCTGGGTGTTCTTATTCATGGAGACCCACGCAATCCAAGATATCCTGGTCCCAATCCCACATCCTATGGAGCTGCAGTCTTTCTGCCAGGGCACCTCAGAAAAAATGAGCTTCAAGCCCCCACTGCAACAAATGTACCTCTTGAGAAATCAAGCTGTCCCCACCCTTTGGCCAGAATAGTCTCTTAGCTGTTGAGGCAGAGCATTTTAGCCTGTGGCTATGTGCATGGCAGCATCAGTGCAGCCAACCAGCTCTACCCAATTAACCCTAATTATCCAAAGGTCTCAGGTGTCCCAAGAGACCTTCAAGTAACTGAGATTCTACTGTAATTTGTTTTACAGGAGGGACTTAACAGTTACAAAAATCCTCTCAAATTACTAGCCCTGTTCATTTTATAGCAGTTTATATTGAAACTGACTCAGGAAAAAGGCTGATCTACTCAACCTGTCAATAGTTAGAGTACGTGATACTCAGAGACATAAGCAAATAGCCTACTAAGTAGAGCATATACAGGATGAAGATACACAGAATACATCCAGTATGTTTAATTCTTGTGTAAAAGTAGCTGAGTAGCTGAAGTCAGTTGCTAAAACTAATTCCAATGCAAGTTCTGTTGGAATAAATGACTAAGAGTGATCAAATGTCTTTTTTCCATCACACAGTCTCAAGATACGTGTTCTGCCTAAAATACTGAAAAGCATGAACTGAAGAGTTCATCAGCTACTATCAAAGCACTTAAGTGCATGTCAATATTACAAGTTGTAGACTCACCATGGAAGTACATGTTCACATCCAACTGAATGCTTTCTGAATAAGCCATAATTACCAAATCAGCTGTACTGATTTGAGTAATGCTGACCCGGGGGTGTACATTAGTCCTACGCATTTAATACTGAGTTATCAAACTGTGCGTTTGCAGGGTAGAGTATAAATGGATGCGTATAGCTTATTTTCGGTAGCTGTGTCATCTGTCTCTGATTTCAGTAGGACTAGTTTTGAAAAAATGGGCTCAGCAGTTGACAAGTACTGTGTATAGATCTAACTAATAGGGTGTTTACTGTAGGAGAACAATGCTTTGGTATAAAGGACTGTGACAGAAGAATGATGCTACAACTTTATGAATACCATAAAAACTGTGATAATTTAAGAAAACAGATATATAATTTATACAAACATTTTATCATAAGTAAAGTTGCACTATCATTATGCAGATCGTTAGGATTTCCTGAATGGCTTTTCAGCATAATGGCCTGCTGGAATTAAAAACTGGAAAGCACTGGAGCTATTTTGTATACAGCCTGTCACTACCATGGTACGAATACCAGCTCTGAAGGTCTTATGGCCTGTCTCCAACAGGCCGCAAGATTAGTTTTGCCAGCTTTTGATCTTAACAGAGCAAAGGTCTATAAACACTGAAAAAGGAACTGGGACTTCAGATAGCTGTCAGGAGCAAAAACTGCTCAGCCACCTTTTAAATGACATTTTCCTATATTTGGAAAAATGACTCAGTTCAGAACTAAGAGAAGAATCTTTCACCAGACCCTACTATGGTAAGAGCAGGGGTTTCTAGGAAGCTGACAGTCACTGAAGCAACAGGAGAGATAAAAGACACCCCATCAGCTAGATGAAGACCTAGTCTACTCTGTCCAGTCCTGGGCTCCTTAGTACAAGAAAGAGATGAGTGAGTCCAGCACAGGGCCACAAAGACGATTAAAGGACTGGAGCATCTTTCATATGAGGAGAGGCTGAGAGAGCTGGGACTGTTCAGCGTGGGGAAGAGGAGGTGCAAACTGTATGAATAAATAAATACCTGATGGGAAGGAATGAAGGTTAGGGAGCCAGGCTCTTTTCAGTAGTTTCCACTGACCGGACAAGAGGCAATGGTCATAAATTAGATCATGTGAAATTCCACCTGAAGACAAGGAAACACTTTCATACTATGAGGGTGGTCAAACACTGGGACAGGTTCCACAGCAAGTTTGTGGAGTCTCCTTGGAGATATGTAAAGCCTAACTGGACATGGTCCTGGACTACCTGCTCCAGGTGACCTTGCTTGAGCAGCAGTGTTAGATAGGATGACTTCCAGAGGTCCTTTCCAACCTGACTGATTCTGTGATTCTGTGAACCTAAGCTGAAATAATTTGGTTGGGGTTTTCAGGTGCCTCCTCCTCCCCTTTTGTATATTCTCTTTTTTTTTTTTTAAACAAATACATAGGATTTTATGTTAGATCAATGATTAAATGTATTTAAAATATTTTTGTCATCACACTGAAAATAGTTTTCCCACTCATATGCAGAAAACATGTATTTGTGAAAAGTGGTAGTTGCATCATGTAAGTAGATATTTTTTCTAGCAAAAAAAAAACTTGATGGGGTGATACTGGGGGATGGAAAAGGATATAGAATGGAAAGAAAATTATATGAAAGGAAAAAGAAAAAAAATTCTGAAGAGTGAAAATGTAGTCGTTGCAGAGATTGTTGCATATGAAATACTAGGTAGCAATAAACTGAAGAATGCAGTAGATGAACCTGAATGAGTCATAAAAAGCAATCTCAGTGACAGGAATGCATTAAAAAGCCTTTATAAAAGGAATCAATTACTTGCCCTTTCACAAGAAAAAGAAAAACTGAGCACATGCACGAAAAGCACTTAGTGTCACACAGCTGTGATTCTGAGACAAAAGAAGGAAAAAGGAATGACTGGTTTTGCTTAGTTTTTATCAAACCCCTATACTATTTCCTATTTCCTTTTTTTCTGGTACTTGTTTTATAGTTTAGTGGAAATACTGGGCAGCTACAGAAATGCAGCAGCCTGTAATACTTGAAAAATGCTTGGTAACATGCATTTCTTTGTCCTAATGCTTTCTGCCACAAAGGACTACAAACGCCTTTTATGTTTTCCTTACATTTCCCAGAGATTAAAAAATTACCTTGCTGGAACAGCTCACTGTCCCATTGCAGTGAGGGTCGAGAACTGGATGCTTCAAAAGGAACCAAAAAAAGCCAAGCAACATGCAGAGCTTCTCTCAGCATGACAGATGCAAAACTAAGTTTTTATATAAATCGGTTCATTCATGTAAATTTTTTTATAATTTAGTATTCTATAATGTTATTGCAATTATATTTTTGTTAGCATTTCTAGATTAGGCTTACGGCTTTGATCTGAAAAGTAGTTATTTAATTATTCAAATAATTTCATTGTAGTTATTTGGACTGGTTTTATGCTTTAGATAAAGAGGAAGAAACACGGGCTGGTCATGGCCCATGTCCCAGCACAATCATTCCTTTCTGGAGCTCAACATGGGGAGAACAAATAGGTTAGCGTTTGCAATCTCTTTCTAAAGCACTTAAGGTTAAATACTGCAATAATAAACCAAGAGTTGTTTGTAGATTAAAACATTAAATGTTCATTGAAAACACATACACAAAAGTTGCTGTTTATGTGTTCCCATGCTGTTTATTTTTGCTCTTTATGGTTCATGACATTCTGAACTATTAAGTGGAAGGCTATACAAAGGACTTTGATTATATTAGATATTCATATACTTAGAGCTATTTTAAGATGTTTTATGGGTTTTATTACTTCTGTTTCTAGCATTTTTACTTTCTTCCTGAGTATTCACTCTCCTGTCTCTCACTGATGCCTAAGTCAGGAGACCTATAACCGACTGCCTACTAGTCGATGTTCCCTAATAGGAAAGTTGTCAGAAGTTAAGTTCATGATAACTACAGCCTGAAACTTGTCTTGTCACTGTCATACGGGGAAAGACTAATGCAGATTTCTTCACTAGATTTATAGACTTGTGTTAATCTGTCTCACTAGTGTTTCAAGATTTCTAAGAGTATAATACTTTCCTGATAACCAGAGAGAGGTTATTACCTGTCACAGTTTGTAGTTAAATATACTCCATTATTGCCTGTCATAGTTTGTACTTCAAATACATTCAGTTTAATACCACAAACCAGTGAATTATAACACAGATAGATCCTGAGCTTAGCTCTTCAGGTAATGAAATATAGTGTCATCTCAGTGGTGTTATGATTAAGGGTGAATCCTAAAGCCATGACTTTACCAAAAAAGTGTCTTTTAAATTGTCAGTATGTTTTGTGGCCAGCTTGTAGCTCAGCAAGCTTTCATCACGAATGCCTGTGAGTTTGCCTTTAGACATGCTCAGTGTAGTGGGATAAATGTTTGCAATTACAAAAATATTTAATTAATTGCAAAATACAATTTATTTAGTGGGCTTATATCTTAATTTTCTATTGAAAATTCACAGTTTTTTCCAACCTGTTATCTTTAAAAGATAAGTTAACTGTCTGGTGTTTTCCACCATGGACCTGACTTATGAAAGAGACTTTCTGTCAGCACGTGCATACTCTACCACATAACAAGATGAATTAATGCTGGTTTTTCAAAGCACTGTGCAGACAGTGTACCGATGGCTATATTTGGTCCATGGAGTCTAAAGAATCATTAAGTTTACTCCTATTCTGCACTCTGTGTGATGGTTTTGCTTGAAGATAAAGCTTGCATACCTGTTGAAATGCAATGCTGGGTTGGATACATAGTAAAGACTAAACAACAATTTCCATTATAAAGCTTCACTCTAAAAATTATTTTGCAGGGAAGTAATTTAGGCAGATGGGGAACTGAATGTACTGAAAGTCCAAATTCCTATTTTGAGAAAAATATTTTTCCCTATTTTATATAACTCATGGTTTAATAGGAAAATATGTACATGTGTTTCTGGACATTCAACTGATATCTAACTGAGAGAGAAGCTCCAGTGCGATGTCATCTGCCTGAAAAGTTTCTGGCCCATACACATATTAGCCCATTTCTGAAAATGCTGTGAAATGTTCATGACTTAATGTCTGCATTCAGTAGTGCCTGGTTAGTCACCGTTGCAGGAAAGATCATCCATTTTTCACAGAGATAATGCAGAAGGAGCATTTCATTCCTTTCAGGCACAAATCTTCCTGGTAAACAGTCCTTTCCATTCAGTTCTTTACATGTGGGAGGGGAACATGTTGCAAGGGAGATGAAGGGACAGAAATGATAACATTATATGGGGTTTATAACCTGAAGCAATGTGTCCCTGTCACTGTATTGCCCTTGGGACTAACATTACATGTTCTGGAGGACCTGATAATAATATTTTAGATTTCAGTTACAAAATCCATTTGCCTGCCTCAGAGTTTGTGTGCTTATGTCATTGAAGTATCAGAGTGCCTCCCAGGGATTTAAAAACAGAAATGGCAATGGTCAGCTTTCTTTCCCAGCTTTGAGAAAAAAAAATCTGCATTAACAGATATGTTTATTTTAATAACTGTGATGCTTAAGTAGATGCATCCTATGACAGGAAGCTGATCTAGGGAAAGAGTTTTAAGTAGAGTTTTTGTTCATACGTTGCATGGTGAGCTGCTGCCGTGCTGCATCATCTATAAGAAATACTCCACTATTTTGTGATTGTTTGGGACTGTTTAGTTTTTCTGCATCAGAGCTGGTAACAGATGATTTGTTGCCTCATCCATTTCATTATATGCACCTGCCCTTTCTATTCTGCCCTTTCTAAAGCTATTTTAATGACAGTGTTGCTGTTTACCTATAGCAAAACAGAAATAAACTTCTGTAATTATTTAAAAAAAAAAAGATTTCTGTTGCTTAATTCAAAAAAAGCAGCTACCATTCTCCAAAAATTCTCTTAACCACATGTACCAGGAGGAGGTGGATCTGGCAAGGCCGGGTGCACATCTCCTTTCTGCCCCTCTGCTTCTAGTGGGAGGAAAAAATGCCTGAACCATCACCACCACCACTGCCTGGAATACAAAGCTCTTGAAATGCTGTGGGGTTTGACTGAACTTGGAAGGAGTGCTCATGTAGGATCATAGAATGGTTTGGGTTGGAAGGGACCTTAAAGATCACCTAGTTCCACCCCCCTGCCATGGGCAGGGGCACCTTCCACTAGACCAGGTTGCTCAAAGCCCCATCCGACCCGGCCTTGAACACTGCCAGGGACGGGGCATCCACAGCCTCTCTGGGCAGCCTGTGCCAGTGCCGCACCGCCCTCATAAAAAATGTCTTCCTTACATCTAGTCTGATGTAAGCATGTAGGTGAGCTCAGGAGACTTCAGCTATTTTGGAGCAACATTTCACCCATTTTTATTTCAATATCATTAGGTCTATGTTTTTCTACAGAGTCTGATGGTAAACTTGATCATTAAGCTTAAACAGGCTTCAAATCCAAATCTGAATGTTACTACACTCCCTGACTGGACAGCATGTTTCTATCTGACTGTAAGTGGAGGCAGTTTTTCATTATTGTCTTGTGTGAGTCAGTAAACCAAAAGGGAACCACAATAACGTTTGCGAAGGTGACAGGTAGTTCTCTGTATCCATACTGATTGCTTAAATCTCCAGAGCTCCTTATGAGCAAGTGTGTATTCCCTAATGCAGACCTGTACCATGTGATATTTAGCACGGTATATTACAGCTATGAATACAGCCTGTATTCTGGAAGCAAAAATAGAGATCGAGGTAACTCGGTGAGGCTAATACCAGATCTATCTCTGAGGAACTGAATGGAACATAAAAACAATTTTGCAGTAAACACCTTTTCCCCATCTAAGATATGTGCCAGTACAATGTACATCAAAGCTTATTCTCTTTTTAATGACACAATGCAACGATAAAAGTGTACACGCCACTGGTCCCTGAAGAAAAGGCTTAAAACTCCTCTGCATACTGCAGCACAGCAGCTATCTATGATCTACTGGATGGCAGCCAAGAGGAACCCCAAGGAAATGGCAAGAAGTGCTCTTTACAGTAGTGCAGTGAAGGTTGTCTTCTCTGTAGGAAGATAAACCTTTTCAATTATGTTGGGAGCTGTAAGAGTCTAACATGGGTCCCAGTGGTGACATGATTGCTCCAGGACTTGGTGCAATACAGAAGTTCCTATTTTAAGAAATGCTGTGCCTTTCTCCCCCTTCACCTACACTAAGGGCTTTTTTTTTTATTGAAACATTAGTACTTTACATAGCAATAAATGTGAAAACCCCTGAGATTTAAATCTTGATTGGTGCTGATTCTATAACAGGAGCATAGAAACATCTCTGAAAGGCAATTTCCTCACCTATTTGATTTCCTGTTCAGTAACTGCTTTGTACTGATGACTCTTTACTGGTTCTTATATTCATTGTCAACTTCATCCTATCTTAACCGAAAAAACTTTTCTTCTGTAGTATTTTTCTTTGTCATTGTTTTTACATTATTATTATTATTATTATTATATATCACATATAATAGTAAAGTACCTCTGCAAAGTGACGTGGATGATTGCAATGTTTCTTGTGCTTTTCCCCATCCTAACACCCCTGTGTAATTTAGCATCTTTTGGATGGGATGCTGCTCTTTATTGCTGTCTCCTCCTGTCTGAACATTGTTTCTAGAAATTGCACTCTGATGGGACTGCAAGTTTATGAATTGTTTCTTCAAAAGGGCCGTGTGTGACCCAGAAAATTCAGTGTTATCTGAGGATTTATAACATCTCTGTTGAGAACTGAATCAATAACTTTAACTTCAGACCAGCAATAAGCACTTTGCTTTGATAAAGTGAAGCTTAAGTTTAGTGGGTTCCAGCAGAACTGCATTGCGCGATTTGCTATTAGACATCAAAGAGACATCTCGAGCGTTGCCGACAGAATGAATGAATGAGAGTGGGAGATGTGCCCAGAGTTCCTTCTAAAAATTATACAAAAAAGCAGAGCGCAACCTGTTTCCATAGTTCACTGCAGCAAAAATAACTTCTGACTAGTCTGTTTGATTAATATATTGCTCATCACATTTAATGTAGTATGCCAAGTTCTTTCATAGTTAGGTTCTCAACTTTTGTTGGTGTAACCAGGAATATTGTCTTACAGAGTCCATTTGTCTATTCACAAAGTCTACCACTCTAGTTATTTATAGCATATAAGCCCCAAAGGGATGTATATATTAGACGCAAAGTGTAATCAAAGCTGAACATACACATAAGCAGTCTGACCTGTTGCTGTTTGATGTATTTACCAGTCTTGTCTGGATTCTGCTCCCAGCGAAAGCAAAAGCAAAATGTCAGTGATGTCACTGGTGTGTTGATGATGGAAACTTGATGGTCCATCTAACATGGAAAAATGTAGTTATATTTCTAAATCCATTTATTTTGTTCTTTTTTAGAACATACATAGGTAGGATATAGATAATAACTGAAATATTTTTAGCCTGATTTCCTAAAGAAAAAAAAAGCATATATGGCTGTCTTTTCAGTATGTCCTTTGTGCCTTCCTAATAATTTTTCAAATTTTTGACCAGGGTTCACATTTCAGAGAAGAATTCAGGTCCTGAGCATGTTTATGTTCTTACAAGTCCGGTTATGACTGGTCGCTAAATAGAGAAGAGAGATCACCATAACTGAGAGAAAGGCTGATGACTTTTGCCTGGCAGCTGGTGGGCAGCTTGAGGCCGGTCCTAGCCCACACCAGCCAGCAGGCGTGTGGAGTATGACACGAGGTCTGTGGAAGACGTGTGGGGAAGGCTGGGGACACACAGAACCATCGCATCGATGTTCTCACTGCTTAGGCAGTGCTTTTTTAAGAGATGTTTCCTTTCGGTAGCCTCTTAAAATTTGGCCGTATTCCCAGCCCAGTGACATCTAAGGGCTACAAACTGTGTTGATCTGAACGCGTGGCTGTTGCCAGCTGAATTGCCTTCTGTTCAAGTGCGTAACCCAGGGAGCCCTCAGTGATGAAGCTCTGGAGCCCAGCTGGAACATCAGGAGGTCTCCTGAGGCGTGATGGGGCACAGAGGCTGAGGGCAGCCTCTGCCCCACCGTGGCTGGAAACACGCGGAGTGGCAGCAGTTGTAGGGCACCTGTCTGACCCGGCTCAGGTTATTGCCTGAGGATGTGGCATAGGGAAGCCAACTCACCGTGAAGTTAGCCTTTAATCCTGGTCTCTCTGGTGTGAAGAGAGTACATAGGAAAAGACACGCTGTCCTGAAGATCTGTCCTCAGTCACAGCATTTACAAGCTGGGTATAGCTTGTGCTCTGTAAGCATGGTCCACACCTAGTTGGTTTGATAAGACTGATACAGGAGGGACATGCATTCGCCTGAAAATTCAGCCAGTGAAGAACAGAGTAATCCAATGAAGACTCCAGTCTGAGAAAAGTTCAGGTTTAGGTTTATAACCAGAAGAACAACAGCTGTCTTCAGAACTGCTAAAGTTTGGAAGGAGGAAAAGCAAATGCATAATGAAGAGAAAAATGATCTGGTTTTCCTATACTTTCATACTTCGCTTAGAAAAGTGAATTCATCTCATTGAGAAGCGTCTAATTGAGTAGTACAGCTTTTTAAACAAAACCTATGCTATTTTACTCCTTGGTTTGATGGTATACTTCACAGATAAATCCTCACTCAGTTAATATCCATGGTTCTGTGCTGACAACTTGATGAGTAGGTACCCATCCACACAGAGCTGTAACTCAGCATGCAAGCTGACAAATAACGAAGGAACCTAAGTGCTGGATTTTGGCACAACATAAATGAAGCTTGGAGTTTGCAATGGCAGTGCTGACAGAGCCTTGAAAATACCCGTGGTAATGGCTCTAAATCAAGAGCTATGGTCCTGGTAACTTTCAGAAGAAATTTCATTAGTTTGAGGGAATGAGCACAGAAAAAGAAAAAGAATGGCAAACTCTCTGGTAACAGATTAGGAGTAAGTGTACGAGTCTGGAGGGGAAGTCTGCAACATCTTCTTATATATAATTGTAATACTTTCAACAGTGAGAGAAAACCCGTGTCATCACTTTCACTGTTCCATCAATTCCCATCATCAGATTCATCTGTAAATGACTTCAGTGCTCCACACAGACCCCCAAACCGGGCACAAGTTTTTGTCACTGTAAAGGAGTAATGGATTTTCTGATGCAGTCTTTGTGAAGCATTCCTTGGAAGTTTCTTCCTCTTTTGTGTTTTCGTACATAGGGGTAATGTGACCTCTTTTATTTGGCAATGTAGAGACTGCCTGGTGTTATAGCTCCAGGAAGGAAATAGCTTTGACACAGATTGTCTATGTCATTTGTCTTCTTGATAGCAACATGCCTTCTAAAAACTAAAATATTGCCAAGCAAAGTTGATCCTTTTCTTGCCTCCCTATGGAAGAAAACTTGCTTCAAAATAATCGATAACCTTCCTAAAATCCTATAGTATGAATTGTCTGGGGAGTGAAAAGGGCTATTATCATACAACAAAAAACTCCTCCTGATTGGAAAAGCACTCAGATTTAACCAAGCAGCATATACTGGAAGTCTGGATTGATTTCAGTGAGAGCAGACATGACTGCAGCAAAGTCTGCGCAAAGGAGGCATCTGTTTTAGACACCTTTTGGAGACAGCTGGGGAAATGTCTTGACAGAGCCAGGAGCTTGATGCTGAGTATCAGCTGCCCCAGGTGTCTGGGCAAGGTTCTACCGAACCCTTTCCTCTGGAAGGTTTATTGGTCAGGCCAGGCAACCAGTGGTCAACGTACTGCCCTGGAAACTAAAATGAAAGGCAGAGGTAGGGAGAAGATGCTTGCCTCTGAATTTCATACCCATTTGTCTTGAGGGAAACTAAATTAATTGTAAGATACTGATAAAGTCTGAAAGAGACTGATGTTTACTGAATAATACTGTAATACCGTCTGGAAATCCAGAAAAGAGAATGCAAATTATGGACTTAATTGTTTTATTAGTCAGTAGTTAATATTTTAGAGATAGTGGAATTAAGTTTTTTTCACTATTTCTAACTAAATATCACATTTTCTTCCCAGAGTCCACTCATTATTATTAAATTATGCTTTGAATGATCTTGCACATGATAAGCATGTATAAACAACCACAAAACCTTTCCTAGAAATAGTTTTTAAGTAGAAGGGATTATAAAGCTATACAGTATACTTGCAATATAAGTGAAGCTAGCTAAGGTAAAAGTTAAATAGGTACCTAAAAGCAATATATAAAGGTGGAACATAGTCTTTTGACAAAAGATCATGTTAGGCCTTGCAGTAGGATAATCACTAATTTAATGAAGCTCAGTGTAATTCTTTTTTTCCGTGTGTAATACCATCTGTGGTATCTTTTGTATATCGAAAATGTGAAAGAAAATCAGGATTCTTGCTTCACAGATAGACCGACAGAAATAGTCCTGAAGGCTGACGTTAAGAGATTTCCAGTAATGAATGGCAAATGAACACAAACCCCCCCACATATGCTGTCTGCCACTTCAGATGGCAAAAGGAAGAGTTTTTTGGCTTCTAGTGTGTAATCTTCAGAATAGTGTTTAGCTCTGTGCTTCAAAGGCATACTAAAATTAGCAGAGATTTTTATTTCTGCTTATGTATCTTGGAAAGCTAAATATTGCAGTTAGCCTTTCTCTGCTAAGGTAAAAACCCCTCACTTTTTCCTAGCAAATGTTAGTAGCCTGTGTTTAAATATCACAGTGCTTTGGGTGATAATGACACCAGAATAAACATATAGTATAGAGCTGCATTGCTGGTAGACCTGGTAAGTTTGAACATGCAAACTTCCTCAGTTTGTAAACTTGAAGGCTGTAAAACCCTGGTCTTAATAAAACCAGAAATTAACTATGAGTGATTTGTAAATCACAGCATAGAAATTACACTACACGAAGAGCTGTGTTATGCGAATCTAAGTCATATGAAAACCAGTGTCCAATAAATAAGTCAGCAGAGTTCTCTGCTATGTTCTTAGCGGTTTCTTGATTACATCATAATCAGATTCATTTTCAGGGATATAACTAGAACAAAACAAGTATATGGCATCTCTAATTTAGTTGTTTATCCCAGTTTCAGATCTGTTCCTTCCCTGGTGCCTAATTACCGTTAGAATAAGAAGGCATGATACATAATGAGGTATTGGAAAATATCTCCTCTGAGCTTTGCTAAAGATACTAATATTTATTGAAATATGCTTTATGTTTTCTAAGGTACTTTTGCCTCTGTACCACTGCAGACTGAATAAGTTTTATGGAGCAAAAGTCCCCATGGAGTCTGATAATGAATACGTTATTGCTCTAAGCACTATTGAAAAGGAAGATCCAACAATAGCTTCCATCTTTACCTAGAGTGACAGCATTAATATTCAATCCCTTTTTCTTCAACCTCACACTATTCTGTACATGCCACTGTTAATGTATGGGCTTTATGTCTTCTGAAAAACTAACAGCAATGTTTTAAACTGTTCTAAATGAGGAACATTTACCATATGCCATAAAAGAAGTCATTGGCCTTGTTATTTGAAATGAGCTACTGTACATTAGTTGCACAGTATTGTTGCTGGAGCCCTGAAAACCCTTTAAATGTATTTTTTCCTTAATTTTATGGCCTACACTTCAAATATAAAATAGCACTGAAAATATACTTTTCTATAAAACAATAGAAATAGGACAGCTTTTGAGGAAGATTTATATTATCAGGGATCCACATGAACATACCTGTAATTTCAATTGCTGCCCTGGGAAATGTGTTTCCAGAAAGATGGTTTAACTGGTTGACAGGCAATTATTCTTTGAAAAATGTAGACTAATTAGACAGTTCTTCTTTGTCATAGATATTCAGCTATTATTCTCTGCAGAGTGGCACGCTGACAGACATACTGCCCTGTTTATAGTCTGGTGACAAGGAAAAGCTTTTAAAACAAACTACAAATGTTGATATTATTTAGAAGACACTTTACTTTTTCAAGAATTAATGTTACTTTAATTACTTAGGGAAAACATAAACTTTTAAAACCAGGAAATCTTGCCTATGTTCTCAGGCAGTGGTTCTGCTGGCACCACTGGTGCTATTCACATGAATCATATGACTGTATGCTACAGTGATATTTTGCCACATCTGTGGGTGGTTCTCATTTATTCTGAAATAGAAACTATATTGCTATGTCTTTCTTCTCACTCTCCCTCCTCTGTGAGAAGTATAATAGGAAGTCAACAGCTAACTGAATTTTTCTTATTTTACTTTTGGTTTGGTTCAGCTCAGGCCAACAGGACCCCTCCAAACGTGTGGTGCATTTCACTTGAGGGGACATTACCTTGCTGAGCAATAGGCCCCAGACTTAGCTGAACACCTATAACACTTGCCTGTCAATCGAGAGCTGTAGGCAGTTCAGATGAACTATAAACGGAGTAGCCTCCTAGGCTAAATTAGGATCATACAGTTGGGTGCTATGGATACCCTTCCTTAGTATTTTTATTCCTGCATTCACAGGTCTCGCGGGAACTGGGACTTTCCTTGTGTCAGGCACTATATACTACACAACACTTTGTAGTCGCTGGAGCTGATTTGCAGTGAAAGAAAAATGGACAAAGGTGCAAAAGAACAAGCTCATGAAGTCAAGATTGCATGTCAAGTCACTGCCGGAGCTAGGTTGATGCTAAATGCAGTACCTTGACTGCTAAAGTGCCTTAAACAGAACAATTTATGTTTATGGAATTTTGGTTTCTTGGTGAGACGTTAGAGGTTGCAATAAACTCATATTTTGCCTAACAGTATATCAGCATTTTGTAGAGACTTTATTCTAGGATGGATAATTCAGGGCCACTGAAAATAAGCCCTTAGAATCTCTTTCCTACCTTGAATGCCATGGAAGAGTCAAGGATTATCTAGTCAATCTTATCTAGTAAATAAGATGCATTTCCTTGCTAGGCTAATGTCTGGTGAGTGCCAAGATATAAAAAAGTTGAGCCAAGCATAGTCTATAAATATTAATAGAACAAAGTAAGAATATTAATAGAAAAAAATTACCAGGTTCACTAGCACTAAGTGCAGTAATGAAATCTGTAAATGCTGCTTGGCAATAAAAAAAAACGTTAGGCTGAATTAGTTGCCATCTTTCTTTATTTTCCTAGTCTATCAAGACAAAGTTGCTATTAAGTAGCACATTTTTCAAGTTCTTTATCAAAAGAACTAAAGCAGGGTCTGAATTGAGCATTCAAATGCAAATCACAGGGAAAAATGTTGAATTCAGGCCTGGATCTGAACATATCACTGCAGTTCTTGCTTCCAGCTGGAAAATACAGCAGTTTCAGGTTTGGGTCTTTTGGACATGAGTGCCTGAACAACTGTCTTCTTCCAGCTGAAGCTTCTCTTCTTCCCCCCCACAGCTAGAACCATGCACACTGCCTCAAGTCATGCCCAGCTGATCTAAGGCAAGAGGATGATGAGCTGCTCCCTTTCCACAGCCTTCCTTTCCTTTTCTTTCTGCTGGGGAAAAGGCTCGCTGTGATCCTTCATTTGCCCACTCTTGCCAGCTGGCAAGGAAGATGGATTTAGCATAAGCCATGTGCTTCAAAGGCTGACCTTATGTCTTCTAGCCCTTGATCTCTACTTATGCTCTTTCTGAAGTTCAGTCGTAGGATGAAGATGCCATATCAATTTTCTGTAGTGTCCATGATCAGAATGGCTGAAATTAGGGTGAGATTTTGCAGTGAGGTGCACATACAAAGAATCCCATCATCTTCAGTGAGATTGCTCAGAGGAGGAGAGTAAAACATATGCAAAACCCTTTCAGGAATGAGAGTGGAGGAATAATGCTATAGAAGAAGAGGATGATTTTGGAAACATAATATTTTATACTTTCAGGATATTTGGAGTATTTTAGGCCTTACAAAGCAGTTTTTGAATATATTGTACTGTATGTAAACAACATTCCAGAAGAAAAACTGTATTATATTGAACCCAAATCAGACAAACATGGTAGTGGATATTACAACTGAAAAATACATTCTGGAGTATCCAGCATTGTCTTTACAAGAGCAGATGAAAATTAATTTTATTCTAAATTAGAAATTCTGCCATTCCTGGCAAAAGCCTACTATCCCCTCGGGCATGAATAGGGAAACCACTGACCCAACACATTTCTATCTTGTGTCGTAGGTCCTTTGGCCTCTATTGACAAGCTAAATGTTTCTGTTCAACCATACAGTCATATAGCAAGCATTCTCCACAAGAAAAATGCCCATTACAATGGACTGTTTTCCTTCCTGTTGTCCTTCCCTGCTTTTAAATTTCCTTCTTTCCCTTCACGTTTACTTTTTTCCTTTAATTTTGTCCTTTTTCTCCTTTTTTTAAAAAATACTTTTCTCTTCTTCATATTCTCTCAAGACTGAGAGTTGAATAAAAATTTAAGATATACAAACTAAACAGAGTATGGGCAGTGGCCTATAAAGATATTAATTTAGATCAACCCTTTTAAAAGTATTTGAAAACACAACACTATCTTACTTTTTTTTGACACTGTAGAGACATTTTTGAGTATCTGGTATAGGAGGCCAGAAATTTGGTCACTTGTAACATGCAATCATACTACAGAGACTTCAGGAAGGCCCCGTGTTTTTCATTTATGGAATGGCCTTAGTTTTAGCTTTTAATTTAGAAAATAATAAAAGTAATAACTTTAAAAAAATAATAATGCATCATCTGTACCTCCACAGACTGATTCAATATACCCACAGATGAGTGTCTGACATTGCAGAATAATAGCTGTGCTGAACTCGGGCTTGCGAGACATGGGTATTTTTGAAGTTGAACTTGACTTGGGTACTGAATGTCTGCCAGTACCTTGCTAGTGGAGTATGCAGCTTAAACTTCTAAGCAGCACTGCAGTTTTTGCTTGCTTACTGTTACCCCAGAGATCCCTGGCTTCTCCATTTTCTATTCTTCAGCATGTTTTCTCCTTTTTATATGACCTGTCAAGTCTTCCTTTCTTTTTCTACTTTGCTTTTACCATTTTCTGTGATTACTTTTTTTGTGATTTCCTTTCAGAACAGTCCTTCTTTCTCCCCAATTTCTACATGTTGCTAGATATACCAGGGATAATTCAATCAAATACACATAGGGATCTCTTTTCCTTTGAAACGTCCCTGGAAATCTTCACCTGCAAGTCCAGGAAAGCTCACTCGTGTCCTGTATTTTAGCTGCCAGTTCCATGAAGATGTCTGAAGTACCACAGAGTATCCCAAATAGCACTAAATGCCTATGTTTCAGGAACTGAACTGTACTTACCATCTCCTCCTTACCCCACAGTGGGTTTCACCACCATCTTCTCCTCTTCTCTTAATCTTTCTCTATTTTTTCCATTTCTTAAAATTCCACCTTACATTGTCTCATCCTCTTCCCCAAAGCACTCCTCCTAGCAGAAGTGTGTCCCACAGGACCTCGTCTCAGACTTCTGCCAACAACAGCTTCTTTGTGCTAGGAACATCATCTCCAACCTCTTCCTTCCTCAGACAGTCCCTCAGTAATCATCACAGCTGTGTGCTCCCATCAAACTTCTGCCTCCATGCAACCAGAGACAAATACAGGATAGAGAAAGATGAAGATTTTGTTCAAAATACAGAGGAAGCTGAAGATTTGGGGAAAAATTGGGTGTATGGAAAAGCATCAGGAGGATGCTAAGCAAAAAAGTAATCTTGACTTACACAGAGTGACAGCCATTGCCCCCTTGATACTTCTCTTTTGAAGTGTGACTGTTTGGAAGAAAGAGGATTCCTCAAGGAGATTCAGACAAGCAGCCTGAAATAGCAGAGCCACTGGGGAATAGGAAGCAGGCAACCAGTTGTTTGCTTTAGGAAGGAATGGAGAAGAATTAAAGAAAATCATGTTTGGGACTGAGAACAGAAAACTAAAAACACATTGCACCTCCTCTCCTCCAGGGATTAACTGCCCTTGGCTGATAAAAGAAAAAGAAGCCTGTAAACATTTGTAGGCCTAAATGTGCACAGTGCTTTCCTACACTTCAGGAGTGGTGAGGAAGCAATGAAATTGGCTAAATGCAGCTGCTGTCAATATTTAGCATACATACGGGGGTGATTCAGACAAGTAGACTTACGGTTTCTACAGTGCTAAATGAATAAATGAACTACTGGTAATGGGCTATTTCAGTCTAAAAAACCCCCAAACATAATGTGCAGTATGCAGCTCTACTGTTAACAAGAACCAGAGCATGTCCATGAGGAAAAAATTATGTATTTACTACCTTTTCCAACATTTCTTTCCTGCAATGCTGCTTTTATTATTTTCCATTCAGTTCAATGCGACACTTCTGCATAATCAAGGGAGGTGTTGAGAGGGCAATTTTAGCATGGGGATTTGGTGGAAACATTCACATTTATGGCACACCCAGTCTTGCAATTAAAAATATATAAAGAAGAAGGAAGTACCTTGGCTGTCTTAGCGTGCCCATGAAAAGAACGCAAAGGGAACACTTACGTGCCTTCATGTTATGTTTGGTCCTACGCAGTTCTCCCACAGCTTTTGTTAGCAATTTTTAGTAATGTTTGCCGCTGACGTGAAGACAGACAGGTCATTGTTGGGCCTGCACAAGACTCACTTGTTTCACAGACTCATGGCTCAGATCAGATATTCCAATGCACTGTTACAGCCAAGGCTAAAGATAATGCTGTAAGTAGCTGTAATGAGTAGGGTGCAAAAATTATTCATTTTTGGAAGCAAAAGACATCTTGAGTGCTTGGGCACAGAGCCTCATCTGAGTCCATCTTGCCCGCATAACTGAACGTTTATTGTTACACCCTCACTGTAAAAGAACTAGTTTTTTTCATTCGCAGTGAATGAGCTAGCAGCCTGTGTATTCGTTTTTACAACATTATTCCCAGGGTAAATTTTATAACCCCTAAGTTCAGTATGTGTTTTTATAGTATGAAATACATGAGTCACATAACAATGTGGTTTTCAGCTATACCAGTCTGTTCTGAATCCTGCAATGTATAATTAACTTTGCAATCGTTAATTAAAAATGTAATTACTGCTTATGATATATGACCATAATATAATAAAGACAAATTTTTACTTGACTATAAAAGAGAAATGAAGATACTAGGAATAATCCTGCAAATTTTAATACGATACTTAACTTATTATTTTGCTTGGCAGTATGCTTCTAGCAGATAATTTTACAGAGCATATCTATAAATAACAGTCTTCTAACTCATTCTCATGGCCTTTTATCCCCTGCTCATACCCATAATAAAAGGAACAAGAGGTGAGACTTTCAAAACTGCTTGAGTAGCTTAACATCCTAACTCACATAAAAAATAAAGAAGTTCCCACTAGCTCTAAAAACCATGTACCTCCATTCAGGTGGCCTCATACTTCAGCTAAGTACTTTTCTTAGCAGAGCATATTCCAGGGAATCAAACTATACATCTTCTGAGGTAGGCTGGCTCCTGCTGAAACAGCTGCGGTATTGATGCTCTGGTTGATGCTCTGTACGAGCACAGCTGTCAGGACTGGTCCATAGGTGCCCAAACCCAGAGCTGCCAATGGCTTTGCACCAGACGTTGGCTAATTATATGCTGAACATTTTAAACAGAAACATGTGATAAGAAAGTAGTTTGATAATCATGGAAAGTTTCCATTTGCAAGTTGGGAGAAAAAAACCCATGAAAACTGACTGAAACATTTCACTGACTAAATTATGTCTCTAAAGAATTCATATGCTGATCTCCCTCCTGATTCTTCTGGCAGGCAGCTTATTTAAAAGTATTTGAGACTTTGAAATTCTTAGTTTGTGGCAGCACTTCAGACAACAACCGTAAGTAATTATGGGCTGTTGTGATTTAACCCCAGCCAGCAACTAAACACCACGTAGCCACTCGCTCCCTCCCTCCCCCTCCCAGCGGGACAGGGAGGACGATTGAATAAAAGAAGTAAAACTCACGGGTTGAGATAAGAATGGTTTAATAAATGGAGTAAACCCCCCCCCCCCAAAATAATAATAATAATAATTTAAAGAATGAAAAGGAATATAACCAAAGAAAAGAGAAATAAATCCCAAGAAAAAACCAAGTAATGCACAATGCAGTTGCTTACCACCCATTGACCAATGCCCGAGAAGCAATCCACACCCCCCTGACTAACTTGCCCCAGTGTATATACTGAGCATGACGTCCTACTGTATGGAATATCCCTTTGGCTAGTTCGGGTTAGCTCTCCTGGCCATGCTCCCTCCCAGCTTCTTGTGCACCTGCTCCGTCAGCAGAGCACGGGAAACTGAAAAATCCTTCAGTTACGATAAGCACTACTTGGCAACAACTAAAACACCAGTGTGTTGCCAACATTATTCTCACACTAAATCCAAAACACACTGTACCAGCTACTAAGAAGAAAATTAACTCTCCCCCAACCGAAACCAGGACAGGTCACATACATGGATAAAGGCCATTGTCAGAACTATTAGTGTCAGTCAGTGATGCACATTGAAAAGGAAATGGCAAACTGAGGAGTTAATGGTTCCTGGAAAGTATTTTGAGATCTACTAATTGAGAGCTCTACCTAGCTCTAGATAATATTATTATTACTATTATTAGCATTAATTATAATAGTAGAAACCATAGCAGCAGCCAGTCAGTAAGAATGCCAGTATGCAACTAAGCGGGGAGTCACTGTCGGATCCCCCCAGCACACCTGTGCTCATGCCTAATAAGAAACAACATAATTTATTGTGAATGTCTTGTGGTTTGAATGTCTGCTGACTCCGAAAGTATCAGATTTCAATTATACAAATGAACCTCAATCCTCTACTTCGCCCCCCCAGCTTCTTCTATGCATCAGCGATCTTTCAAAGATTAATCTGAAAGATGCAGTTGATGTGAGAAATGTACTAATAGCTAATTGAGGTACTCGCAAAACAAGACTGAGCCTGCTGAGCTAAAGGAGGCAGAACTGATACTCAGGTTCTTAACAATGCATAGAAAGGAAGGAAAATGAGGCTGCTAGAACACGTTTTGTTACTCGGGGAGCGGTAGGTTTTCTCTCCAACACAGCAGGGAAAGTAAATTCACATGTGCCCTGGTTTTAGCTGGGATAGAGTTAATTTTCTTTCTAGTAGCTGGTATAGTATTATATTTTGGATTTAGTATGAGAAGGATGTTGATAACACCCTGATGTTTTCAGATGTTGCTAAGTCGTGTTTAGACTAAGTCAAGGACTTACCAGCCTCTCCTGCCCAGCCAGCAAGAAGGCTGGAGGGGCACAAGGAAGTTGGGAGGGGAGACAGCCAGGACAGCTGACCCACACTGGCCAATGGGGTATTCCATACCATGGACGTCATGCCCAGTATAGAAACTGGGGGAGTTGGCCGGGGGTGGTGGTGGATCGCTGCTCGGGAACTAACTGGGCATCAGTCAGTGAGTGGTGAGCAATTGCACTGTGCATCACTTGTTTTGTGTATTCCAATTCTTTTATTATTACTGTCATTTTATTAGTGTTATTGTTATCATTATTATTTTTTTCCTTTCTGTTTTATTAAACTGTTCTTATCTCAACCCAAGAGTTTTACTTTTTTTTCTTCCCGATTCTCTCCCCCATGCCACTGGGTGGGTGGGGGCTAAGTGAGTGAGCGACTGCGTGGTGCTGAGTTGCTGGCTGGGGTTAAACCACAACAAAAGGGAAGAGGGGACTCTCAGTTTTGAGTTACTGAAGGAGCTATAGGGGAGCCCTAATCAACCAGACCTGGGTCTCATATTCTTTTTAGCTCTGTGCCCCCAAACTTTTACCTATACCTTTACTTCTTGGCCAAGGGAAGGCGGAAGGCAGAAGGCAGTGTGGGTCATATCATTTGTCATGGGATTAGGAGAAATCTTTGCTGTGGATGTACTACAGGTGTGGATGTGTGTTTGCATGTTTATCTACCTGCATGTGGCACTTAGGGATATGGTTTACTGGTGGACTTGGCAGTGTTAGGTTTACAGTTGGACTCAATGATCTTAAAGGTTTTTTCCAATCTAAATGATTCTGATTCTATGAGTCGATGATCTATTTACCTTTGCTGCATTCCTGATTTCTGGTTATGTAGCATGAGCACATCCATGTCCTTTTCCGTGACTGGCAATACTGAAGTGCTCCTGCTGAAGAAAGCTCTTCGGCTCTGGGAGCCAGAGATGTGTTGATACACAGTGCCTGTATTCACTTCCCAAATCAGTTTCCATTAAGCAGAAGAAGGACACACAGCAGGAGAGGCCTGGCATTAATACCAGCGCACCAAGACTGAGAGCTGCTGAGTGGTGGCTGGTGTTTTTCTGCCGTGCTGCATGGAAAGAAGTGGAATGGCTCAGACCAGGAATGGTGCATTGGGATTAACTTGAAAACTTTGGATCCTTCTCACTGACTCTTGTAAGTTGTTAGTGATTTTGGAGTTGCTTGTATTAAATACTAGTGAGCTGCACAGTTCACAGCTTCTGTTTGCTGAGCTCACCAAAGTTACTGAAGGCAGCTTCAGCACTCATTTCTCCCATGCCTTTCAAACTGCTGCTTCCCCTTGTTTCCCTCCTTTACAGACTCCCTGTCTTCATACCATCCTCTTCCTCAAATCTAGGGAATCTCTGTGGCCCCTCACCCCCATCTTCCAACCCCAGGGACACGCTGTTTGACTCTCTGCAGCCCCATTTCTGTTATAAATATGTTATACCCTAACTCCATTGCTCCTTCTCCTCCCCTTATTTCCCTCTCTGCCCATTCCCTATTGTCTTCCCACTGCGCACCCCCCGCCAGCCCTGCACATGCCTCTGTACAATTACACTATTTCTCCTGGCAGAGGGAGAGGATGCTCCTGAGATGCTGGCCCTGGTGATGGGCTTCATCTGACTCATTGTCAGCCATGAAAGCAGAAGGCGGTGCCGTGGTTTGGAAGGACTTTCAGCAAAGTGGCTGGAGGCTGTAGCAGCTGCGGCCCTTTCTATGGAGCGTGCTGTGGTGGGCATGGAGCATACAGCTGGCAGAGGGTTGTGGAGTGAGATGCAAAATGTGAGTAACCTGTTTACTCTGTGGCACACCTGATGAAAGGCTGTGTGGACACGACTACTGCACTGCAAAGGTTCAAACCCTTTTCTGCGTGCACGTCACTAGGGCATGCCACTGTTTCCAAGGATGGGTATACCTGTGCAGGTTTTGCTGCCACAGAGAGACAAACAGCTTTTATGTCTATCCAGTTTCTCCCCTCATGTTTTTTTTGACTGTCACTAGGATGGATGAGATACAGCCAGTCATCCCCTGCATTTCTGCCACTGATCAGATACAACTTTCAAATATTATTGTGTAATGAATAAACAAGAATACACCATCAGACAGATGCAAGGAGCACCTTGCCTCACCCAATTGATTATAAATCAGTGTACACTCCAGATAACATCACTGACCAGCATGGCACTTGACATCTCAGAACTCTACTTTTGCTGGAATAAGCACAGGTTCTTTATTCTTGCCATGTACAGTAAAATGCCAGTACAACTCAATGCACAGTGTTTCTTTGAACATTTTTTAACATTGTCTTTAAAAAATGCCAGACGGCCACATTTTTCCCAGAAGTGATAGTACATATAAATCGCAAAATGATTTTATCATTTCTACTCGAGGTGGAGAATATGATCTCCTTTGATGCTTGAGCAATTTTGCCAGCACTAATTAAAGAGATTTTAATTAGATTTTTAGGAATTACTTCAAGCTATCAGAAAACATAATTTCTTGATTAAATTTTGCATAATTAAATTATAGTTTGCAAATCCATGTAACCTACAGCTCTTCACTTGTAAGCTAAAAAGATGTATGAATTGTACAAATAAGAAGCTGATTTGGCCACAGAAATACTCTTCCAACTAGTTTTAAATGTCCAGGAGCCTGGAAGTACTAAATCAAATGTAAATTTTAGTCCTAAATTTATTCTGTTGTGTGCCCAAAGTCATTATAATGCTTAGGGGAGTAAGTTCCTCAATTCAGAAGAGCTAGTCAAGAGCAATTAAATGGCAAAAGGACTAATAATGTAACATGTAGGGGAAGGAATTCAGGACATGAATTGTTAACAGCACAAAACAGAATTAACTTTACTCTCCTTGCATAGATATCAAAAGTATTTTTAATGACACCTTGAAAGGTACAAAAAAGTGTAAGACCTCAAGCTGTCATTGGCATCAAACGGAAGATAACCAGCTGAAGACCCCTTTCTGTCTCTGAAAATTTTCCACTGGTTTGTAGACGAATCTGGTACCAGGAACAGATATAAGGTGGGAGAAGCTGGAGGGGCCTTAGCATAAGGTGGCACAGCGCTTTCTCCTGCATCACTCCATGTGACCATGGCTATGTGGATGTACAGCCTGTCTACCCCCCTGCCCCCCCCAAGCAGGAATGAAGTTGTATCCATCTTTGGACATGATACTGTATCTATCATTGAGATAATTTGAAGTTGCATGGCTGAAAACCCTGAGTATTTAATTTTTATATTGCATCTGGTAGTTTCCAGTAGTGCAAAGTCCACTTCGGCTGCCCTGGTTTTGTAAGGGCTCAGGAGAGGTTGTTCTCTGAAGTTGGTCAAATTGACTGCTGCCTCTGAAGTACGATGGGGTGCTTGGCTGCTAGCAGGAAGCAAAATTTTCTCTCTGAATAGTACGAGGACCACAAATGTATTTGCATCTGAAAGAATAACTTAATATTTAATTTTATGCAGTCACTTACATAACCTGTTCATGCTGTAAACCCCTCTGTGGCCTTCCCTCTGCCCCAGGCTGGCACCGTCCAGGGATCCTTAGCTCTACTCTGCATGGGCCAGATGCATAACCCTGGCTCACATTGCTGAAGGACATTGCCTTACGGGGAGAAAGAGCTATGAGAGGTCTCCAGAAAGATAAGAAATGTGAAACTGCAGACAGAGGTAGGGTTATTGAGATAGAGATTGAGAAGAAAATAAAAGCCATTATGAAAAGGTATAAAATCCTACAGAAAAAGTATGGGCCACTGGGTGAAGTCAGCAGTCAGCTGAGTCATCAGTGTCATTAGCGTGTAGGTGTTGATGGCAGAGGTTGGTGGTGGAAGACAGAAACTCGGTAACATTGAGATCTGCTGCAAGGAGCCAAAGAGGCTGCTCCTGACAGACACCTGCCAGGCCAGCACAGTCTCTTACCGGGGGTGGCTAATGCTTAGCCAAAGAGCCCATTAAATTCTAGCTATCTTTTATGCTTTTTTGTTCAATAAATAATTCCTTTTTAATTTAAGCAAGCTATATTCTGCTTGCAGAGTCCCTCTGCATGTGGCTAAAGATGCTGAAACAAAGTGACCTGAATAGGGGTGCTAACACTTAGAAGCTGGCCATGATTTTTGCTGATGGTCTGGATACCTCGGATGAAAGTCATTCCTCCCATGGATCGCTCCCAAAATGTTCCTGTTGGTAGCCCTCCTGTTACTATTCATGTTGGGACTGGGCACTGAAGTCATGCAGTATTGTCCCTGCTTCTCATTTGAAGACCTGAAACTTTTTAAGGAGCAAATGGATGATGAATGGCCTGATTACTAAGAGCAAGTAATAAATAAAGAAGAGCAAGTATTTGTTGTGCACAAATAAGTTTTGTTAGCTTTTGTAAGCATTTGCTAGGGAAAAATCCATCACATTACTTCTGAAAACATTTGCCCAATCTGTACTCATGTGCGCTAATGTTTGTTTGAGAGCAAGGATGCAGCCTCTGGAGTTTACATAGAAGTTTGCAAATAATGTTTTGATTGTATCATTCTCATTCTCTTGTATTCGTTGTGGAATGGATAGTAGCGGTCCTTATGAATGCTGTCAGAGCATCTGTAACAGCTGATGATTGCTGTCAGTGGTTCCAGGAGTTCGTAGTCACTGATGAATATACAATTCCAAAGCCATACTATATCTATCTCTGATTTTCTCTTTCTTAAGCATGAAACATGGCTATCGGAGGAACCAATAAGCATCAGTCTCTAGATATCAAAAAAATTTGTTATATTTATTTCTGATCTTTACTGCTTGAGGATTGTGTTTTATGTGGAAATGCTTTTGTTTCTTTGCTGAATTCTGAGCTTGTGACTGAATTTATGACAGTAGAGGTGGTAAAGAAGGTATTTAACTTTTAAAAAATACTATGTGTGATTTAAAATGAATTAGTCCAGAAATTTATTAATCGAAGTGAGGTTTCAAAATTAAAGTTTTTAACATAGCATCCTTACAGTCAGCTAGGTTGTCATTTGTGCACTGAAATTTCCATGTAATATTATGAGATACAGTTATAATGATGTCAGCATTTCTTTATTTGGAGAGTGTACATAAAGCAAATAGAGTTTGTATGTATCCATTGAGAGAAGTGGATCTATCACCTTCACTGACATTTATTGTTTCTGCACACATCCATTCTACTAAACTGTGTGTTGAAGTATGTTCTTTTCCCAGATGTGCAACAGATGTTTTAAAACATCAGCTAGAGTTTTATAAACTGTATAATTCAATTCTAAATCATGTCAGAAGTACTATTACTGCAGGGCTAAGAAGGATTTATATGTCCAAGAGTAAATAATTAATAGAACAGTTGATACACAGGGAAGATTACACTGGTTAAGAGCACATGATAGATTATACCAAAACAAACTTTTCCTATAGACATCATGTTTAGAGCCTTCGAAGGCTGTCAGGGGTGAATTGGTTCTGGTTTTAGCTCTTCATTTTCTAATACATCTACTTGTCTTCTAACAATTCACCTCTGTCGAATAGATGTGAAAAGTACATCATTAAATTGAAAATATCGAGAACCAGCTGAGTCAGTGTCTGTTACAGGATTTATTCCCCTTGCAGAAATATGACTTTATTTTGCTGTGATTCCACCTCACATGGCAGGGTTTGTATAGTCTTTTTAACTTAGATACATACACAAAAATGCCTCAGCTGAAAGGAAGGCTAAAGCTCAACTAGTGTGAAACACTGATGCAAATCCATTTCTAGCCTGTTCTTTCCATTCTTATCTCAAACTCATTCACGTTACTGGGAATCACCACGGGAAGAGATTTCTTTACAGATGAGAAGAACTAATTCCCATATAGTTTTCTCCTATTTTTCTGTCATGTGAACATATGTAAAAGATTCTCACAGAAAGGCTTTATGTTCTGTGAAATGCTAGATAGAGGGCAACATAGCACCTCTGCGAGGCTGTCTTTTATTGATTGGTTTTGGAGCGAAATGTTCCGTCTTGGTTAAAAAGAAGACAGGACAGCTCATTGAAAATATAAGCTGTTGGGCTGTTCTTCCCCTCATGAGGCAGTTGTAATAGGTCGTCTTTGCCCAACCAAGTCTTTAATTTGTGCTGAAGTTATTATTCAGCCCAAGTAGTTTTCATGTTGTACTTATTGTTAGAGTCTCTGCCGATTTAAAAGACATGAATAATTAAAATAAGTTCAGATATTGAACAAAGCTGCCTGCTTGGCAGGTACATGGTGCTCAATAAGAATTCAGCCCGAGTCCTAGCTGTAGGAAGGAAATAATTCTTGGGATATGTCCGAGTGTATTCTAAAGCTTGTGGTTTTACCCATAATAGATGACACTTTAAATTTAGACAATTGCATGCGATTGCTCTAACACAGCAATTAAGAATCATTTTTGAAAAACTGGTTTTGGACCTATTTTGGCCAGTGAGAGTGTAATGAATGATTTCCACCAAAATATCTGTTCTATGAAATACAAAGGCAAAGTTAATCTGGCCTACTATTTTGTCCACCTTCATTCAGCATACTTTTAGCAGTTAAAAAGAGTTCTTAAGAGTTTAAATAGCAGAGATGTGGGCTGGATGGTCCTTTTTTTTCTTTCTCTGTCATTCACATGTTGGCTCAAAATGGACAAATCTCTGAAGTGTTTGGTGATATTATATAAGAAAGCCACCATATAAAAATATAACGTCATATGCATCAGTGAACGGCCTAACGGAAAAACTGTTCTTAGTTATAAAGCAGAGCAAGACATATAAAAAATACTTCTGTCATGGTTTAACCCCAGCCAACAACTCAGCACCACGCAGCCACTCACTCACTTCCCCCCCACCCAGTGGATGGAGGAGAGAACCGGAAAAAAGGTAAAGCTCGTGGGCTGAGATAAGGACAGGTTAACAAGACAGAAAGGAAGAAACTAGCAATGACACTAATAACAAGAAAGTGACAATAATAATAAAAGGATTGGAATACACAAAACAAGTGATGCACAATGCAATTGCTTACCCCTCACCGACTGATGCCCGAGCAGGGCTCCTCCCCTGGCCAGCTCCCCCAGTTTCTATACTGGGCATGATGTCCCATGGTATGGAATACCCTTTTGGCCAGTTTGGGTCAGCTGTCCCGGCTGTGTCCCCTCCCAACTTCCTTGTGCCCCTCCAGCCTTCTTGCTGGCTGGGGAGGAGAGGCTGAAAAGTCCTTGACTTAGTCTAAACACGACTTAGCAACAACTGAAAACATAAGGGTGTTACCAACATTCTTCTCACACTAAACCCAAAGCACAGCGCTGTACCAGCTACTAGGAAGACAATTAACTCTGTCCCAGCCGAAACCAGGACAACTTCCTATACAGTTTTTTCATCATGTTTGCTGTAAAGACAGAAATATTTTCTATTTTTATAAATTAAGATGGAGCCTGTAAATCTCTGTATTCAAATGTTTGCAAAAAAGGTATTAGTGGTGACACAAATCCGTCTCATAAAGTTCCCTATGCATCTGCTGTTTCTCAGTGCTTACACCAGCAGCAATGGCTTCTCTTCTGTGCAGGACAAGTCATTTTTCTGGGACTTCACTTCTTCCCTCCAAAAATAAGCAAGCTAAGTGATGTTGTGAACTGCTACTCACCTCAAAGAGCTATCAGGCTCTCTGATCTCTGTTGGTGACCTCATGCCATGGTGTAACCTTGTGATATTTTGATTCCGCTCTCTACATAACATAGGTAAAACTGAACTGAATTTTGTAGCTTGAATCTATCATATTTGCCCTCTGTTAGAAGTGCTCAACTAAATTAACAGCTATTTCCCAGTTAAGGACAGATGAGAAGAGAGGTAAAGATGGTCTGTTTGTTTTTCCATGTCATTCATAGACAGCAGATGAGTGCATCTTCAATACAGAAAAATTACATTCTCTTTCTCATGATTCTTTCCTTGGAAATTGCCTGTGCAATGGAAGAGGCAGAGATCCTAGAGCAATGTTGTTGGTGACTATGTAATAAAAAAATGTATCATAGTATGCAGGCATAAAGGGGAGAAGGTATTGTTGCCAAAATAATTTTAGTTCTGGCATTCCTTAGCTTTTCCATGGCTAATTTTACTTCCCTCACCCCAATCTTTTTAAAGGTCTTTTTTCCCCCATACTTTAAAAATTGAGTCTTCTAAGTCTGACTTTTATATATTTATCTATGTTTGTAATGGGGAATTACTGGGCAAATGGGCAACCCCCCAAGCCTTTATTATTTATTTAGTCTCATAATATTCTTCATGGAATTGATGGAATGAAGCAGTCTTCTGAATCTAAATTTAACATCTCTGAGTACTCTCATTATATCCCTGGAATTTCATAAAAATATTTTAATATTTTTTGGTTTTTGTCAGTCTCTTTTATTTAAACATATGGGTATAAAATTCAGCAAGTCATGATTTGTGTTAAAATAAGCTTGATTTTCGAGTACAGAGGCAGTTATGAAACATCAAAGTATATATCTAAGATTGAGCTTAAGTGATGTGCTATATCTGTGCGGGTATCATCATGGCAAATATGCTGGCATCTGCCTTTATAGAATTCTTTGCAATTTCAGAATAATCTTTAAAGATGTTTGGTTAAATCATTTCAGCATAAGTTTGTACCTCTGGGCATAATTGTTCTTTCTGCTCTAAGTGTGATACCAGCTACGTTCTTTTGAGATTAAGGAAATTATCATTGCAGACAACACAGACCGATGACTTTACATTGTGTACTATTTTCACTGTGCTACTTAAGTCTCATCATAATTTGATGTCAGAGTTCAACCATGTCTCTTTTGTTAACAAAACAGGAACAACAATTCATCTTCAACCCTCGCCATATGGCAGAGATATTGATATGCAAGAAGGCTTAGTCAAATTAGCATTTGCTGCAAACCATGCTCATCTGTGTAACTGATTCAATAATTAGATGTGTTCTTTCTTATCTGCAATGAAACTTACCAGCTTTGCTAATTGAAAATGCACAGGCTCCTTTTGGCAAATCCATGAAGTGTGAGTAATCTAGTTTTGGGGAGAAGTTGTTGGGTTTCTCTTTGTGTTTTCTTTTCTGCTGACAGTTGCTTTTTGGAGAGAGGAGGGAGTCCAATATGTTACTATACAATAATCGAGAGCTTTCGTGCACTCTAGATGCAGTGAAGACTTTTTATTATTTTAATGCGTCTGTTCAAGGGTGGGTCTATTGTAGAAACCCAGGAGTTTCTTCTTCTTTCAGACTCACCCTTAAAATATTTTTACATTTTTATACATGTAAAATGGAGTAAAACCGCTTTACTTGCATATGTAGCCATTCTGTTTTTTTTAAACAGTAGCATCTTTTGAGCAGTCGACCTTATGATGTGTGTGGTAACATGATCGATGCATGGCTTTGACAGGGTTACCTTGCTGCTCCGCTTATCAAAACAATGTTGTTATTTCCATGGCAAATACTACCTTTCTCCTTCTTTGGAGAATTTCTGCTTTTGCTCCTGCAATACCAAAGTCACCGTCAGAAACATGGTCTGAAGCACACAGCCAGCCACTGAGACCTCTTGAGATAGTTCTGGTATTGTATGTTCAAAAGTCCTCAGCTCTTGTGCTTACTAATTAATCTTTTAGACTTCTGCTTTTAAACTAATTTCTTCAGTGAAGAAAGAAGATGAGAAAGTGTCTGTCATCTTGGGGCCACACGTTTACATTTAGCAGCACTCAGCATTCATTGAACGTAAGCGTCTGCAGAAACTAGTTTTGACCTGCGATGGCCCAGGTCCCACAGGGGTCCGGGCAGACACCGCTGTGTCAGTGCTCAGGTGGCCGATGGTTCCTGGAGATACCTTGCTCTCCCCAGCCTACAGACTGGGAAGGATCCTCAGTTGATGCTGACATTTAGCTAGGATGAATCTAGGTCTAAGTTTATGTGGTTTTTAGTGCAGTAGATACATTATCTTTTCTACTTTTCTCTCTTATATTTAAGATTCTGATTCCAACTCAAGGTACTTTCCAAGACCTGGGTAATTTAACGTATGTCTTGTGTTTAGGTTGTAACCTCAGGCACCGACCGAGCAAGGCAAGACTCATGGGCAGCACCTGCAGAGAACCTGTGAGTGGTACTGTAAGTTAGAGATGCTGGAGCCACGGTTCCCTTACCGCTTCCCCTCTGCTTTTGGAGCTGGTGGTCGGAGGCTTATGTAGAAACAAGCTTCAGGGACTAATGCTGGCTCCTCCGTGAGTGGCCCAAAGCAAGATGGAAATCTAGATTTCCAGACACATTCTCTTTTGCTCTAATCTCTTGTTCCTGAGGTGTAGTGGGCGCTAGCTGCCATGTGTCCAGGTAGTCAATGTATTTTGTTTTGTCTCCTGAGTTAGCTGTGAGTTAGGAAATAGACAAACTGAAAGGCGAATAGATGAGGATTCACAAAATTACAGTAGCACACAGTATAATTTGACAAGAATCTTCTTTAGAAAGAAAATCTGCAATCCAAAGATTGATGAGTTTCCCAGCCTTGTTTTGCTATTTGAGACATTTTAACTGCCTGCCTCTCCTTGCTTCCAAATGTCCGTATTTTGCATTGCCCTGCAGTCTCCTGCTCAATAGTCTCAGGTGCTTACGAACTCATTAAATATAAATTTGAAACTGAAGTCCATTTCACAAATACAGATTTTCTCCTCTGGGATTATGGTGACTGTCTTTTTCATTTTGCAAATGCTTGTTGTTCCGCAGCCTTTCTGTGGTTATCTGGAGTCTGTAGCTGGCTGGCTGAATGCATAGAGGTAAAGTCCACTTGGATATATCTTATTCCTCTTAGTAACAAATTCCCTGTTTTTCCTCTCATTTATATTTAGTCCTAATATCTTATAGTCCTTCCTTAAATAAATGGTCCCATTTAAAGGCAGAACACAACCTAAAATATAAGAGTCCATTACAGCCTTACCTGTTTTGTTACAGATTTATCTAAGCTGTTTAGTTCCTATTATAACTCCACGCAGGAGCTTCACATGCCCTGTTTCTCCTCCCTTATCTCACTTATCTTTCTGAGAACATAAGGTACAAAATGATAATTCACTCTCCTGCTGTCTACCTCCTTCCAGGCTGTACCACTAACTGTACCTGCCCTCCACAGCTCAAAGTAATTCAGTAGTCAATTGTGTTTATTAATTTATACATAGAAATCGCATTTGTTTCCTGCAAAGCACTGGATATTGAATTCATTGCAGCAGTTACAGAAATATATGCACAAGGGAGGTTATGAATCAGGCTGTGCTTCAGTGCCTGCCCAACCTCAGGCCCAGGGCAGAGTGGTGCTGGGGGCAGTTTTGCAGAGTTGGCTGTTGGAAAACCTCCTAAGAAGATCTGTCACCTGCTGCTGCTCCTTTGGGGTGATGGGTTGCCCACCCCCTTCCTACTCCTGCTCCTTCCGGCCGTGGGGTGCTCTGCTCTCTGTCTGCTGTTTTGGGAGGGAGCGAGGGAGAGGTCCAGCCCTGCCAGCGCTGCTCCCCCCCACCCTGCCCTGGCTCTGTACTCCTCCTGCCTCCTGTCCCCAGAAGAAAAGACTTCTGATGTTTGTTTGGCAGCCTAATGCTGCCCCATATACAGCATCCTTTGCCAAAGAGGTCCACCACCCATCTGCCCCTTGTGAAGACCCTCCTCCACGTGAACCTGACTCTGGTGCCTTCACAGCCCTCCCCTAGGACACACAACTTCAGACCACAAGAGAGCAGCAGTGCACAGCCACCAGATTACCTTACTGGAGTTTACTTAAATTGTATGCCCTGATTTGATGTAACTGAAGGATCTGATTTTCAGGCAGTGCTGAACAGTCAGAGCTCATGGGAGAGTCAACATGAACTCTGGCCTTAAGCCTCAGGAAAAATCAGATCTGTAACGAAGCAGGGCAATCTTTAATTCTCAGGCTGGAGGTAGTTTTATGAGCTGCAGGTAAACTGTTGCATACAATCAGAGCTGAAGGCGTATTTATCGTAATGGAAAATGAAAAATATACCCTTCCTTCCATTGATTAAATCTGTTCTTGTGTGTTGCAAACCTTTCCATGGCAGCTACCCACTATTATTTTCATTACAGTTCAGGCGCTGCAGGAGAACGAAAGTAAAATCAGGAGGTGGCTGCAAATTAAGCTGTTATATAAACAGCTGCTTCTGACGCTCAGCCAAACAACTGACTGCTGCATTGTGGAGCAAGGCTTAGTCCCCGTTTCAAATAAAAGAAGCTTCTGGCATGAATGCCTATAACCCAGGGCTCTGAGATTGGAACGGCAGTACCTTCAGCTCCAGTGGCAGATGACAGGAAGGTTAACTGACGTAGCCATAAATAGCCAAAAAATTAATCATCTGTGTACTTTTGGGCAAGAAAATCCTGTCTGTCCTTCTTGGTTATGTGTATCTAGACCAACTCATACACAGAATTTTCATCTCCATGAAGAACTGTGGTAGGAATTTGGGGGGGTGGGCGGAGCGGGCTGAGAAGGTGGCTACTTGGCATTCATTCATTAAATGAGAAAAGAGAGAAACGGTTTGGGACCTACCAATCTTCAGGAAGCCCCGAGGGCTGTGCTGGCAGAACTGGCTGCTCTGGAG
This sequence comes from Sagittarius serpentarius, assembly GCA_034782735.1. Lineage (NCBI taxonomy): Eukaryota > Metazoa > Chordata > Aves > Accipitriformes > Sagittariidae > Sagittarius > Sagittarius serpentarius. The sequence goes on along the minus strand of JAVKLA010000005.1, from coordinate 26,902,481 downwards.
CTGTGCTGCTGCAGTGAGGCCGTGGCAGCCTGAGGACACTGAGGGCATCTGCCACCAGGAGACGTTTGTCCTGCACCTCAACAACAGCAACAGCCCCGGGAACAGGTGTCTAGCATCTTAGGGTGCAAAAAAACCCTGCGGCATAAGCTTCTGCATGTGTGTCCTATATAGGCAGGCTACTGCTGCTGAGGTTTGAGATGGAGCCTGGGATTTATTTCTCTGCCTCAAACACACAACAAATTCTCAGCCAGATTGTAACTAAGCATTACAGCCTTGTGGCTGGAGATTACATTGCTGGCTGGAGAGGTGCAGGCTTGGCTGTGGACAACTGTGGGGGAGTAACTGTGGGTGAATAACTGCGAGGAAGTCAGTGGTAGCACTGTCACTCTGTGGGAGCCCAGGAGACTCCTCTATCCCATAGACAAATCACCTCTCAGCTCACCACAGATTAATGGGTCCCCAGACTGAGAGATCTACGGCCATATGCTGTGGCCTATCCATAATGAATGAAAGGTGTAGATTAAAGCAGTGACTGGCGGTGTTATTTGTAAATAAGAAACATTGTCCTGTTCTGAGAATAGCTTAAAAAAAGTATTATTCTCCCAACACTGCATTAAAGATTGCCTCTTGTAGAAAAATTGCCTGTGATGATCTCACTCATACAGTACTTGCTCAGCTGATGATGGACAATATTGTCGGTGCTAAATTTAGGGGATATGGATGCTACACGAGAAGCTATGCTCTAAAATACGACAGCACCTCCATACTCAGCAAATCTGTTCCCCCTCTGCATTCATAAACATGCTTCCTAGTGATACAAATAATTTTTACTAGTTTTTCAGTCTTGCTAGCACTTCAGAAAGAATATAACTAAGTGGAGTCAGCTGGATTTTATTCACCTGAGTGCATTATCGTTAGAATTGTGCACTACTTTCCATTACCGGGACAAATGGGACAGGGTTGCTGCAGAGCTGTAACAGGTCAAAAGGCACAGGGCAAATTCTGTCCCCTCCAGCTAAACCTGTACGTGGCAGCTATGTGGCTCAAGGGCATGTGATGTCCTCTCTAACTGTTCACACTTTCCCTGTCCTGGCTTTGACCCATGCCAGCTATTCCTCTCCAGGCCATGCATGGGCACAGCTGTAGGTATTCCTATAGGGGAGGATGCCTTCTGTTTACAGCGGAGGATGCGTCCTAAGCTGTTTTGTCGATCAGTGAAGGAAAAGCTCCTGGCCCTGTTTGGTCAGGTGCAGCTGTGAAGCCTTGATTTTTCCCTGGACATGGGGGGAGAAGCTACCTGACCTCCCCACAACTCAGAAATGTCCCCGTGATCGGCCACTCTTTGCCCTGGTCACTGCTGCTCTGAGAGATCAGATTCAGGATCATGTAAGAGTTTCGTTTGGTGAGATCAGATTCAGGATCACCTGGGACTTCTGCTCTCTCATAGAACAACACCCGTGGCAGTCATTAACTAAACAGCTTCACGCTTCATACAAAACCATTACTAGAAAAATGCAGGGGAAGCAGCTGCATACCTGTGCAGTTTAGCAGGGCTTCTATAGATTTCCTTAAACGAGCCTTTCCTAAAGCCAGTTTGACTCCCTGTTAGAGCTCCTACTTGTGAGGCAACACCTTTCCAAACCTTACAAATCTCAACTGGACAGAAGCAGACTCACCTTTGATCAAAACGAGGCAAAGGATGAAGAGTGTTTGCGTGGCTGCATGCCTGCTAAAGCAGTATCCTGTGACAGAGGAAAACAGAGGTTCAGTGCAGCTGTTAATGAGGTGGGGGATCTCCGCCCTTCTGCGCTCAGCTTTAAACATATTAATTTGCCAGCTGGAAAAGATCATAGGATCATAGGGTAATCAGCCCTGCACATGACAAGAAAACTTCTGCTTTTCTGTGCAAACATATTCCTGGCCAATTAATAGACAGTTGATTTTGTGTCTGTATTATTTATTGTACTTTAACACAGATAATTCTCCTCCCTCTCAAATACCCCTCTTAATGTACTTATAAAAGCTTATTGTACCCCTTTTCAATAGTTGCTTTGCTAGGCTAAGCAGATGAAAGTAATTTAACCTGTTTCATAAGATATATTAAGTGTTCTGAAAAATTCTCTATTCTCGTAATGATTGTGATGGTGCTTCTTTGAGCCCGTTCCCATTTGAATTCCTCTTTCATAAACATACGACAAAGGATATCTTGCCTTTATAGAGGATTTTCTGTTTTTCTTACGTCACTGCAAAATAAAATACTTCTTTTCTCTCAACTGCTGCTGTGCTCTTTCTTCTTCCCTCTTTTTAATGTTATTTTGACTTCTGCTTCTGGGTCCCTAATGATACATCCTCATTCCTCTCCATCTCTTTTTAATGTGAGGCATAAACAAAGGATCTTATTTTGGGAAAATACTGCTGTAAAAAGTTGATTGAAAAAAAAAATCAAAGCTCTGCCTATTTTGTGTCATACTTGCAGTGACAGAATTAGGACAAAACTGAACAATTTCAAGCTTTTTTCACATTTTCAAAGTAACTTGAAGCATTTTGTTTTGGCATAGAACATCTAATGAGTATTGTCATGGTAACTGTCTGAAGACACTACACTGCATGTCGTTTGGTTTTACCGGTATCACTTTAATACAGTAATATTAAAAACAGTGGAAAGACTACCCTCATTGCAAAACTTGCATCAGTTTGAACGATTCATGATGGAATCATGAGATGGACTTTACTTGCCAATCCGCAAATACTTCAGTTGAGAGAAGCAATAGGCTAGGTTGTGAGTGCTGTCCTCAGCTAGCCGGAGATCTGGCCGGTCTCCCATTTTTGGCTCTGTGTGTTTATTAATGAACCATCACTTTACTCTGCAGAAGGTCTAGTGTAACAACATGATAAAGATCTTACATTATACCACAGAAGAAAGTATCCTGATGGCAACGCACCTCTCATCTAATGGCAAAAATGTAGGCAGAGGTAGAACAGGAAAGCAGTCAAGAATCGCTCCTGATTTCTGAGGTGAGCCCGGTTACAAACATTTTCAAATTTACAGGCAAATAGGCCCAAGTGGGAGGAAGTGTGGTCAGAAATAACAAATGCAGCAGATGGAGTGTGAAAAGAGGCAGCGGTGTGACTCCCTGTATTTTGGCAACTATGAATTTATATGTTTTGGAAGGTATCAGCCTATTAACTTTGAGAAAAGCCTGGAGAGATGAAATACAAAGTAGGAGGGTATAAAGGTAGATTGGCTTGCATCTGACAGGAGCTATCCTTAGATGTCATCCCTGACTTCTTGCAAAATACAAAGATGAATTTAAAGCCCCATTGATTTTTTCAGATATGTGATTTCGTATGATGGGTGATTATAAGATGATCTGAAAGACACTGAGTGCCTCCTTCAGAATTTAGGTGTCCTCCACCGTCATAAACTCCCAGAAATCTAGTAGAAGTTGATTACTTACACAGATTTGCAGGGTCATGCCTTTATACAAATTAATGTTTCAGATCAGATTTACACAAATATGGAGAATGTTGTCATCAAACATTGTATCTTCATCACAGAACTCTTTTACAGGGATATTGTATGTTTCATGAAGTCAAAGATCTCTTTGATAGCTCAAGAGGTAACTCTAAGGCAGCATTCATTTGCTTTCCTTTTCTTACTCTCTTTATACTTGCTATATTCTAAAAAGACTTAAAATGTTTCAAAACCAAAATTATTGGTTAACTGTCTTGTTTTATGCCTGGCAGTTATAAGCTTTGTTATTTATTATCTACTTCAGGCTCAAGTGATGTCACCTGAGTATTATTGTACGTATGAATGACAATAACAGATTGGGTTTTATGAGTATGTTTGTCTGACAGGCTAGGTAAAATTAAAAGAAAAAATGGGGCTTCAGTAATTGTTGGTAATAAAGAAGAGTTAGGGTCTAGTTGAGCATGATACTGAAGTAGATGCTGAATTTCAAGCACGTGAACAACTCCATTAAACTTGATTGCACAATTAAGTGTTTGAAAGATCAGTCCCTGAAAGGCTTTTAATGTTTAGGGCATAACGTAGAAGTGCACAAGCTTCTGATAACCCGTCCTCTTTGGAGTGAAAATGATCAATGAATATTTCACATTCATGCCCACAGGTTGTGAAAAGGCTGCCAGAAATGGCCTTAGAAAGTAAAAATAGTGTCTGAAATGAAGGGGAGAAGGGAATGTCAGTCTTGGCCAGAAGTGCTTAATTTTTGACCTAATACCTCACTGGAAGAAGGGGAAAGAACTAATAGGTCACTGCTTCCACACAGAATTTGATTGTCTCCTTATGGAATTTAAATGCCTTCTTGATAGGAACACAATGAAACAAGTCTTCAAAACTTAACTGTGTGCAGATCCTATGAAGTGAAGAACCGGGACATTGAATTTTAGCTCATTCAGTGATTCTTTATAACCTTATGATACAGACTTAGCTGGAAACCTAAAATAAGAACATACTGAAATTTAGATAGCCTTAACAACTAGTCAGGGGAAAAATGATCTGAGAACCTGCCTGTAGATCTTTGAGGGAGCAATTGTAAATATTCCAGATGTATAAATGGAACAGAAAGACATTCAGATCCCAGAACTAGTAAAAGGTGACCTCTGCAAAAGTTAAGTTGGAAAGCAGAGAATAGATAAGGGGTGGTGGGAAATAGCTACGTACCTGAAGAGTTCTTCCATGAAATTGCCTGAAAAAATGTTTAGGACAAGTCACACTATGTCAGAGAGATCTCAGTAATGTGTCTTGTAACAAAGAGGAGGTGTTGAAGGATGACACCTCTAAGACATCTTCCATGTAAAATACAGTACTGATTTAATTGATATCTTTGTACAAAACTCTACTTTCCCTTTCATAGGATGAGATGTAATTCAATGAATTTTATCCACCAATGTACAGAAATTATGGGGAAGTCTGTGTTTCCCATGTGGCATTAAGGCTATGCAGTGCTCTGTATGTGACATGAAGTCTATTAACTGATGGGAGAATGACTAGAAGAAAACACCACAACAACTTTTTGCATGGTCACATTGCATAGTGCAGATAAGCTAACTCTTACTCTAATCTCTTACATGTCATATGCGTTACTTAAAAGCTTCTTAAGATGTATTCCTGCTCCTGGTTAGCTAAACAGTCAGACCCTGTTGCTTCTGATGGAGCTCCTTAACCTTGTTAATAGCTGAGTTTTTTCTTCCCCATCTCAAATACCAACTTCCCTAAAGAACTAGGGCAGCAAAATCTCAGTAACTAGAATGTTTTAATTTCCATTTTATCTTCAGCTTTCACTTAAGAAATTATAAATGGGTAATGGAGACATCTCAATTCTCTATCTTATCTGAATCAAAATATGTTTTTATATGAATGGATGGTTTGTACAAAAAAGAAACTGGAACAACAGGAGCAATTACTGTCTGTGTTTCTTTCATTCATCTATTGTGGGCTTGAATCTGTTGGAAAAATTACACTTTTTTTGTGTTAATGGGCAAAGGACAGCGTGCTCATCTAGGTAGTGAACAAATCCCATCATGACAATTGGGAAATCTCTTGCTGACCACTAAAAGCTGAAATATTCCCTCCTATTTTGAACAGAGAACAATATCTTTGAAAATAGCAAGTTGAAGTGCAAATAGCATGTCTTGCTAAAATATCAATGGCTATAGGATAAATCACTGTGAAATGTAAGTAGCCTTGAGATTTCAGATGAGAAACATATAATATAAATCAGACAATCCGTACACTGAATACACCTGGAAGGTGGCATAATTAAGTTATCTGCACAGAATAATTTTATGTGGTATATTTAATCTAGGCTTGAACCCTGGGTTTGGCCCGATGAGCGTGATGACACTTTCTTTTACCTCTCTGATGGGGCATGGCTCTTACCATTCCTCTCACATGTATTCCTAACTGTGAAGTCCTCCACCCTTAGTCCCAGTTTCAAGCTCAGGTATCAGCCAGGCACTGACCCTCAGCACTTTCAGAAACTCTGGTTAGGGATCCTGTAGCTGAGCCTTAGAGATTTACAACACAATGCGGGAAGAGCTGAAGGTTAAACAATATAAATGGAGTATAAATATCACCATAGTGAGTAACAGTGGCTAGCCGTATGTAGGTTGGAGGGAAATAAAGCCTATAATATGTACTGTATAGTTAATTAGTATTCCAGACGGAGTCTGCAAACAGATTTTGTAGAATGGGAGCACTACATAATTAATAGGTATCTGTATCATACTGAAGAGTTGATTCATTGCTAGGAATAGGAGCATTACATCAATTTCTTGTACGCCCTAGGATGTGCCAATCAGAATATTCCAAGTTTAAACAGGGAAAGTAAGATACTACAGTCTGCACAAATATATTCCTGTGTTACTACTACCTGTGGAAAGAAAGGAGGAGCCAGGGCAAGCTCTTACATTTTCTCACACCAAAGCATGCATGCAATGTAGGATGTCTGATTTGGTAGGAGTGTATATGCACATACGCACAGATGTAAACTCATATGCAGGGTTTCTGTGGATTTGCAGAGCAAAGCACAAAGCTGTTGGCTTCCCTATCAGAGCCTGCTGGTTCTATGCCACAGCTGCCGTGTGACGCCGTTGCATGATGCAGTCACTGTCCCATTTAGAATGGGGCTACTTTCATTCCTATACCTATGCACACAAGCATAGAATCATAGAATCGCTTAGATTGGAAAAGACCTATAAGATCATCTAGTCCAATCGTTTAACCTAGCACTGACAAGTCCCCCACTAAGCCATGCAAAATAATACCCTTTTTAGATGGGTTATTTTAATTTATAGACAGGGTTTGACTGACCTACTATTCAGCTCCTTATTCATCTATTGGAGGACGGAAACAGCTGTTGATTAATGGATGACATACAGCAGTACAAATAATAAATTATCATTTATCATTTCATGATAATATACTTGCTAGAGCATTAAAAAATAACAAGATACTTATTGTACTAAGAAAAAAAACCCCATATACTCAATTTTGACCTCACTTGCATGAGGGACTTCATAATCATAATTATGACTGCATTTATTAATTGATTTTACGTTAGCACCTGATTTGTTACATTCTGCTGTTAATGTGTGGGATCAAGTCAAGCGGTATGACATGTAAAATAAGACCTTAGTTAAAATAGTATTGCTTGAATATTTTTATTAATTCGTATATATTACGGATGTAGAGAATGTTATTAATTGAAATTAAATTTAATCAGGTACTGCTTTCAATCTCAGTGTTTTCCCTCAGTTCTCTCAGCCTGAAGAGGACCAGGTGGCTAGTGGCAGTTTTGTAGAATGGCCATGTAGGTCTTACAAAGTAAGAAGAGATTAGTTTGGGGGGAGGTTGTTGTCTGAATGCTCTTACCTTCTTTTTTAAAAGAACCTAAAAAGTCGCCATAAATTCCTAGGGGAAGGGAGCTTGCAGAACCGACACAGCGATGTATTCAAAGTTAAAGGTAAGAGCAGATTCAGAGAAGTATTAAAGCTAACATCACAGATCAAACTCATGAAAACACGGTCTTGATCACTCACAGGCTTACCACAGAAGCAATGAAGGCCACAGCAAAGAACTGTAGACATTAGAGATGAAATGGTATGTTAGGCTCTCTAGTTTTTCTGCCAATTCAGGGTGGATTCCCGCAGTGCACTTTGTAGTATTCTGTGCAGCCTGGTTTTAAAAGTTTCTAGCAATAGGAATTATATAATTTCTTACTAGCAAGCAATTGCTAACAAGCAACTTAAAGTCATAAAGGGCTCAGTAAGTCTCTAGTGATAATAGGATTCATCTCTCCTTTACTTACTGAGAAGTACTACCGGGCTCAAGACACCTGAATCTTGTGTTGAACAGATGCAAATTGTGCAGATGTGATTGTTGTTTGTAAGCATGGATGGCATGTTAGGCACTAAGTAATTCTTAATCTTCAAGGAGCTCAATAGTTCTTTGAAATACAATGTTAATTGTTAGCCTTGTAACAGAATCTGTGATCAGCAGGTAGGTTTATATTCTGCTTTGTCTGTAGCAAGTGGATAGCTGCTGTCATGGAAGAGATTCTGATATTTGGGCTGAGGTTCCTGAAAGATGTATGTATTTACATGCCACTTGCAGCCACCATAGTGCAAGGAGTGACTAATGTCATGAAAATAAACACCAGATGTTACAAGCTTTCCCAGGTTCCTTGTTCTCGAATTCTTTATAGTCTGTCATTGTCACAGAGAGAAGACATTGTTATGAATTAATAGCATCCCACTAAAATGTTCTTTTCTTGTTGAAAGCATCTATTCTCATGCTTAAAATGGTTGAGGGCAGATGTCTTTCTCCCTTTATCTTCCTCACACATTACTGTTGCCCATGCCAAAATGATAACTTTAGAAATGTGGTGTTCACTGGACATCTGAAAGGGTGCTGTGCAGTAGATAACTCTGGTGATACGGGGAACCATGAGTCCATTTCTTTTGTGCATAAGTACAGCTAGATGACATTCACTGAAAGGCAGGCGCTTCACTCTTGCTGCACTTTTTAATAGATGAAAATAAGTGCAGATCCTTCCCAAATGAGGTGAAATATTTCAACAGAGAAAAATGGCCAAGAACTGTAAAAGGCTGCACAGTTTCTATTTAGCATTGACTAAACTCAATGTTGTGACTTTTCCTTTGACATATGTTAAGATGAAATGCAGCTAAACTTAATTTCAAAGCATAAACACGCTTGTGTGTTTTAGGAATTAATTAAAGATACAATTAATCTCCATACACTTTATGAATTATTTCAGTTCAACCTGTGTATATTATAAATTGAGTAAACCACAGTGAATTTTAATAAAGTTTGAAACACTTCAAATATTTTCAAGTGTGGAGACTTACCTTACTTGTCAGTTTCAACTGTAATTTAAAGAACACTTAAGAACTCTTTTGCCGCTGACAAAGCATTTGCTAAAACAAAAGCTACAGTACTTTGCAGGAGGCTCCAGGAAAATTGGTCTGTAAACAGTGAGACAGAAAAGATAAAATACAGTTTGTGGCTCTTCAGAGAACTTAATGAGTGATAATGATTTATCTTTGACAGTATTCACCTGTTTGATTACAAATCACTGTTTTGAGGCATCGGTTTTTGCTCCACTGATGTTAATATTAAATCTCTAACTTGAATGGGCCAATAATTTACACTACGTTTTGTGGTCAAGAGCAAATTATTTTCAGTTTTCTCTATCCTCCTGCTTTCTTACTTCAATAATTTAGATCTTATCAGGATCAGTGAGATACAGTTACCTGAAATACAGTCTTGTAAAGTTATTTGTTCCTCTTCTCCTGGAGGGAACATAGTTGTAGGAAGGCCTTCAGGTGTAGCTGAAGCAAGCAAGGAGACAATAGAAACATCTTATGTTTTATTTCTGAAGAAAAATTTCTCAAACCCACAGTTTTCAAATACCTGCCAATAAGGCTTGAAGACACTCATTCCATCAAAGCCAAATCTGTAATTCAGATGCGTAAATAAAGATGTAGATTCATCTCTCAAGGTACCCCATTTTAAGGGATTTAAAACCCTTAAAACTTGGTGCTGTCTTATTTCTATTAGATGTTGGTTAGTATCATGTAAAAGGTGATAATTATAATTAAGAACTCTGACACTTTTATTTTCATTTTGAAATTAATTCTAGTGTTAAAGCATTCACTTCTATTGATTTTTTTTCTCAAGATCAGTGTGTGTACTGGTGGACACAGACAGTGCTTCCTCATAGAGAGGCTGATGAAGCACGGGCTGGATGAGGAGACAGCAGGGTGGATTGAAAACTGGCTGAGTGACTGGGCCCAGAGGGCGGTGATCAGTGG